>CM037854.1:227371351-227462351 GCA_021234595.1 Delia radicum
AAAACTAAACAAAAAAGAAATAAAACTGTCAGAGCTCGTTAAATTGTATGACCTTTTTCACCAGTCAAGGGACCAGTTCTTTCAATTTAATTGACACTGCTTAATTCATAGCCATAGAAAAATGTGATCTGTGATAAATCCCGATGTAAATGTATAACTCCTCAGTGTCCAATGGACTCCTCATTTACTGTAGGGCGGCTTAAAATTTTTTGATAATTATACAATGATACAAATAAATATGTACCAACTTTGATAAATGATGGAGCACATGCAATTTCTAGGTTTTAAACTTTTTAATTTTGGCCACATTTTACCGGCAACAATGTTGCTAACAACTGTAGAGCTTATAATGTCCATTGCACAATCTCTTCCCAATTTCATAAACTTTTCAAATCTCCCTCGTACATTGTATAGTAGTTTTTCCATAGTTCCTAGTGTGTGTATGATTCATTTAATGATTATATATTTTTTGAGGATTTCTCTATACTGTAGTTGTTCCCATTTCATCTATAATGCCTTTATTTTCTTTCCTTTTTTCGGTTTTTTTGGACTATTTTCCGTTGTCAGAGAATGTGTTATAAATCGTAATGAAATGGTCGTAATTTATAATTTAACATGGTCATATATAGCACATCATTTCTACTTTAAACATTTTACGGGGTTTTTTTTTGTGAAAGAACTCCAACATTAAAGTAGCAGAGTAAATGAAATTTTTTGCCATTGACAGAATGAAATTCGTTACTATGCAACTAGAGATTATAAAATAATTTTGTGTATCACAAATAAATATTCGTTAGTTGCTGATGACTAGGGCTCGGAAGTTCATGTTTACTGGAAAACAATGTTACCTAAATGTCTTTGCGAATCAACAAATTTGCAACAAAATGGTATCGGTTATCCATATTTTTGCATTTTTTACTAGATTTGTGTAGTTCGTGAACGACCTAGTTCAATTGAACTAGTCTTTACTTTGAACTAGTGAGCTAGTTCACAATCTTCAGCTCTTTTAGGTCTTTCGCTCTTTTCTTTCTTTTATATCATTTGAGTAATATTTATTTTCTTTATGTTGCTTTTGCGTTTAATTTTTTTTTTTTTTTCATGTTGCCAGCTCAATTTTAGTTAATGTTAAATAAAGTGTCTAATATGAATAATTCGCTTAAAAGTTATCACACAAACGATCTAACGAACGATTGAAAGAAATTGTCAAAGGTCGATTGAACTAGAAGAGTAACCTAGTTCATTGAGACCAATTGAGCTAGAAAGAGCGCTCACTCAAGCGATCTGGATTGCCCAAGTCTAATTTTTACTATAATGCATATTTTTACATATATTGACATAAATGCATATTTTAATGTATATTTTGTAATTTTTTTGTTGCATAGTTTGCTGTAAATGAAGTATTTTTTGCATATTTTTGGATTAAAGGGCATTTTTTTAAGAAAACTTTTTGATGTTTTACTGAAAATAAATTTTACACAATTTATAATTTTTATAAATAAAATATTACATATAATTTTTTTTTTTATCACGAAAAGATATCAGTCAAATGCAAGAACTTTATGACGATGTTTTTCGTATTTTTCAATTTTTTAAACACTTTTTAAAACAAAAATTACTATAATATTGAAAACGTTGAAAAAATCAATAATTAATGAATATTTCTAAATTTTAAGTACATATTTTACGATTTTAAATACATATTTTATGTACATAAAACACGAATATAAATGCATTAACTTCCGAGCCGTACTGATGATTAAGTTCTCTAACGAAATATCGTAATTTTTAATTATAAAATAATCATTTCACTCATTTGTAGTCAGTTTTAAAAATATCGTCCAAAAGGTTTCATGCCTATCGGAGGGTTGGATTATAATAGTATATATATGTCTTGACCATCTTAAGATAGCTTTTTTAACTACCTTTCATTTGATATCCAATGCAACCATAATAAATTTTAAAGAAAATTAAAAAATCTTCCAAAAACTTCTTTTTAACTGCTTGGACTTACACTATTGGTATATTCGAAGTAAAACTACGATTTCGCTAAAACTATTATATGTGATCAAGAAAAAACATACATATTATTTCAGTGAACGAATCTTATATTTAAATATAAAAGTTTGATAGAAAAATTTTCCCTTTTTTTATACTTCCCTAAATTTACCTATAATAAATAAGGTATCACACGAATGGTGTTTGAGATATCAATTTTGAAGTGTAAAAGATCTTTGTAAAACTCTTTAAACAAAACATTTTCGTATGTTTTTGAATGCCGATTTTATCTTTTAGATTTGAAATTGGAAAGCTAAAAATGTATAAATGTGTGTTAGTTCTCATCTCACTTTTACGTTTCCAAATTTTATCAAAATCGATGGGTCCTCCTTAATGTATTTTCCTTGTATTTCATACAGGAATTTATATTCGATATTTAAATGAATTGCTTCTTTAATTCACTTTCAAAATTTTATATAAATTTGTTCTATGTATCATTCTCTTAAACCATTCACAACAAATTCCCTCTTTTTTATACTTCCCTATGATGTCCCGAATTATGAATGTTTTTACGTTGGGTCTCAAACGACGCGTATTTAAGAGCAAATTACGGGAAAAATAAAAAAAAAATTGGAGGTCATCTTTCAGCCCCTACCAGCATTTGTATTTGGCGATCGTAGTGTATTTGTTACAATAAAGAGTTTCGATTTTTTTTTCCCAAAATTGGTGATAAGAGTTGCGGAATGTGGAGTAGATTAAGGAAAGAAAATAACTAAAATTTTTGTAGAGTAATTTTGGTCCAACATAGCATTTCAAAGTTTGAAAGAAGTTATTTTTTTTATTTAAATCCGTTACACATTGTTAAGAATTTCCTAAATTTCAAGAAAAATAATTTAAACAATTTTTTTTAATGGTATCTTTCATCTGTTACAAGCGTTTAAAGTTGGCTCTCATAGTTTATTTTGTTAACAAATTGAACCTTTTCACAAAATTGGTAGCAAAAGTTGCGTAATGAGGAGTAGATAACGGAAAAAATATTTTTTAAATTTCCGTGGAGTCATTATATTCCACCACAGCATTTAAAAGTTGAAGAATTACGTCCCCAATTTCATGAAGCTACGTACCCAATTTCATGAAGCTACGTGCCCAATTTCATGATTCTAGCTTGTTAGTTTAGGAGGTAAACCAATGGCCCATATTTTCGGAGATAAAGAACGATTACGAACTACGACTTTTTGTAACAAATATGTCAGTTTATAGATATAATGTTTTTATTCGGTTACGTAATAAACATATTTAAACAAAAATATCAAGTTTCACTGTTTTTTTTATATTTTTTTAAAATTTTGTAAAAGTTTTTATTAAATTGAAGCAGCTTTTCGTAACATTTTTAAAAAAATAAAGAAGTTCTATCACTACTTTAAGTGTTTATGAATTTAATGAACAAATTCATTATATAATTGAAAAGTTTAATTATATTAGTGAAAAGTTTCACTATATTAATGAAAAATTTCATTATATTAATTAACACTTTCATTATATTAATGAAAACTTTCATTATATTAATGAAACCTTGCATTATATTAATAAAAACTTTCGTTAACTTAATGAAAAATTCACTAATTTAACAAAAAGAAAACTTCATTTAATTAAAAATTTTTCAATTTAATGAAGAAATGTCTTAATTTAATTAACCTTTTTAAAAGCTCCTTCATTTAATTAACAATTTCCTTAATTTTTTTTAAAAATTATTTAATAAAGAAAAGAATTATAAAAATTTAATGAAAACATAAATTATATGTTGTTGTAATTAAAAAATAATCCA
This sequence comes from Delia radicum, assembly GCA_021234595.1. Lineage (NCBI taxonomy): Eukaryota > Metazoa > Arthropoda > Insecta > Diptera > Anthomyiidae > Delia > Delia radicum. Next base: position 227,375,172 of record CM037854.1, read on the forward strand.
AAATCTTATTTTACAAAAAAAAAAAAAAAAATTAAAGACCATTGTCTATTTAATTTCAATTTAATAACACATCATTAAACATAATAAGTTTAAATTAACTTTTTTTTTTGTCCCAACATTCACATTCAATTTGTTAATAAATTACATTATACATGTCTAGACTTTTAAATGAAAGTTATGTAAAGAAATTTAATATATAAAACAGAGAAAGGAACTGGGGAAAAATAGCATACAATGAAGCAAATATAAAAATTAAAACAATATTGAAGCGGAAAATAAAAGATAATTTAAATATTGATTGTATCTATTACTCTTACCTATGTACATAAATTTTTAACTATCCCAGTAAAAAACGATACTCACCACCAAGCAGGTTGGTAAGAGAGTATGCCAAAAAGAATCCCTGCTTACATATGCCATGATTTTTATATGGCAAATTTCCACTTGGAAGCATTACTTTTGGGCAAAATAAGCGCGTCCATGAAAAGCTGTGATTTCATGGCTTTAACTAAAATCATATTTCATGTATACATTATACGATTAAAAGTAAATATACCCTGGTAAAAACTTTAATATTGAGTCTAATATAATTATATCTCATTTGATAAGTTTCCATATATATAACCCAATACAAATTGTTCCGAAAAATAGGTCAGCTACATGTTTGTAATTATATAAAATTAGATATATTCTGATACAATTTTATTTGAGATTTGTCCATATCCGCAACATTAAATTATATCTAATTAAATGTGAATATATCTGTTTTAAAAAAAATTTTAGCCGATAGTAGTTTTGCTGGAAGTTATGCTTTCGTTATAAAATTAATATGGTTATATCTGAATCCATGTGTAATAAAGTCTCAACTTGCAGATAATTTGATTTGATATTGAACTTTACCAAAATGTGTATGGGATCATATAAAGGGTCCGCCATCTAACTTTTTTTTTTCAACTAGTGCTTATTTCGTGAATGGTAACACTTAGCTCATGTCTGATTTGACAGATAATTAGTTTTATCCTTCCGCTGAACGAATATGGTTGTGTATACGCTTGAACAACGCTGGGAAATATTGCGACATTACTTTGAAAATCATGGTAATGTTGCAGAATATGTGAGCAAGGAGTGGCCGTTACAGTCAATGGCGATCGTTATCGGGCCATGTTAAACGAATTTTTGTTCACAAAAATTGAGGAGGACGATATTGGCAACATTTGGTTTCAACAGGACGGCGCTACGTGCCACACAGCCGAAGCTACACTCGATGTTTTGCGCCCTGTTTTTGAAGATCGCATTATCAGCCGCAGAGCTGATGTCGTTTGGCCACCTCGGAGCTGCGATTTGACACCGTTGGACTATTATTTGTGGGGTGCCGTCAAAGATAAGTGTTACGCCAACAAGCCAGAGACAATTGACGCTTTAAAGGACAATATTCGTGAAGCCATTGGTGAAATACAGCTGCACACAATCGATAATGTGCTTAAAAATTGGACCGATCGTGTAGGCTATTTCATGGCCTGCCGAGGCAGCTATTTGCATGAAATTATTTTCCGTTATTAACCGGAAGGATTGTACTTTCAAATAAAAAAAGAAATTTGCAGTAGTTTTTTCTATAGCATTTTCAAAAAAAAAGTTATTTGGCGGACCCTTTATAATGCTATATAAAAATATAAGGAAAATATTTTCAATATGACGTCACATATAGTTTAATAAGACTTAGTATGGGACCATATATAATCATATCGATCATTACATATATTTAGAGTAATATCAAGAACCATATATTATCTCAATAAAACTTATCAGATGTATTCGTATATAATATAATAAGCCGTAATGTGACTCCATTTAAAGTCAGATATGATTTAATCATATTATATATGACTAGATATAATTATTTTTACCCTGGTATGAATATTATATAATTTATTTCACATAAATTTCTAAACACATTCCTGAAAGGGTCAAATAGTAAATTTGAAAACAAAAAAACTCTATAGATTAATTGTTAGGACAATATCCTAATAAAGAAATTTAGAGTATGGCCTCGCACTTGAATAATTTTCATTTTCATTTTAAATTTCTAAAGATATTAATTTGTTGCTGTGAAAATTTTAGACGTATTCATATAATAAAGGGTCCGCCATCTAACGTTTTTTTTTCAACTAGTGCTTATTTCGTGAATGGTAACACTTAGCTCATGTCTGATTTGACAGATAATTAGTTTTATCCTTCCGCTGAACGAATATGGTCCGTATGTTCGTTATCTTGTGAAAAAAGTGAAAGAAACTGGCATCCTCATCGATAAACCAAAGCGTGAAAAGCCAAAAACAGTGCGTACACCCGAGAATATTGCTGCTGTGGCAGAAAGTGTGCGTGAAGCGCCATCAACATCAATTCACCGTCGTTCTCAACAATTGAACATTTCGGAGACATCATTGAGACGAATTTTGCATAAAGACCTTGGTATGACGCCATACAAAGTCCAATTGGTTCAAGAGTTCAAAAAAAAAAAGTTATTTGGCGGACCCTTTAATTTTATTTATAAATGACTGATAATTTTTTGTAACATACTCGAAAACACCAAACACAACCGGAAATCACTCGAGAAAACTGGTACAGATCGTTTATAATCCACGATATGAAACTTTCTGCATTACAGGGTAAGCTGGAAAGAGTAAGCTGCTTACAACCTGCATCCTTGTAAGGTAAAACAGTAAGCTTAATATTGTTTTTAACCTTTTCTTTTGCTGCTTCTCAGTATAAGTTAATAATAGTAAGCACTTACATTAGCGCATGTGTTTTCTCCTGCTTCTAAAAACACGACAATATTTTATAATTTTATAATTTTAGACGTATTCATATAATAAAGGGTCCGCCATCTAACGTTTTTTTTTCAACTAGTGCTTATTTCGTGAATGGTAACACTTAGCTCATGTCTGATTTGACAGATAATTAGTTTTATCCTTCCGCTGAACGAATATGGTCCGTATGTTCGTTATCTTGTGAAAAAAGTGAAAGAAACTGGCATCCTCATCGATAAACCAAAGCGTGAAAAGCCAAAAACAGTGCGTACACCCGAGAATATTGCTGCTGTGGCAGAAAGTGTGCGTGAAGCGCCATCAACATCAATTCACCGTCGTTCTCAACAATTGAACATTTCGGAGACATCATTGAGACGAATTTTGCATAAAGACCTTGGTATGACGCCATACAAAGTAAAATTGGTTCAAGAGTTCAAAAAAAAAGTTATTTGGCGGACCCTTTAATTTTATTTATAAATGACTGATTATTTTTTATAACATACTCGAAAACACCAAACACAACCGGAAATCACTCGAGAAAACTGGTACAGATCGTTTATAATCCACGATATGGAACTTACTGCATTACAGGGTAAGCTGGAAAGAGTAAGCTGCTTACAACCTGCATCCTTGTAAGGTAAAACAGAAAGCTTAATATTGTTTTTAACCTTTTCTTTTGCTGCTTCTCAGTATAAGTTAATAATAGTAAGCACTTACATTAGCGCATGTGTTTTCTCCTGCTTCTAAAAACACGACAATATTTTACTGGGTATAGTATCTGAATAAATTATGTAAATCAACTAAATTGAAATACTAGCTGATAAAATTTCAATTAAAATTACTTGAAGAGTTTAAGAGGGGAATTACAGGAAACAGGAAACACAAAAGAATAATTTTAAATTACCAATGTTACACTTTTGTTTGTAACCCAGGGCAATATGATTTTTTTACATATATTTTATCAAATAAAAAAAAAATCAATAGATTTTTTTTTTTTAAATATCATTGTAAATAGAAACCATACTTTGAATAGCTAAAAAATTCATATCATTGATGTCCTAAATTTCATGTTCCTTTTCACATTTTGGTTAAAAAAATAATATAAATTTAAATGTATTCAAAATGATGAGAGAACAAGTAGGAAAAACTGTCATTTATCTAATGAATTTGCAAAAAAAAAATGCTTTTCTCCGTTAAATTCTATTCTTTTGTGGTCACTTTTTCCCAAAGAATAGATGGTATAAATGAATTATTTAATGTTCAATACAAAGAGGGAGTTCTACTTTAACTTCATTTTTTCATTGTATTTAATTGTTTGGAAAATTGTAAAAAAAAAACGAAATTCGAATAAATGGAAAATTATTGAGAATGTTTAGAATAACAATTATAGTATTGTCTGTTAAAAAAGAAATTGGCAAAAAAAAAAAACTGTTGATGACACTATAGATATATGTACTCAACTCCTAGATTGATTGATGAATGGTTAAATGTTTTATTTTTATGGATACAACACCATTTCCAATTGGTTAAATATAGTAGGTTTCAATGACATTAATTTAAATAAGTTTCAAACTTATAAACTACATCGCAAAAGCTTAAAACTAAATTCTTAAAAATCCCAAAAGACACATTTAAAAGCGCTCAGAAATTATAATATTTTTATTTTTAACTGAAATATAATTGACTATTATTAGATTTTTTTTTTTCTAGAAAGAGTAAATAGATAAAATATAGTTTATTAAAAGCTGTAGACATTATGGTATACAAGATCATGATTTCACGCTCCCCCAAGCTATCTTCAGTAGAATTTCAATATTATTATTTGTTTAGTTAATGGTCAAATTAACTCGTATACGTATTTTTTTTTAGCTTACCAATCGACATTAAGTCTTATTTATGAGCCTTTTAGGATTTTTTTTTGAAAAGTATTTCAACGTTCATAAATGCCCTTAAAATTAATCTTGTCTTGGAAATTTTTAAATATTTTGCAGGAGCTTTTTAAAGAGCCATAAAAAACGTTTAAGAAAAAAATTTTGTATTTCAATGAAGTTTTAACGGATCTTGTCGAGTCTTTTTAGTTTCAATTATTATTAAAAAATAATTAAACGTTCATAAATTACCTTAAAATTAATCTTGGCTTGGAAATTTTTAAATATTTTACAAGAGTTTTTAAAAGAGCCATACAAAACATTTAAGAAAACAATTTTTGTATTTCAATGAAGTTTTAACGGATCTTGTCGAGTCTTTTTAGTTTCAATTATTATTAATTATTAAAGGCAAACATTTATATAAGTTTAATAATTTAGTAGAATAGGAATATTTTTTTTAAAATAAAAATCATTAATTCGTGTAATTTTATAATTCGTCCTTTAACCTCTTAAAGTTAAATACATTTTTAGCCTTAAGATATGCCATAAATTATTACGCCTATTCTATATGCCCCAAAAAAGCAATTAAAACTAATTAAAGCATACTTTGAGGAGACTGTTCTTTAATTATGTTACGTATTTCCAATTAACATCAATATTTTTTTAATTTCTATAGGAATCGCTGTAGTTTTTTTTGTTATTTGTAATATAGAGTATGTGTTTTATTTTTTCCTTGAATTCATATGTTTATTGTCTCTAAAATGGCCTTTTTTCTATTGATATGGGTTTTAGTGTAAATGACACTTTATTTTGCACAAATAAATAAAACATTGATTTATGTAATAGTTTTACTATAAAACTGTCAGTTTTTTTTCTTTTTCGTATTTAGTTTGTTTAAAAATTTTTATTTTGAAATAAATTTTAAATATAAATTCAAAGAATTTTTATTGGTCAAATGTGACAATAAAATCGAAATTGGAAAAATGGAATTCAAGGGGTTGAGATTAACATTTAGTTATTAAAAATTTTAATATCTTTTAAATGAATTGAAGGGCTTATTGTAAAATCTTGATAAGCCACATTTAAATTTTTGCTAGTTTTTGCCTTTAAAGTTTTGATTTAATGTAGAAAGTAGAACTTTTGAAGGATTTTTTGTACTCTTGTCACTTGTTATAAATGTGTAAGCTAGACTTTTATAAAATATTCAACAAATTATGACTAAATCCAGAAATCCAAAATAGTGTGGCTTATCAAGTTTTTACAATAAGCCCTTCAATTAATTGAAAGAAAGCTTTTTAACTTATTAAGAACACGTCATAGATTAGCTGGACATTTTTGAAGCAAACTTCATTAAATTTTTTTCTTTTTTTTGACTTACAGAGCCCTCTAGTAGAAATATTAGTAGCCAAAGTTGAAATTTTGACAGAATATGAATTTAAACTTTTTTGTTCTTTTATAATTTTTTTCTAACCGATTTAAATTTTTTTTTTATAAATATCGGGGTTTATGATAATTTTTAAAATAGTCATATGGCAACCCTGATATTGTAGTTTTTATAAGTGTACAAGTATTTCAATACAAACTAGCCGTTATTTATTTTTCAACTGAAAACAGAATACATTTTGAAATATGTTCCACTTTTTGTGGTTGAAAATTGCATGGTCCGATCAGATAGATTTTCAAAAATTATTACAATCGATGATCTAATTTTTAGTAGGAAAATAAAATTTTGTGATTTCTCGTCAACATGACATTTGAAAATGTAACACAAATGGTTTTTTATGTTTTTAATTAATTTTTTTTTTTAAACAGTTCCATCGTAAAAGGGCAAAAATAGATTTTTTCAAAAAAATATTTAAAACGAGCAATAAAAATTTGCTTCTATATTAAGATCAAGCTAAATATAATGTCGATTTCGATAAGGGGCAAAATTTGGGATGACTTATTTTGTGTAAAAACATAATGGTAACTAGGCTTCCTAGAAAAAATATAATAATTTTGTGATCACTTATAAATAACAGATTCTGCGGGTCTTTGGGGTCATTTATACAGTAAAAAGGGATACAATTTTGAATCATTAATAAATTTTACAAACATTTTTTTTTTTGCAAAAATTAGAATAAAAATGATGAAATAAAATATTTAAACTAAAACAGTTGTGTGAGTAAAGGCCTAAATTTTTGATTGTAATAAAGGCCTAAATTTATGATTTATATTGTAAAATTTTAAAAAAAAAAACAATCAACGTAAGCAAAAAAAAAGACAAAAAAACTATAAAGGTGACAAAAAAATGAAAATGAAAATTATTCAAGTTCGAGGCCATACTCTATATTTCTTCATTAGGATATTGTCCTAACAAATAATCTATAGAGTTTTTTGTTTTCAAATTTATTATTTGACCCTTTCAGGAATTTGTTGATAGATCTATTTCGGAAATTTTCTAGGTTCCCCTCATCAGAACATGTTTTGAAAGAGTAACAATCCCATGCCAAACATCAAACATTCATATGAACTAGTTTACTCACTACATGAGAACTAATATACATATGAGTTTCAAGTTAAAGATTATAACCATTGATCAAAAAATAAATTAAAAACTTGTTTGATTTGCAAGGTCCACCTCTGGTGGATATTCAGTACACGTTTTTTGTTTTTCTCTCCTTTTTATATTTTGTTTAGTTTGTAAACAAACAGGGGAATTTAATTTCTTTTTAACATTTAAATCTATTCATCAAATAATTTTTAATAATCATGTCCTTCAATACGTCCACATTCTTGCTCACACACGTCGAATATGTTCATATATTGTTATCATTAAACAAAAAAAAAAAACAAATACCTGTCCCCATTTCAATTTATTGCTAATATAAATAATTTTAACAAACATTTTTTTTAAATTTATAAATATTAAATAACATTTCAATTGCTTTATATTACCATATTTGTACCATGTACAATTTGAACACGTTATAAAATTTATTAACGTAACAAAGTCAATGTAAACAACTATTAAACTGTCACCTGTATTACACCTTTATTCCACAAAGTAGTAAAACAACTTTGTTATATCCATAATAAGGTGACAATTGATGACACCGCTTCTTCATATGTTTACATCAGTTTTTTTTTTTTACATTTACATACAATACTTTGTCTACCTACGTATTTATGTGTAATAAAAATTAATTTAAAATTATCCATTGCTAATTATTTGTTTAATAAAATATTTCTTTAATAACATGTTTCTCATAGTCAGGGACATGAACTTCATGCACCTATAATATGCATAAAAAATCTTAAAATGTACACTAAAATTGAAAAATTATGCTCTCAAAGTTTTAATTTGATTAAAACTTAAAACATAACAAATCAAAATATTTGTTCTCTAAAAGTTTGTAAACATAAAAAATGACCGCTAAACGTCGACGGTTGTGATCAGTGGAAGTTTAAAAATTGATAATACTATTTGTGTGCATTGATTTTCTGAGTTTGTATCACAATGTGTTGAGGTAAACACCAACATGCAACAATATGCATTTATAACAAAATATGCAAAAATATGCACTTATAAATCGATGCCATTTTACTCAAGTACATTGATTCGCAAAGATATTTTGTTTACACTGTTCTCATACTTAAGAAAAAAAAACATGCATTTGCATGGAAGTCCGGTCCCTGCTCATAATAAATATTTATACGAATATAATCGCGTGCTAAATATTCATCAAGATAAAGGAGAAACATTTCAGTTCAGTTCAATTCAATTTATTTTAAATTATAATTTTAATGTAACGTAATGTAATATATACATACTAGGGTTATAACTTTTTTTTTTGCAAAAGTTTTACGTGTCACCACCCCAGTGTTGAAACGGTAATAACATTACTTTTCTCACTACCAGTAATGACACCAGCATACTCTCTGCATTACTTTAACACAAATTATAAGGACTTACTAATTTCTCCATTATTTCAATACAAAAAATAATGCACTACCCATAAGTATTTATTTTTATCATTATTTTAAATATTAACTAATGATCAAAAAATGTTTGAAATTCTATTTTAAGACTCATTATTTTTTCACTTCTAGTAAGTCCATATATAACTTATTGTTTTGGATTTTTTGTAAGCTGGAAAGTAGTGACATTTTGTGCAAGCAAGTCATTTATGTTTTTATCTATCAAGTATAACATGTCGAGATAGCTCAGATTGAAGAGCGGTTGACTGATCACCTGGAGGGCCGGGTTCAAATCCCATGTTGGCACATTTTATTAAAAACTAATTTTTTAATAAAAATTGTTTTTATTAAATTTAGTTTTTTTAAATTTATTTTTAGACTCATTATTTTTCTCCATGCTTTTTCTTATGCTTAACAGGCATATAGGTAACCACATACTTTTCTATTTGTTTGTAAGGTGGTTCGTAATTATATTGCTAATATTTTGCTGGACATCCCCATATAAAAGTAATGAAATTTATAATGACCAGTGCAGCAACTTTAATGCACTAAAAATTCGAAAATATACTCTTTAACTAAGCAGTAAAAAATAGAAAAAGATGCGCTTAAAATGTGCACTTAAACCGAAGTATGTACTAAAAACCAAAAAATATGCATTAATAATCCAAAAACATGCACTAAATATCAAAAAAAAAATATGAACTAAGATGTTTTGAATTTTTAAAAATCGATTTATTGCTCGAGTGCGTTGGTTTAAAAATTAAATCCATTATAAATGTATAGCAAAAACAACTATATGATATGTTAAAGGCTACAAATGCTTTCTTTTCTTTAGTTTTAATTAAATCTAAATTTTAATTTTTATAAAATATGCAATTAAATTTAAAACATACAACAAAATATGCCAAAATATGCATTAAAACATGCATTTTAAGCAAAATATGCAAAAGTATGAATTTAAAACAAAATATGCAAAAGCATTGATTTCCATTTGTTGCAAATTCATCGATTCGGAAAAGTGTTTTGTCAAAATCGATTTTTGGCTGCTGACTACAAACATTTATTTTCGTGAAAGTCGTTGCCCTTTTAAAGAAAATTGTTAATGCTTGTCTTCCCCAAATATGTAATTATATAACCACTTATATGGTAATGTTTTTCTACACTGGGGCGTGATGGGAAATACTCTATTAATAATAAAAATCGATTTTTCGGATAATTTTGAAACAAAAATCTCCCGCATGATTAGATTAGATTAGATCAGAAGGCACTATGCACCGCGACCAATGTAGGTCTTTTGTGCTGCCTAAGGTTACCTACAGATTCAAGCTACCTATAAAGCCAATTATCCTATTAGGCAAAATGTTCGCGATGTCGGAAGGCGAAATGAAGCGATCACCTAGAAACCTAAGTCTCCTATCACAAAGCCTGGGACATTCGCAGAGAACATGCTCCGAGGTCTCAGACACCATCTCGCAAAACCTACACAAAACCGTGTCCGATTGACCCTTCTTGTGCAGATATTATCTGAGATTACAGTGTCCAGTTAAGTACGACGCCAGGGTCCTCAAACTCCCCCTCTCCCGCATGAAATGCGACTTCTAAAAATGCATTTTCCACTTTTTTACTTTTAAAGTTGGACTAAAACTGCAGCACAAAATTTTGTTAAATACTTTTTACGTAATGTGCTCTTTGTTCCTCGAATTTTGATACCAACATCGCGAAATATTGCTTCAATCTTTTTGTTTATCAAAATACGCGAAACCGTCAAATTTAAAAAACTTTTGTGTCAATATTTGGCCAAATATTGATTTTTAGTTCAATTTAGCAATCAAATTGTTCTGAACTTTTTCGAAACTCGCGAAAAAGCAATGTAATGTTAGTTAATATTTTTTTTATGGACTTTAAGGCTAGAATAGGTAAAATTTTATATTTGCAAAAAAAAAAAACATGAAAAGTTATAACCCTTATACACACCCTAGTGTCAATGTGTCATTTGTTATGATTAAGACCAGTTTATTTTATAAGTTCCATATTCGATTAAAACTTATTTACAATTAATTGATGAAAATTAAATGTTTATTTATATCTTTTTTATAAATGGTATAATTAAAGATAGATTTATATAAAATAGCTTTAATTGAAAAACTAGGTCAGAATTTTAAGAATTTAATGATTAAAAGATAAATCTAAGAGGAAGGGACGGTTTCAGATATTTTTACACTTTTTTTTTAAATTCTTAAATTGAGATTTTTTTTTGATTATAACTATTTTGAGTTCAAAATATTTGTTAAAAGGCATTTTGGAAGGTAGTACTTCTTGGAATATCAACTAATTTTAGTAATATTTACAGCTTTTTAAAAAATCAGATTAAATTTTGGTTTTAACTGCTAAATGTATAAAAAACTTCCGCAATACAAAAAAAATATTTTTTTTAAAAATTTTTTTTTTTTTGAAATTTATTTATGGACTATTTTTTTTGTCCTTACTGGGAACAAAAAACTATTGTTTTTTTTTTGTACTAACCATGTTATATCATTATTTTGCTCGACATCCCAAAGTCATTGGATTTGTAATGACATTGACATTATTTTTTCAACTCTAGTAAGTAGATATATAACTACTTATTTTTGATATTTTTTTAAGCTGGAAAGTAATGTCATTTTGTGCAAGCAAGTCATTCATTTATCTATCAAGTATAACATGCCGAGATAGCTCAGATGGTAGAGCGCTTGACTGACTTCCTTGATTCCCAGGTTCGAATCCCGTGAGGCCACATTTTGTTTAAAAAAAGTTCCAATATCAAACATATTTTTTTATTTAATTTAGTTTTTTTTGAAAATTTATTTTTAGACTCATTACTTTTATTCATACTTGTAAGGTAGCCACATTTTTTTTTTGATTTTTCGTAAATTGTTAAGTAATGATATGTCATTATTTGGCGCGACATCTCCATATTAAAATAATGACGTTTGTAATGACAATTGTAACTACTTGCCGTTACCAAATATGTACTTATATGGTAATGCTTTTCTTTACAGCGTTAAATTCGCAAATTTGTTATTCAAATAACAGTTTTTTTTTGCAAAGTTTTCTACAGTTTTATTTAAATTTTTCCGACTTTTTTGTTATGAATTTTGTAGATTTTTTCAAATATTACAAATTTTTCAATTTAGTGGATTTTTTCAATTTTGGGAATTTTTTCAATTAGTTGTCGTTATGCGATATAAAAACTGGAAACTCGTTTGCAATTAAACATTTAATTAAAATTTTATTGAAAATAATTTTTCCTGTGTATCAAACACATACGCAAAAATATAACAGCTTTGTGTGCCAACCAATGCGCACAAGACACATTAGCTAAGACTGATGAGGTTCTGTGATCAAGCATAGAAGATTTTTTTAATTTATAATTTTTTTTTATTTATTTAAATTGTTTTAGACACACGTCACAAGATGTCTTAAATGTGTCAATTGAACCCCTTATATGAAAATACTATATTAAATGATCAGTATATTACATATAAAAAAGGCCATAATTTAACGGCCAATGCCACTTAGGGACATATCCTTCGTGTTATTCGGGACTGCTACCTTTTGTCAGCAGCCAGCACTAGAATAAATAAAGTTGGATACAGATTCTAAACTACTTTACTAAAAAAAAATTGTCAAATCATTTGAATTGAAATATGTCCTTAAAGGACCCAACATAGAAGAGTAAGTCCAAAAAGAGACAAAATTTATGTTTATAAAATATAATTTTCAAAAACTTTAGAAAAAAATAGCTTGAACTTAATGAGAAATATATCATTAAATAGTAAAAGATTAAAAATTAAAAAAAATTGTGCTCACTTTTAAACTAACAAAAAAGTATAGTTATGAACAAAAATTATATTTGTAAAAAAATTTTAAATTAAAATGTTTAAAAAAATGAGAAACTTTTGGGATCAAATATAACTTATAAATCTGATTTTATTAAAAATTATCCACAGAAATCTTAGAAATATCTCGATTAATAGGAATATCTCGATTAATAGCAAACTTAAAGCACCAAAGTGATCCATTTTTAATTAATAAGATGCTATTTTAACCTTCGATTGCCATTAATCAAGATTTGATCGAACTGTTTCATCATGCGGAAGCTAGTTTTGTTACAAAAATTGTATTTTTAATTGTCGTAAATCAGTTTATATTAACATGTTTAACTATTATCTTATTGATATTATACCTTCCAATTATTCTAATTACTTCAAGTTGTTAAATGTATTTGTAGTTGTAGCAATAACTACCACCATCCTAACGATGTAAGTAATCTGTAACAACAACAATTTCATTTAACTACAGCTTTCCGTGTGTTTTTTCTGTAGTTAACTTTATGTATATTTGCTATTCTCGCTATTACTTTTATTCAGTTTCCTCTACTTATTTGTTGAAATTATGGCTTGGAAAACAAAAACATTTTATAAAGTGGGTATATTGTATATTGTAAGTCAACAACCAGCAGCGGCAATATTTGCTGAAAACAGCAACAACAACTATGCTCGTTTTGCCTCCATATCCATTTTAGTTATTTACAATTTCATTCAAATAGTCTTAGATGAGTACTAGGGTGTCCCTTAAAAATATATTTGTAAATTACACCCCCAGTTTTATTGGAAATGGTTCCAAATGAAAGAAATCGATTTTATGTTGGAAAACAAATTTTGGCCGCAAAAGTCCCATTTGTTAAAAAAGTGTATTTTTTTTAATTTCCAAAATTCGAAATTTAAAAAATTTGATTTTAGTTCTAATACTTAATTTACTCAAACTTATTCAGATATGATATGCAATTCTGACTTCACCGGCTATCATTAACACACTTTTCTCTGGAATCAAAAATGACTCACAAATTTGATAAAAAATGCAAAAACATGTTTTTTTAAATTAATTTTTAAGATTTTTTCAAAATCATAATTTGAATATGTCGATTGTCATTTTCATAATATACCCAGCAAAACCACACATTACCAAATAATGGCTTCACTCATTACAATGCACTTTACTCCACAGATGAATTTTGCAGGCGATGAGCCTAAAAGTAATGTGGACTCATTACCTAATAGGGGTTTAAGTAACTGTTTACTTATATGATTTTGAAAAAGTAATGGCTCTACAAATAGATTTTCATAAAAAAAAATTATTACAAACATTTTTTTTAATTAAATAAATAATGTGGTCTGGCTGTGATCTGAACTTGGGGTCTTTTGGTTGTTAGGCGAGAACTCTACCCACTGCACTATCGTCACATATAATAATAAGTTGCTTAAAATGTAAATGAATTGTTGTGCTTCGAGTTTCTGTTTGTGATTTTAAAACTATATACCTTACCCTCATGCTTACAAAAAATCACAAAGTAATATGTCTAAAAATAGATTTTCAAAAAATATTTTTAATATTACTTTACGTTTATATTTCATGCATTATGTAATTGATGATCGGTAAGTCATTATTTTATGTTTAAAAATAATGTAAAAGGTGCAAAGTAATCCATGAGTATACAATTATTGGTAACTCATTACTTCATTTTTCGAAATAATGCTGAAGGTAAGGAGTGTCCATTACAAAGTAAAGCATTATGTAACCCATTAGCGGTAACTCGTTACTTTTTGTTGAAAAATAACGATACAGGTAGGGAGTATACATTACATGGTAATGCATTACTTTTTCACACCCATTACCAAAGTTTTGCTGGGTAATAAATAAATTGAAAAAAATTATGTTAAGATTTTTAGAAATAAGGTAATTTTTTTCAAAATAAATAAAAGACTATATATTCATTTTTCATCCGACGTTTCGTTGGATATTCCCAACATCCTCAGGGATAATTTTATTAATCTGGCAACATTATAATTTGTGTGGAGGAACTAATTTCCAGAGCATTTTATGAAAATTGATTATTTAGGCATAATTTTCGGAAAAATATCATTTGCATTTGATTGGACTATAATTATATTTACTTTAATTTAAAAAATATTTAACCCTTAGTGGACTGCAATTTTTTAAATTTTAGACTTAAAAACTGCTGTTTCATAAGAGTTTATGAGCTTTAAATTTGCATTTTTCACATATTTTTAGCTTTTTATGCTTTTTTCCTCAAAGCTTTTAATTTTTCTTTTAAAAATTTCGAATTTTGGTAATTTTTGTTAAAATGGGCCATTTTTAGTCAAATTTCGGCACGGTTTAAGATTTTCGATTTCTTTCATTTGGAATGATTTGCAATAACTGGGAAGGAGTAATGAACGAAAGTCGACAAACTGATATTTGAAGGGACAACCTAATGAGTACTACTAGTCGACAGACTTAAGGGTTTTTATTACATTTGTTCAAGCTTTTAACAATTTCTGTTGCTTTTTTTTTTAAGTCTTAACGTTTGTTTGTATTTTTTGTTTTCTCTAAATGTCGTTTATAATCACAACAACAACGAGAAATATTATGAAGCAAAACGTTAAATTGACCCTAAATGTTGGCAATTTAGAAGGTGGCAATAGTAACAATATTAAACTCAATTGGCTAAGGTTTGTTAAGTGCAAAGTAGAAAAAATAAATAAATTGTAATTGACAAGTGTTTTGAAAGATACATAAATGTTTAATACAATTTTAAGATAGTTAAAGAAATTATAGTGAACATTAAGTGAAAGTGAATAATTGAATAAAGGCTACAAATTGCTGTGCAAGTAATAAGGCGCAAGTGGAAATTGTTATTGTGACAACATGACGTATGAGTGATATTAATTAGTGGAAATTGTAGATAATATCAATTATTGATATCTTGAGTAGCTAAAAAATAAATGCAATTTAAAGCTCAAGGATTTATGATTTTTTAAAATAACAGAAAGTTTTTTTTTTATATTACTACGGTTGAAGGTGTTATAATAAAAATGATTGAAAATATATTAAAAGGTAATTTATCAGAAAGAAGTTTTTCACATTTGAAATATAAACAATTTTGCTATCGAAAGTTTAACTTCAATTGATATAAATTAAAATTATAGGGAGATTTTAAAAACTTTCGACACACCTTTCAGATAATGGTCTTTTAAATTTCATCGAACTTTATCCTAGTAAATATGAAGTTTATGTATTTTTTCTTTTTCCAAAATTCGTTATAGTTCGCGTTTAATCTCTGCTCAAAGTTGGAGATTTGTAACAAACATAACATAACTTTTGAACGCGTCAACAGAAAATTAAAATTTTTTCGTCATTTTAAAGATCAAATCCTCTTGATAATTTTTTTTTCGCGAAAAGGATAAGGAAATTAGGAAACTGTCCTTAATTCGCGAATGTCTCAAAAAACCCAGAATTCATTTTTTTGAAATTTATTTTGCAATTAACTCAAAGTATTACTTACAACATATATAACTTTCAAGTTATGAATCAGAAGTGTTCAACAAGAAACAGAATTTTTCCGAAAGTATCAATGAAAAATTTAGTATATTCACATAATACCCTAAGAAAAATTTCACGCAAGGGAAAATTTATAGCATGTTAAACAGGAGCCTACATGTTGTTAAACTGTCTACTCAGATTTTAATTTTTACATCTTATGTCCTTTCAAAAGGACATTTAAAGTTAAATTTTTAAACAAATTATTGAAATATTTCTAATTGTTAAATGATGTCAATATGGATATCAGATGAAAGATAATAATCTTTGGTATTCCACAAAATGAATGGTCGAAATATTTAAGGATCAAAAATTTTAAAAATGTCCTTTTAAAATTTGATCCTTCAATATCCTTGATTGTTTTAAATAAGTTCGTCAAGAGAAAAAAATTTATATTAAATGTCTGATTTCGCTGTAATAAAGGGTCCGCCAAATAAATTGATGAATTGATGTTGATGGCGCTTCACGCACACTTTCTGCCACAGCAGCAATATTCTCTGGTGTACGCACTGTTTTTGGCTTTTCACGCTTTGGTTTATCGATGAGGATGCCATTTTCTTTCACTTTTTTCACAAGATAACGAACATACGGACCATATTCGTTCAGCGAATATTATCTGTCAAATCAGACAGGAGCTAAGTGTTACCATTCACGAAATAAGCACTAGTTGAAAAAAAAAGTTAGATGGCGGACCCTTTACAGTCTTACATTTCAGCCTTCTAGCTTTATTATTTTAGCATTGCATATTGATTTTAATATGAGTGGCAAAAAATATTCAAATTTGGTATAGGATACTACACTGCGTTGCAAAACTATAATTACACATTAATTTTACTAAATTTCGTAAGTTAAGAAAAAAAGTAGAAGAGTTTAACCGGCATAAATGTAAAACCAATTAATTAATTAATTAATTTAACAAAAAAAACAATTAATTTTTTTTTTGTTTTTACTATTAAAAAAAGGAATAACAAAATCAATAAATGTTTCATAACTACACCCAGAAAACAGTCTCAGTTGTGGCCACCGAATTTTTTGCCAAACGAATTCTGGCAGTTACGACAACTATCGTAATGTTAAATTATATTTTTGGTAGTGCAAGCTAATATTCAGTTGCCTAAGCCAATATTACATTCCAAATAAATATTATTACGTTCCACAAAATTTTATTGAAATTAAAAAACATTTTTGACTTTTCTGGTATTGAACCGTGTCCTTCAGATTAAGAGTTCGCTGTCCTACTGATTGCACCACAACCACTTTTAAATTTCTATCTTATCTTATTTGCTATTCAAACATTTGAATATTTTAATTTAATAAAAAGTTTTGTGTTTGTCTTTTACGAGATTTGAACTCGGAAGTTAAGAGTACAAGGCAAACTCTCTACCCACTACACTACAAACACTTATAAAAAATGTTGAGTGCTAAATTTGAATTTAAATATTTTGTTAAGAAAATAAACATTGTCTCAAATTCATTTACCAATACCAACATTAGTTGCTTCTATAAACAATGCAATCCACAATACTCTAATTTAGTGGCATATTTGATTGCGAATACCGTATTTGCAGTAACCAATTGTGATTATCGACAATTTTTTTTAAAAATTTTATATAAATGATATAAATGGTTGCTTCTACCGTACACAATTTCCAACCGAATTTTATTTGAAAAGTTGATTGGCAATACCAATAATTGGATAAATGGATTGTTTTTGTTCCCTCTTTTTAATTTAAAGTTCAGTATTTTTGCCAGACTTGATCGTCGTCAATTACATTTCAAAATCATTAACTTGTGAAATTTTACTGTATCATTTGAAATTTCAGACCTAAGCTCACACTTGTGGGCTTAAACGCTTCCTTGGCACATTTTCAATTTTGTCAGTACCAGACACAATGGACAGTATTGGTCTTCGAGTTGAGATGTGCCCTTGGGCACATAACCCTTCTTAACCTAACCAGTACCACACATGGGACATCATACCAATATCTGTGTATTTAATTACAGGCCAATTTCTTTTTGATGTTGAATTACATGTAATTGGGTGTAATTAAGTAATTGCCCTGTAATTAAATACCCAGATGTTTTTACTAATCCCCATGTTTGGTATTACAAATTTTATAAATTTTCCAAGGAAGCGATTAAGCTCACAAGTGTGAGCTTAGGTCTGATATTATTAACGATATGGAAAAATTTCACATGTGAACGATTGTGAAATATAATTGACGTCGCCCAAGTCTGATTTTTGCTTTATTAATCGATTATTGTTAGTTCCACATAAAACAACGTCCAACCAAATAAATTTGAATGGTTTTAACCGAATTCCAAGCAATCCTTTTCCTGGGTGTATAAATACACTTAAATTATTTAATATTAAAATTTACAAAAATTTAAGAAAAATATTGCAAAGCAGCCGTTCTAATGAAGCGTGGGCCTCCTTTTTTTTTTAATCAACTTGAAAATTCGATCAGACATACTGTCTACCAGATTTATTCAAAGTTCTTCCGTTATAGATCTCCACTTATCAATAAATGATTCTTTTAGATGAAAAATGCTTTCATATTGACTGTTTTTTTCGTAAACTCGACAGTTTAATACTCCCAAAATATTCTTAATGGGGTTTTGATACGGAGAACATGAGGGCCATTCCAATACTCTTATATTTTTTGATGATAGCTATTCCATCGTCTGACGACTTACCTGTACTGAGGCATTGTCTTGTTGGAAAATGAATTCTTCTTCGTTACTATTTTCAATTAATGGCACCAATTTCTGTTCTAATACTGTAGTGTACTTGGGAAAAATTCATTTTGTTGCTTGGAAATGCCAAATTAACTGTGCCGTCGAAACAGAAAGCTCGCCAAACCATTAATGATCCGCTTCCGAAATTTCTTTTTGAGCAATATCGTGGTACCTTACGTAGGTCTCTTCAATAGCTGTTAAAACTATCTGGACCATCAAGATTGCACTTTTTTTCAGCAGAAAAAAATCACCTTTGAAAGAAATTTATGTTTAAACAGTCCTACCAACCACAACGATTATTTATTTACCTTTCTTCAGATGGTTTGTAAATTCCTTTTAGCAAATTTAAATCGAGCAGCTTTGTGGCAGGGTAATAACCTTGGCGCAGACATCAGCTTTCTTTTTTTAAACTCTTTTTAATTAAAAGTTGTACTAAATTGAAAAAAATCTGTCTAAAAGTCTAAACTCAACATGTACTGAACATGTACTGTATTGAAATTCTACTGAAGATTACTTGGGAGAGCGTGAAATATGATATTCATCAATTGAAGTTTAACTTCCATTATTTTGTTTAAAGTAAACGAGATTTTGTTGCCCTGACTAATTCTCTGTCCTCACGTTTCTCTTTTGCATTGTATTTATGTTTTTATTAATTTCTATAAAAATTTCTATAACTTTATATAATAATTAATTACTGCTATTATTAACATAATCTTTTTGTATTAGAACAAAAGAACAATAAATAACAATTATGATTGAATAAAATTGTATTCATCTTATTTTATATAAAAAAACTCGAGTTTTTTCACACATCATCATCATTAGTGTTAAAATACAGCGTGCATTTCGTGTGTTTTTTTTTTTGTAATGAGCTGCTGCAACAATTTTTCACGAATACAGACAAAAAAAAAAAAATAGACTCGTTGAAAACCAATTAAATGTTATTAATAGACTATGGAGAAATTTTAAAAAGGCTAAAACATATAAAATCATACACAGGGAGATACTTTTATATATAAAACTATTTTTGTTAAAAGAGTTTTTTCCTCTGTTGACTTGGCTACATAAATTTTATAACAACAGTTGTTGCCAATTGTTGCAACATTAATTTGTTTTATTGCACAAACACACACACACTCACATAAATTCAGCAGACACTTATGCAGTTACAATTTTTATATAAATACACTATGGGACAAAAGTTTTGGTATGAAATCATTAAAAATCCTTAAATTGAAAAAGAAATCGGTGTAACATATTCTTTGAGTGCTGTAACATATACACTGCGTTGCAAAACTATAATTACACATTCATTTCACTAAATTTCGTAAGTTAAAAAAAAAGTAGAATAGTTTGACCAATGGAAAACTAATAATATTTAACAAGAAAACAATTCATTTATTTTTTATTTTACTATTTAAAAAGGAATAAAAACTCAATTAGTGCTTTATAACTATAAATACACTTAATAATATAATAATATATCAATATTTACTCAAATTTAAGAAAAATATTTTAAAGCAGCAGCTTTAATAATGCGTGAGGCCCACTTTTTTCTTTGAATCAACTCGAAAATTCTATCAGACATACTGTCTATTAGATTTCTTCCTAATAGATCTAAACGCATCAATAACTAATTCTTTTAGATGAAAAAAAAAAAAAAAAACGATTTCATATTGACGTTTTTTGCGTAAACTCGACGGGTCTCTCATCAATAACAATTAAGTAAACTCGTCGGGTTAATACTCCCTAAATATTTTCAATGGAATGTTGATCCGGAGAACATGCGGGTCTTTCTAATACTTTTATATTTTTTGATGATAGCCATAACTGAATATTAGGGTATGCCTATGAAGCAATTGTATTTTCTATGATGAAAATTATCAAATTTTTCAATTTTTAAAACAACAACTAAAATCTAATATGACAATATCATATTCGATTTTGAACTTGAGGTAGAACAATATTCTAACTAAATTATGAAAATATAGAAAGTCTGAAAAAAACAATTTTTGTATTTTTAATACAAAAACTAAAACAGTTTTGAGTAATCAGCATACCACGGCTCTTCTCATACAAACATTGTTAGTTGCGATATATCGACATTTTTTTTTGAAAATTTTTTACAAATTGTAGTGCAACAAACTTACATACTACACTCAAAAAAATAAGTTAGTAGAAAAGTTAGTAAAACGTCTTGTAAATCAGGTATACTATTTGTTAGCAAATTTTTTGCTTAAATTCTGTTTTAAGCTAAAATTTTTGTTATACTTATTCAGCACTTAACTGTTTTGAACTAACGTTTAACTAATATTATACTAATGTTTTACTAATTTATTTCGCTAAAAAAAGTGTGCTGATAAACGTGGACAACAACCAGATTGAAAGATAAACGCAGAATGAAGTAGATGTCACGGCATGTCAAGATGTAGTAGAGAAGAGTTAAATGATACTAAAAAGTACAACTCTAATAAGACATATAAAAAAAAATCAACCATGGAAGATTTTTGTATCTGTATTTCATACATAAAACAAAATTGTGGATTAAAACAACTTAAGTATTGCGTTGTCACCGGCCTGTGAAAATATTTGTCTATTAATTAAATAAAATACAAAACAAAATATTTAAATTAAATAAAGATCAAATATGTATTTCTAAACTATATGTTTATAGATATGAATAATCTAGTGTGTTCCAATTGCAAACAGTCTGTCTACCTAAAGTGAAAGACAATGACATACATCTAAGGTAGATTTTTATGTTTCCTTTTTCTTATTGAAAAAAAGGGTTGTATATGTTATTTTTCGTTTGGTTTCTATAATTCTCTGCGGCATTTGCGTTTTTTTAAAAGATAGAATCATTTAGACAACCATTGACGTAAGTAGTTGGAAGATAATTTTGTTTATATTATATATAATTATTTCTATTGTTTTTAGATATTACATTAATTCATGTCGTCAATTTGGGAGTGTGAACATTTTTATGTTTTGTAACGTATTATAAATTATTTTAAATTGATTTTCAGCAACAGCTTTTGCTGACATTAGCAATTTTTTTGCAAGCACCCTCCTGACTAAAATTTTGCTGACTCAGCAACATTTTTTGCTGACTTTACTAACTTTTTTATTTGAGTGTACATATGATGATATACAAAGTATATTGATGTGTAAATATTGTTGTTTTTCAAATAGTTTTGATTTCATCATTATGTTTAACAAATCAGCCAGTTTATACAATAAGACATATAAAATTCTCATATAGTTGATTTTGTCTGTTGTATGTAATGTAACGGGTTGAGTTAAGCCAATTTACGTTTTCTTTTGCGGACAACTTAAGATTATGAAATAATTGTATTGTCTATCAAGAAAATGATAAAAAAAAAATTAAAAAGCAACAAATAAAATCTAATACGACAATATCTTATTAGACTTTGGACTTGAGGTAGAACAATATTCTAACTAAATATATTTTAAATTTGTGTTTTAATTTTCTGGCCCATTGTAAAATGGTGTTCATTTCGGTGGATTTTTTTAAGTCAATGTTTTTGTTTCCTTTATTTATTTAAATGTTGTTGGTATTTTTTTCAATTTATACGTTAAATTTTTTTTCGGTTGCAACAATAACATGTATGCAAATGCAAATACTTGCAACAATACCAACAATAACAACACAAGTAGTAGTGTGGTTGTAGTAACAATTGCAAAATGTTGTAAAAGCTTAACAATACATACAAATACAACTTTTTTTTTCTTTTGGGGAAAAGAATTACAAGGAACAGAAAAAATTTATGCCAGAGTAGGAAAACGGGAAAATACAACTGAAGCAAAAGAAGAAAAAAAACAAAAAAATCGAAAAAACCCAATTGCGGACGCGGTTGTACACCATTAAAAGTGCTTGTTGTTGAGCCTATGCCACATGGGGTTTTCAGAGAATTCTAACACACACACAAGCAAACACTCATTGACTCCAAAACGAAAGCATACATATACAACTACTACTACTACGCACCGGAAGTGACCACGACGACAGTCATTTGTACATTTGTTGTTGTTTTAGTATGGTTGTATAACCGTCCGTTACAAACACAAATACAAGTACATACATGTAAATGCAAATACACATTCATGGGGAAACAAGGAAACGATAACATTGCCTGTTACAATACAGTCGAGTCAAGGCACACTGTATTTTTTTTGTGCAATTTTTTTCTAGTTGCATTTTATGCAGTTACACAAACTCTTAACTAAAGCCATTTTTAGGTTAAGCCACGGGTACTATAAAACATGAAAATTTAAATAACAAAAGTTTTTCCTCCAAAAAAAATATATAAATAAAAATATAAAAATAGTAGCTACGCTGTGAGAATTATCTGTCTGATATCTTTGAATTTTTGCATTAGATCTATGAAATGTTACTGGAACACGTTCATTGAAACTTTTCATTAAATTAAGGAAGTTTTTCATAAAATTTTATGAAAACTTTTATTTTATTTATTAAAAATTTCATATGACTTATGAAAAAGTTTCATTAAAAATAGTTTCTTTAAAACTATGAAGCTTTTTCATAAAGTTTAAGAAATTTATCATTCACATTGTGAAGAATACTTCATCAGTTTAGTGAACAAATTTCATTAAAACTCGTCCAAGAAATTCTCTCTGTGTATACAAATGTATATATTTTTGTACTTGTATTTGTTTGTTAACAACAACTACAACGGTACAAAAACACTATAGTTTAATATACTTAAAACATGTTTGGGGTTATTAAAATTACACAATACCGGCAACAAACAGGAAAATAACTGAAAGATATAAATTAATATAAATTAATTTTATTGAAATTTTAATACATCAGATGGAAAATTGTTTTTACAATGCTATCAAATAGTAAAACATTGAATAAATAACTAATTCAGCTGGCTGAATTGTTTAAAATTCATGTTTAAGATATATTCAGCTAGCTTAGGTTTAAAAATAAAGTAGTTTTTATAGTAAAATATATAATTTTTTTTGATAATCACAATTAATTATTAATAATTACATACATTCAGCTAGCTGAATATAAGAAAAAAAATTTACTGAACAATTAAAACTACAAAAATGCAGAATGTATAACTTTTCATAAAATTAAGATTTTTTTGCTGAATTTATAAAATTTACTAATGCACTCAGCATAAAGTAGTTAAAAAAAAAAAATAATAATTATATATCTTCAGCTAGCTGAATACACTGCGTTTGAAAGCTATAATTACACATTAATTTCACTAAATTTCGTAAGTTCAAAAAAAAAAAAAATAGAAGAGTTTAACCGGAGTTATTGGTAACTGTTTCTTTTTTTAAGAGAAACAACTCTCAGGAAATTTGTTGCTTTCTTTGGAAAGGGGATAATGGAGAGATGAAAGGTGGCGAAAGATGAAGGGCTTCAAACATGGCAACACTGTAATTGCGCGAGTATATAAGTCTTAGAACAGTTGTTGCTCGCCACCTAAGGTAGAGTTGGCGAATTTTTTTGAAGCTTTTTGTTTCATAGCCCTGATTCATTATTTTACTTCGGTGGGGTTAAGTGCTATGGGAACACCGAAGGTGGGCGCAGCGATACATATAAGTGATAGAAAACTCATACATATTATTTTTCTAAATTGATGTTGTCGTCACCGGGAATCGAACCCGGGACCATCTGTGTAATAGTCCAACGCGCTAACCTTACACCACAGCGCCCACAGTATGTATATGGCCGAAACAAATAGCTCCGCATATCGTTTTGAGAAATATCGTGGTTTCTTATGTAGGTCTCTCCAAAAGCTGTTAAAACCATATGGACAATCAAGATTGAACTTTTTCTCATCAGAAAAATCACATTTAAAAGAAATTTATGTTTAAACAGTCCTACCAACACACGCAGAGAAAAAATATGATTGAACATGACACACACGAAATTATCATATTATGATCGTAATTATCATATGCATGATTCTAGCTGATCGACAACGATTTTAGGATCATAATATGATTACTGCGATCATAATATTATAACTACGATCATATTAGGATTGTTTGGACATTGCAGTCCTAACATTATGCTCTTAGACTATTATAACATGATGCTCTTTTTTCTGCGTGCAACAGCGATTATTGACCTTTCTCCAGTAGGTTTGTAGATTACTTTTAGGGAATTCAAGTCGAGCAGTTTTGTGACCTTGTCACAGACATCAGCTTTTGGCGATTGTGACTCTTCATTGTGTTGCAGTTGATTATTTTAAGTCGGACCTGTTCAGAAAGCTTTTTTTCAGTTTTAGTTTAACCATAAGCACTCGGATTATTTGTAAAATTTGTGACAACCACATGTGAGCGGTTTATTTTTCTAGCATTTATACTATTCAGTGTCGCTTAATCTGCTCTCTTTTTATTTGTTCATAAACTCGCACCGAGCAGATATAAACATGTTGCAGAAATTTAAAATTTAAATTAAATTTTTATGATGTTTTTCAATAATAATTTAATAAAATTTTTAATTATTTAAAATTTTAGTGATAAAATCAGCAAGATAAAATTAAAATATATTATTTTTTAATAGAAAATAACACAATATAAGCAAAATAAAAGTGAGTGTTTTAAGCAACATGTTGCATATATTTTTGTGTGTAAAAAATGCTTTCTTTGTATTTATTAGATTAAATCTGCTCGTTAGTCAGTTTTGACTAGTCGTAGAATAAAGAAAGATAAAAATTTAAAAAAAAAAAATTTTGCTTGCCCGAGTTTGGTATTTTGTTGCTGAGAGTCGTGGGAAGTATAGTCTCTCTATTTGTATATACTCTTTGGTTTCGTTCAGAAAGCTTTTTTTTCAGTTTTAGTTTTACCATAAGCACTCGGATTATTTGCACAATTTGTGACAAGCACATGTGAATGATTTATTTTCCTAACATTTTCCCGAAAACTTAAGCCACTTTTTAAATATGCTGAATTGTTTAAAATTGCACAATAAACAACAATATTTCTTTATTTGTTTTTTTGTTTTTTTATTTGCTATTCCTCTTTGTTTACCGTTATACATGCGCGCCTCCTGCAATTAATATACATGAACATTTGATACGCCATGATGTACAATTGCATATGTTTGTTATTTTTAGCACACTGAGATGTATAAAATTTTCATTTATATTAATTGCTGGAGCCGCGCATTCCGTTATATGTAATTACAGTCGAATCTCAGAAATTAGAACCACTTTGTACATCGGGCAATTCTAATTTCTGAAAAGTTCTAATTTCTGGACATTTTTTTTTTCAGAAAATTATAATAAAATTATTTATGTAAGCTTTATTTAAACACAAAACTATTTTTATTTAATAATATTTAATTAATTGAACATATTAAATTAATAGAAAAACTTTAAAATTTTAATTTTGTACAAGCATATCAAATCTCACATGCATATGACCGAATTGTACCCACCACGAATAACTCGGGGATTCCCGTTTTATTTTTACTTCTATGAGCAAAAAAATAATTTGTAGTGAAAATACAAAACAAAATAAAAAAATTTCCAGAAATTAGAACCACAGGTTCTAATTTCAGAGCGTACAATACATTAGAGCGTTCAATACATTGCAAAATAATAATTTGTAGTGAAAATACAAAACAAAATAAAAAAACTTCCAGAAATTAGAACCACAGGTTCTAATTTCAGAGCGTACAATACATTGGAATTGCCGGTTCTAATATCTGGACGTTTCTAATTTGTTAGAGTTCTAATTTGTGAGATTCTACTGTATATTTATTAAACGCCAACAAAATATTATTAAACAATTTTTCTCTTAAATCAATTAAGTAGTTTATTAAATTTTACACAATAAGCGATCAGCTATCACGCTCTAAAAAAACAGTTAAAAGTTTTAAAAAGGAGTTTTTAATATTAGAAAAATAGCAAAAATCAAATTTGAATAGAATGTTAACTCATTATACTTTTAAATGTTTATAAACATGTTTAGTAATAATTTTCAGAAATCGTTTATATTAAGTGTGTTCGATAACACAAAAATTTTTAAAAATTTGTAAAAGTTTTTACTGGAAGGTGTTCGTTTACACAAATACTCAGTAAAAAATATTAAGAAGAGAGAGTAAAGTGACAGGTTGTTGACACAAAACTTACAAGTTTTTACTGCATAAATTTTTGCCAGTAAGAATTTTTGAGAAGAAAAAAACATATGATTGAGGAAATATGCTTGTATTTTCAGATTTTTTAGTAAACAAGAAAAATATTAAATTAAATTTTAATTGTCTATGGATTTAAAATGCAAACTATTAAAGAATTAACTATGGAACAAATTAAAAAACATTCTAAAGTATTTCTGGTCGACAATTTCAATTAATTTTTATCTTTTCCATAACGACCAGTTGATTTTTTTTAATATTTGGTATTTCAAATCAGCTGTTTTATATATTTTACCAATTCTTACAAATTTTCCGTTCGTTTACTTTTTTGTAAATTTGTCTTACTCTCTGTAATTTTGTTACTGAGTAATTTTTACTGGACTTTACTGGGAAAGTAATCGAACACACTTATTATTTCTTCAGAAAATGTTTCTGCAACATGTTGCATGATTAGCAATTGTAATATTATAATGAATTATGTCTAATAACACGCAAATAATACATCAAATAGTACTTTTTAAAGTTTGGCATTAATTAAATGTTTAACGTTATATTTTGACACATAACCGTTTGCATGTTAACAATGCATACATTAACTTAACCAAACCTAAACAAAATCAAGCAAAAGTAGAAAGAAAAAAAAAGAACTGAACACAACCCAACTCTAAACAAAAGAAAGAAAAATTTGCATGTAATATTAGAGTAGTACTCATATTAAACATGAATATTTAAGTACGTACAAAAAAAGAAAACGATCTTTCAACAACAAAAACACATATTCCTTCAAAATTTGTTTTCAAAAGAAAAACGGTTTCAATTTAAATTTTTTCAAACTAACTTCAAATAAATATTGTTGCTTTCATAGCTACCTTGAACGAAGTATGGAGAGCAGGAAAATGAAAAAAAAAATCAATTAAATTGTACATTTTAAAGCTGCCGCAGGAGGATTTTCATGAATGAATTTTATGCGCCAATGAATATAAAACAAATAAAGAAAAAAAAAACAGAACTGGTGACAAAAACTATTGAAAACAATTGTGCAAAAAAAAAGCAACGTTAAAGAAAATATAAAATATAAATTTTTTCTTACTTTTCTGCAACACAAATGTTCATTTGTCAACTCATAGAAATAAACCAGTAAAATACAAAAAAGCTACTAAAAATTAGTTAAACATGAGCTTGCAGAAAAACTGCTAAAACTTGCAGATTTTTTTTTACTAATAATTATTAAAATAATTATTGCAAAAATAAATCTGATGAATTTAAAAATATTTTGTTATATTTGATCAAAATTTTTGTTAATTTTGTAAGAAAATAATCTGTTAAATTCATCAAAAACATTTACTATACGTTAGTACACACAAGAATCATTAAAAAATTTTAGATTTTTAAAATTTTTTTAGTTGTTTTTAATGCGAATAAAAGTCTGCGCTTATGAAATCTGAAATCTACAATTTTTTAGCAAAAATTTCGGTTGATTTTAGCATAATAAACTGTTAATTGTATTCTTCTAAATTTGAGGTAAATATAAAAATGTTTCTGCAACATGTTGCATGATTAGTATTGCTAATATTGGAGTTTTTTTTTTTTTGCTATTTTGAGTCTACAAATATTTAGAAAAAGTTTTTGCTAATTTACAGAATAAAATGCTATTTGCATTTAACTAAAATTCACATCGAATATAACTGATATTTTGTAAAGTTAACAGATTTATAAAAATCTGCTAAATTTAGCATTTTTTTCTCCAAGGCAATTTTAAACTAATTTTTAGTAGATTATTCTGGTAATTTTACAAGTTTATTTCTATGAGAGTACATAAAGGCAAAAAGAAAAGTCGTACTCATTGAAAATGTATGAGTTTGTGAATGTATATGAGTGTTTGAATATTGTTATTTTTGTTGGTAGCTGAATATTAGTGTGTCCCGAATATGGCAGTTTTTCGAATTGGTTGAAGGAATCCCACTCAATCGATGCATATTAAATAACTGAATATGGGAAAAATAAATAAAAAAAAAATGTTGAAGTGGATATTCAGTTTCCTACCAGCGATTGAAGTTGCCCGTTTTAGTACATTTTGACCAAACAAAGTTTTGAAGTTTTATTACTGGAAAAATATTTGTAAATTCTCTGTAGAGTATTTGTGGTCCACCAGAGGATTTTTTAATGTAGAGCAAGTACAATTTCTAGATTTTATATATTTTTTAATTTGTTTTTAAAATAATTAATTGTACTTGCTAAAAACTAAAAAATCCTCTGGTGTACCAACATTAATCAACAAAAAAATATTACTCCTGTTATAAACCAAAAATTGTAAACTTTTTTTTTGGTCAAAATGCACCGGTAACTTTAATCAAAGGTAGGGAATTGAAGATACAATTCAACTTTTTTTAAGTTATTTTTCTTGTTTAGCATCAATTGAGTGGTATTCCTTATTTTTTTTTTTATTCGGGACACCCTACTAAATATCCTTAGAATTTAATTTGGATTTAAACATTTTTTTTTTGTTAAATTGTTTTTTCGTTTTTTTTACTTTTGTTACAATTTTTATGCAAATATAGCAAACATTTTTCTTTTTCCCAAATTTTTTATTGCAAATTTTCACCAGCATTTGTTGCAGCTGCAAAAATCTACTGTATGCAGTGTATTAAGTGACAAAAGATGAAAACAGTTTGGGGAAAAAACATTAATATATGGCGGCGACATGTTGCAATAAAAGCATTTAATAGACTCTGATATGCAAAAATGATAATAAAATATATTAAGCAAAAAAGAAAAAAAGAGGAAGACACTTTAAACATGACAATAAGAAGTAAAATAGCACTTCTTTAACTGGACTTAAGCGTGTTTAATAAAACCAGGATTAAATTGACTTAAGACTGTTTAATAAAGCCACGATTAACTCGACATATGATTGTTGGATAAAACCACGATTAACTCGACTTAAGACTATTTAATAAAACTATGATTAACTCAACATGAGAGTGTTTAATAAAACCACGATTAACTCGACTTAAGACTGTTTAATTAAATCACGATTAATTAAACTTAAGACTTTTTTAAAAAAACACTTAACTCGACTTAAGCGTGTTTAATAAAACCAGGATTAACTTGACATAAGACTGTTTAATAAAGCCACGATTAACTCGACATATGATTGTTGGATAAAACCACGATTAACTCGACTTAAGACTATTCAATAAAACCATGATTAACTCAACATGAGAGTGTTTAATAAAACCACGATTAACTCGACTTAAGACTGTTTAATAAAATCACGATTAATTAAACTTAAGACTTTAGAAAAAAAACACTATTAACTCGACTTAATACTGCTAAGTGAAACCACGATTAACTAAACTTAAGAGTGTTTAATAAAACCCCATTAACTAGACCCTTTAATAAAACCACGATTAGGCCTGAGACTGCTTGTCAAAACCGTGATTAAATGGTCTTTGTCAAACCACTATCAAATGGACTTTATGAAACCACGTTTAAATAGACTTAAGATTGTTTAATAATGCCATATTCAAAAGCTCTGTTAAGAAACGATTAAATAATTTTATAGCTTTATGCTATAAACACATAGACGACTGCAGCTACACGACTACAGCCTGTCAAAAATAAAATACACACGTTTATATGAAAACGATTATTTTGGCACCAACACAACTACACGGCTACCCGACTACTTTTGCCGCTGTAGTCAACTTAGGATAATTTCTATTTTTGTTGGCTGCAAAACAAAAATAGTGTTGACAATAAAACAAAATATGTAACAAATTAGTGCTTAAAAATATTTTATTTTGTTAAACAGAAAAAACGTCGCAACATTAAATGGTAAAATTGCATTAATATTCAAGAGGGGTTAGATAAATTTATTTACACGTTATAATAATGTATTATAAATAAGTAATTGTATTTTAAGTGAACTTTATATACGTGTCTACAGCCATGCGTGCTGTTCTATTTTAATAAAGCAAAAAAAAATGTAATTGGCACTACTGAAATTAAAATTAATTTGTATAAAAACAGCTTTTTATTATGTTGCTGTCGTTTCCAAAATAATAAGTAGCTGACCACACGGCGACGATTGCAGTTAACGGCATTTGTAGTCGTGTAGCTCTGCAATCTGCTGTGGTCTATGTGTTTATAGCATTACTGTAAAATCACAACTAAATTTTTAAAGAGCTTTATTATAAAACCACGATTAGTAGATTAAAAGCTTTATCCCAAAACCGCGATTAAAAGGTTTAATAGCTTTGTTATAAAGCCGTTATCGCATGTTTCAAAAGTTGTATTAGTAAACCACTAGAAAATGCTTTAAAGAGCTTTATTATAAAACTACGATTAGTAGATTAAAAGCTTTATCCCAAAAACCGCGATTAAAAGGTTTAATAGCTTTGTTATAAAGCCGTTATCGCATGTTTTTAAAGTTGTATTAGTAAACCATTAGAAAATGCTTTAAAAGCTTTATTATATAACCACGATTAGGTAGTTCAAAAGCTTTACTTTAAAAACTCGATTGAATTGTTCAAAATCATTATTTCAAAACCGTTTGAGAGCTTTTTTTTATAAGGATTCGATTAAACGGTTCAAAAACGTTATTACAAAACCACTATTAAATGGTTTAAAAGCTTTTTTTGATACCAAGACTAAATGTTTCAAAAGCTGTTTTATATAAATACGATTAAATGGTTAAAAAGCTATTTTTTAAATCATGATTAAATAATGCAAAAGCTTTATTGGAAAACCGCGATTTAATGGTGTAAAGGCTTTTTTTTATAAATTAGTTACAAAAAATCGATTAAATGGTTCGAAAGCTTTATTATACAACCACAAATAAATGGTTTAAAAGCTTTGTTATAAAACAGTAATTAAATGGTTTAAAAGCTTTATTATGAAACAGTAAAAAGCTTTTTTATAAAACCTCCATTAAGTTGTTCAAAAGCTTTATTATAAAAAAAAATGATTATATTCTTCAAAAGCTTTTTCATAAAACTAAATAAATAAACAGAAGACTGTTGAAACGACGATTAAATAACTATACTCAAAACCGTTTAAAGACTCTTTCGAAAAACTGAAATTTTTCAGTTCCACCAACTCTGTGAATTATTTAAAATACCTCTTACTGTACTGTAGCCTAGACAAATATGTAGTTTTTTCAAATAACAATTTTTCCGCTTTATATATGTCTTCTTCCATTTTATGCCATTTAAACACATTTTTTTTGTTTTAAATTTATTTTTTTAATTTACTTTTAATGTTTTTCATCACTTTACATACGGAAATATATAAAGTTTATTTTTATAATGATTTTTTAAATATTGTAATTTTTTTCTTTCTTTAGTGCGTGATCATTGCCATCGTCAACGTAGTGAAGGTGTAGATGTGACGGCCCGACGTAAACTTATTATAGCCAGCGGTTTGTGTTTATTTTTCATGATATGCGAAATTGTGGGTAAGTTTAACGAATTGTTTAAATATTGTACAAACAAAGAATATTAAGTAGGAAAAAAAAAAAAAATAAAATGCAGGGAAAATATTTATAAAAAAAAAAACAGAATGTAAATTTTTTTAATGGCATTTAAATGAGTAGAAAATTAACCAAAATTACATTCTTTTTTTTAATGTTTTGCAGTTTATTATTATATTATTTTGTTTTTATAACTTATACGTAATAAGTTTAAAGTTTTGGGTAAAGTTAAAGTGAAATTAAAGTTTTATTTTAGGGAAGAAATCCAGTGAGTAAGGGCAAAGAGTGTATAAAAATGGAGAGAATACACTTCTTAAGCCTTCCAGCATAAAAATACCAAACTCGGACAGGCAAATGAACCATTTTTTTACTATAAAAAATAATTTGCAAGATTTTGATATAAAATTGTTGCTTTAAACACTAACTTTTATTTTGCTTATATTTTTTAATATATTTTAATTTTATCTTGCTTATTTTAGCGGTAATATTTCGAATAAATACAACTTTTATTTAATTACTCTTAAAAAACATCATAAAAATTAATTTAAACTTTTTAATTTCTGCAACATGTTTTCATTTGCTCGGTGCGAGTTAACGAACAAATAAAAAGAGGGCATATTTAGAGAGACTGAGGTGGATAGAAAACCAATTGTAAAAGCTTAAAAAAGACTATCATTAAGTGTGTTCGATTACTTTCCCAGTAAAGTCCAGTAAAAATTACTCAGTAACAATATTACAGAGAGTAAGACAAATTTACAAAAAAAATAAACGAACGGAAAATTTGTAAGAATTGGTAAAATATATAAAACAGCTGATTTTAAATACCAAATATTAAAAAAAAAATCAACTGGTCGTTATGGAAAAGATAAAAGTTAATTAAAATTGTCGACCATAAATAATTTAGAATGTTTTTAATTTCTTCCATAGTTAATTCTTTAATATTTTGCACTATAAATCCATAGACAATTAAAATTTAATTTAATATTTTTTTTTTGTTTACTAAAAATACAAGCATATTTTTTCAATCATATGTTTTTTTCTTCTTACAAATTCTTACTGGCAAAAATTTATCCAGTAAAAACTTGGAAGTTTTTTGTCAACAACCTGTCACTTTACTCTCTCTTCTTACTATTTTTACTGAGTATTTGTGTAAACGAACACCTTCCAGTAAAAACTTTTACAAATTTTAAAAAATTTTTGTGTTATCGAACACACTTATTAAACTATATTTAGATACCTTTTATGTTTAGCAAGATTACCATGTTTAGCTACATTTTGAAATTCAGCTACAATTTCATGCTTAGCAACATTTTAATATTTATCAACACTCTAGTCTCGAATTTATAAAAGAGATCTACTCGTTATTTAGAAAATACTCTCTAATCTTTGTAATCATAAGTTTCATAATGGGTCTGTAAGCTGTATATTTGTGGGTTTATAAATGGGTCTCTAATTGTAAGCTACATAATCATGGGTTTTAAAAGGTACCTCTAAGCAATTTTATTGTGGACTGATAAAAGAGCCTCTAAACAACATAATAGTATGTTTATAAAACGGTCTCTTAAAGTTAGAATCGTGGTTTTCTAAATATCTTTCCTAGCGATATAATCGAAGATTTTTTTTAAAAATCTGTTAGCTATAAACTCGTGTATTTACAAAGGCTTTCTAAGCTTTTTAAGCTATGTATATTTGAACTTTTGAAAAGCTTTTAAAGCTACATAATCCTGGATTCTGGAAAAAGCTTTTTAAGCCAATAAATCGTGGATTTTTGATAAGCTTTTAAAAACTATGTAATTGTGGATTTTTTAAAAGTTCTTTAAGCTTTATAATCGGATACCTTTGAAAAGCTTTTTAAGCTATATATCCGTGAATTTTTGAAACTCTTTTTAAGCTATATATCCGTGAATTTTTGAAAAGCTTTTTAAGCTACATAATTAATTATTTTTGAAAAGCTTTTTAAACTATATTATCGTGGATTTTTGCAAGGCTTTTTATGCTATATATTAGTGGATGAAATAAGCGATTCAATAGAAAAGCTTTTACAACAAACTATAAGGAAAAATGAAAAAACTTCTTATCCTGCAAAAGGTCCTCTCGTTCAAATTTCAAAAGCAATACTAATTGAGCTAGATTAGTATAGCCGGAAGGATTTGTGTCTATTGCATGTTGTTTTTTTTTTTTTTTATTTTTTATTGTATAAAGTTTCAATGATATTTATTCTGTTGAAGAAATTCACTTTAATAGGTTTAACCATGTTACAACATATTTCAACATGTCTATAACTATTTTCAAACTTTAATCAATTCCGTTTTTTTTTTACCTTTTTTTTTACCAATTTTGTGGCATATAAAATTTTAAATCTTTATTTTTCGAGGGATATACCAACATGTCAGTCATTGCTGCCATTGATACCTATAAAGTAAAAAGGTTACTAGTAATTTAACCCTACAAACAACTCCACCTTTTCAATGTTTTTTTTCTAGTATTGAATATGAAAATTGTGGCACAAAAAAAAAATCCCAAACCACAAACTTTAGAAAAACCATTCAAAACATTTGAGTTTCTAGTTTTATTTTCATTTACTAGAATTTTCATTTCATTTCCTTTTATATTACAGGTGGTATTTTGTCAAATAGTTTGGCAATTGCAACAGATGCTGCTCACTTGTTAACCGATTTTGCCAGTTTTATGATATCATTATTTGCCATATGGATTGCTGGACGACCTTCAACTCAGCGGTAAGTTTTATAAAGAAAATGCTTTGAAATTTTTTTTATTAATAGCATAAGATGTATAAAATCATTTATTTTATTATAGTTTTTGTAATACATTTCTTTTTTTTTTACTTTATAACATTTTTGCTCATTTAATTTAATGTCAAATTTGTACAAACACAATTTGTTCTTATGTCTGTTAGAACAAGGTACGAGTATAATAACGGAGCCAAATGTGTGTCGTTTTACTTCTTTTTTTTTGTAGGAATATAAAAATTTATAGTTATAATTTTATTTTGATTTTAAGTTGGTAGTAATATGTTGTTATTGCCTGTGATAAATTACAAACCATAATTTGTGGAGATGGTTTTTTTTTTATATTTAACATGCAATTCAAATATATGAGGAAAAAATCAAATACACCGTTTTTCCCCCCATCACCACATTTTTGTCGATTTATTTTTAAATTTTAAAGTTTTTTTTTTTCAATTGAACTCTTAATTTCCAATTAACTTTTTTTAGATTTCCGCCATTTTTTTTTTTCAATTTGTTATAGTTTTCTTGAATTTTTGCGATTTTTTTTTTAAATTATAGCAATATTTTTAAATTTTGAATTTTTTTCTCCCAATTTTGTAAATTTTGGGTTCAAAAATGGCAAAGTGTGATGTTTTTTTAATATATGTTTAATACATTTTTAATATATTTTTAATACATTTTTAACATATTTAATTTTTAAGTTTAAATAAAAAAAAAATGTTTTTCTTTAAAGTGAAATACCACATTCCCATCCCGGTAAAATAAAAATGAATATATATATACAATTGCATATAATTTGTCCCGGTCAGATAAGTAATTTTTTAGAAAATTTGAACTTAAAAAGTTTAACTCTTAAGCCTTGCCGCCTCCAAAGGGGTAGTGTCTGACAAAATAAAAATCTCGTCTCAGCTCACATATCGAAACCGTTTCTAAGTTTTTTATGAAAATCTGTGACTTGTCGCTAAAATAAAGACAGGCCAAATTTTTAAAATTTTCATTGTCCGCGAAAAAGAACGACATATACATTTTTTTCGTTTTCGTTGGAAAATAGTTTGTAGATCACGTACAAACAGAATCCGCGTTTGGATTGGAGTAACACGAAAATTTTATATAAATCTTCGCAGGCACATGATTGATAGCAGATGAAGAAATTTTTTTATAATAACATTGCACTGTTTTTTTTTTTTTATTGTATTTTTTTTAGCAAAAACTAATGATCATGAGCTCGAACAATCTTGCTCAAGTCATAATTTATGATAAAAGATCGAAAAATAAAGATTTGTTATAATTTTTTCAAAATTTAAGATGTATTTAATTAAACTTTTAATAGATGTTATTGAAATCTTAACCAGTGACCGTAATCATTATGAGTTTTATAATAAAAATTACACAATAATGATTATATTATGAGTTTTAAGGATTCTTTTCAATGGTAATGATTATTTTTGAGTAATATTAATAAAAATCAGCCATAATCAATATTTTTGAGCAATAAACAAAAAATACAACTTAAAAATAATCATTATTTATGATTTTTTTCGCTCAAAATAAAACTCACAGCCAAAAAATTTAAACTTTTTTTAGTTAACTACTTTTTAAGATTTGTTGCCAAAATATAGTTGTTTTTGAAAATTTGTTAAAAGTCTCATATGGCAACCCTGACATTATAATTTTTAGAAATGTAGTCTTTTTTTGTAGTCTTTGTCCAGTAAAAATATATAGCCACTTAAAAGTTGTGAAATGAACTAGCAACAGTTTAATAAGTTATTAAAATGAGTTATTAAAAATTAAAGCATAGTTTCAGGCATTTTCCACAAATAATATTGCCTATATTAGGGAGTTTTAAATTTTTTTTAAACATAATCATATATTGCATATGTTTATTTTCTTACTTACTTTTCTATTACTATAAATAAAAAAATACATATTTCCATATGTTAATGTCAATTTATAAAAAAGCAAAAATTCTAACGAAAAATTCTACAAAAAATCATAAAAAAATATTTGTCTAAAATAAAATGCATTACATGATGAGATTGGTAGGGAATACAGAGAACTTCATGAAACTAAAACTGAAATGTTAACAACTCTATAACCAAAAAAAAAACTACAGTTAATGCATAAGCTTTTTACATTTTAGATTTTACAAACAAAGTTTTCTGCAGTAAGCTTTTAGGCAGATTTTTTTCTTTCTATAGTTTATACTCGTTTTTTTGGTAACAACATTTTTTTTTTTGTTCATATTTTGTTGGTTAGTTTTTTTTTTTATAAAAAAAGAACATGAGTGAAAACATGTCAATTCAATTACCATTCGGATCGACCAACTCCGATTTCACTCAAATTCACCATAACTGTCATACTTGACAAGAAACCAACGAAACATAAATTTCAGGTTACGGACCCTTTTAGTTTCCGAAATATTACATCAGAACTTTCCAAAAAAGTATGCTTACAAATTGGACTATAATTTTTAAACTATAGAAGGTACAAAATTCGTATTGGTCTTATTTTTTAAGTTTTTAAAGATATGCATATTGATTTTTTTTCATGGAAGGGTCAAAGGCCATTTTTTGTGGTCTTGAAATGTTGGATATAACTCCGAGACCAATAGAGACACCACCCTGGAATTCAATATAAACCATATATTTTTTAAGAATTCAAAAAAATACTTATTTTGAGATAAATGCATTTGACCCCAAAAAAATTACATTTGACCCTTTCATGAAAAAATCGATTGCATATCAAATTAAAGAGCACATTTTAACTTAAAAAAGAAGTCCGGAACCTGAAATGTATATTTCGTCGATTTCTTGTCGAGTATTACAGTTATGGTGAATTTAATTGAAATTGAAGGTGGTCTCTCCGAAAATGCCATATTTTTGATTGAGTTGACATGTTTTTACTCACATATTACTTTGTTTTTTACGTATTTGAAAAAGCAAAATAAAAAAACTTTACGGGTATAAGTGAGTAGCTTTGAATATTTTATGAAAATGAGATTGGTTTTTTTCCCGTGCAGATGTAGTAGGCTTAAGCCAGGCAGACAGTCTTGTGGCTGATTTTTTTGTTGTGTTTTTTTTTGGCCAAATGGGGTTTGGGTTTTTTATTTGTGTTGTATTTAAAATGCCTGTTTTTTTATATTCAAACAAAATAACATTCAGTATAGCGTAAAAAATACTAAAAAACATTATTTTGGTTTTTTATTGTTGACGTTATTTCTCTAAAGATTTGTTTATAAGTTTAAATTTATAATAAATGTAGATACAATATTCTAAATACTAAAAAACAAGAAAAAAAGAAGAAAAAAGGGGCAAATGAAAATAGTAAATAAAAAAGTATACTTTTCCTAGAAAAACCCTAAAATTAGGCAACAAAAATTCAAAATAACAAAAAAAAAAAAACACAAAGTATACCAATATTTTTCTAATAAATTATTCATATATTTTAAAATAACAAATAAGAATAAGCAGATGATGTTTATATAAAGAAAGATTAACTATACGAAAAAAGCTTGTAGAAAATAAGTTTTTCTAATTAATCCCTTCATCAATATTTCATTAAGTACCGTCCAAGAATTATGCCGTTTTCCAAAAATGAGAAATTTGAAAAAAAAAATTTAACACCAATACATTATGCTTAAATTTATTATAAAAAAAAAGAATTTTCTGCATTAAGAAAAATAAAAAAAATTTATTAAAAAAATTTAACAGACACAAAGGAGTATACCAGACTGATACAGTTTCGTTCTATCCAAGAACTCGTCAGTCTTTAGTCTATGTATTAATTGATCAAAGTATTTTAAGCGGTTAAATTGTCTCTACACCAAAAAATTTTCTTGTATAAAGTTCTTACCGTGACCAGGAATCGAACCGGATACCCTACCCCGGCTATGACTCCCATCACCAAATTGTAATTAAGCCAAATTAAAATGTTCTTACCTCTTATCGATATGGACCAACTGTTTCGTTACTCAGTACTTTAAAATGCTATATATTTTTTGCAGTATAAAGATAATTCAGTGGTTTAAAGACCCAACAACATAGTAGAAAATAGTTATTTAGAGTTTCCAAATTATTATTAAAAACATTTTTTCTCTTTCTGGATTGAACCTCTTTAAAAAGTTTTTTATAAATATAAAAAATAAATTTTTTTTATTTCTGATTCTTGTATTGATGAGAAAATACGACAATTTATTTCTTCGCTAAAAATGTTTTCAACACTTGTATATAATTTTTAAAAATCTAACCGATCAGTCCATGAATTTTTCAAATATACAAAGTCGAAAATATAACAAAAATTTATTCCGTTTTCACTCAAAACAGTTAAAATGGATGGTTTTTATTGAAATTAGACTACACTTATAAAAAATATAATGTCAGTGATAGTTTTAAAAAATTATACTTAATTTTTCCAAAAAATTTTAAATATCGGTTAACTTAGAAAAAGAAAAATGTCGTAGGTTTTTGAATCAAGATTTGCCCATAAAACCAATCTTAAATTTTAATCTATCACATATTATTTTTATTGTAAAAATTTATAAACTAAAGACATCATCTTAAAAGTATACTTATATTAATATCAGCCACAAAATAGGCTACATTTTATGAAATTCTTTTTTTTTTATTATTTGTTTTTAAAAAACATCAAACTTCATTTATTTTTACATTGTTTTTTTTTACAAGTTTAAATTTCAAAAATAAACAAATTAATTGCTATAAAACATTTAGAAAAACATAAAAGTTTTTCTTTCTTCTACACTAAGTACACAAAACAAACTTTTTCTATTAGCAAAATAAAATAAAAAAAAAAAAATACACAAAAAACTAAAGCCTAAATATATGCAAATTGTAATATGTGTATAATATAATATGTGTAAATGTTTATTTAACAAAATGAAAATGTAATTTTGAATTTTCAACCTAAAAAAACAAATTTAAAATACAAAACTTCAATACCAAATTAGTTTGATATTAAGAAAGCAAAAAACTAAAAAGTTTATACAAATAAAGAGAAAATTACCTAGAAAGTATAAAAAAAAAGAAACGCCCTAATGTAGGCAATTGTAAAAATCTACTACCATATAATGCACTTACTGGCTTACGGAAGAGGAAAAAGTTTATTTTTTTTATTTTTTTTTTTTTAACTTAATGTCTAGATTATTTTATTTTTCCGAAAATTTTATACAAGGCTTGAGTAGTTAGTAGTTTGTTTTTCTTATGGTAATAGAAAACGTTTGTGGTGAATAAAAGAAAATACCAACTAATTTGGCGAAAATTTTGCACATTTCCGTTTCCTTTTCGAAAAAACTGGTATTTCATTGCATAAACAATTGTTTAAAATGCAAAAGACAAACCTTAATATTTTGTTTTTCACTCAAAAACTAAGTTAAAAAAAATAAAAATTATGCAGACCTTAACAAGAAAATGAAAAATATGTGTTGTAAACATATGCGGAATTTTAAAAATTTTCGACAACTTTCGAAACTGACTTTAGATGCCCTTTGTTTCTCAAGGGTTTTTTCACTTGAGAGAAACTATAGACAGTGAAAGGTAGACTTTACTTAAAAACTAGAATTGATGGCCATTTAAAAGTCAAAAAAAAAATAAAAATTACTTGAAACTTACAAACCAATACAAAATGCAGTCACTACATTCACTAAAAATGTGATTTCCATATCGCTACTTGATAAAAAGTGTTATGGTGGTTTACAAATGAAACCAAAATTTCACGGCTTTTCAACTTTCGCAGTTTTTTTTTTCACAGGGAATTGAGTTTTGAGAACGGTATTTAAAAAATGGTGCATTTTTATACAGCTTGTGGTTTACCAAGTTGATGTCAGCACACCAATAACGGAATACGAACAATAAAACCTTGCATGCAGAGAAAAAATATGAATGAACATGGTTTGGGACACGAAATTATCATAATATAATCCTAATTAGCAAATATATGATTCTGGCTGATCATATTATGATTACCGAAGACGATTTCATCATATTTTAGGATCATAATATGATTACTACGATCATATTATGATTGTTAGACATTGCAATCATAATATGATGCTCTTAAACTATCATAATATTAGCCACTCATTTTGAAAGTGGTATGAGTCCATTTTAAAAGAAATTGTGACAATGATGGGGTTCCATTGTATTCAATGGCTTCTATTTAATGAACAACGTTTTTTTTTTGTCAAAACTTAAAAAATCGCAAAAATTTTAACGGAATTCAAGTGTTGTAAGTTATTCTAAATATCACGTGAAAGTATTGTCTGGATCTTATAAACGCTGATCACCAGATTCCAAATGGGATCTTCGAATTTCTACAGTTACTCTTTTTAAAATGCATTTTTTCAAGTAAATTTGATAATTTACAGATTATGTTCTATGTATATGAACTAATCATATGAAAGAACCCGAAAAATTTTTTAATTCTTAGAAAATTTACAATAAAACTAAGAAACTAATTCTTGTGTAATATATAGTTTGAAATGTTATACATACAATGAGATTTATAAATTGTTGCAACTTTAATAAAATCCAAGCAAAAGCTGTATTTAAAATTTTTTTAGTTTGCTTCAAACTTAAACCCGTCATAATTTTTGGCCCGTTAAATAGAAATAATTAACGCGCGTAGATGAAGTATGCTTAAACATCGGCTAACATATACACTAAATGTTATTCATGTCATACAAAAGAAATTTTTGATAATATTTTGCCTCAAAGTTTTTAAATTTTTTGAAATGTCTTATATATAGCACATATGCAGGATATAAACATATTAAAAAAAAAAAGTAAAGCATACTTTTAGGGGTTTCCTATACTACTTCTGTTTCAAGCTACAAAAAAAAAAATTAAGGGTGCAGTAGTAACAGTTTTATAACTTAAATAACAATATTTAGAAAAAGTTGGCCTTAAAAAGTTGACAAGCCTAATTTATCAAAACAACAAGAACAAACAATTTACAGACATTTATATTTACACAATGGGTTACTAAAAATTTCATTTTCATTGCAATTGTGGTCAGGATGGTCTGGTATTATATGGGAGTGTTTAAAACATTCTCCAGTAAAACTAAACATGCATCATGCAGTTTGTTTTGTATATTTTTTGTAGATTTATAAAATTTTGCACCACAAAACTCGAGAACTCCGTATACATTTATAGAGCAAATGCAATATTAGCAACAACGTTACATTTATTTTTTAAAGCATACTTTAGGGATTGTTATAAAAGGGGCTGTTGTTAGAGTAATTGCATGTTATTGTTGTTGTTGCTGTTGTAACTCAAGCATCTAAAAATTTAATAAATTGTTGTTAAACAAACACCATTCTTGTTGTAGTTGTATAATATAACAATAGACCATCTAACCATGTAACCACCACCAGCAGAGAGAGAAAAATAAACATATAATTTATTTATGCAATTATTTTATTAGATTGTTGCATACTTCAAGGCTGTCCAAAACTAAAGAAAAAACTTTTAAAAATGTTATTACTTTTTTTTGGGGCTTAAATATATATATTTTTAAAAAATATTTTTATGTTAAAGAAAATGAATTAGTATTATTAATATCTGAAAGTATGTAAGGTAAACTATTTTTTTGAAATTAAAAGGGTTGTACTTTGAAATAGGTTAAGTGTTAGTATACTAGTAGGGCTAAAAGTTGGGTTTTAGTTATTAAGTGGTCATCAATTTGTTTTAAGTTTCATGCTCTTAAATATGAAACTTTTAAAATATTAAAGTTGAAATATTTGATTAAATCGTTTAATATTTTTTATGTCATAATTATCACTATTTTTGGAAGTTTATGTATTTTGTTTGACATAGATCTGCTGCAAAATTTTTCAACCGAACTTTTTAGCTATATCAAACAATGATTTATTTTGTAATTCATTTTTTTGCCTTAAGGGGGGGACATTACATTCGCGGCAGAGAAAACAGCCCTTTTTTAAAAAATTCATAACTCAGTCAAAAACAAACATTTTTCCAAAATTATTATTGTAGAGAATTGAACAAATTACAAGAAAAAGATTCAAAAAAATATATTTTTCACTCCAATATGGTTTTATAAAGCTCCAAACTGGCGGCAGAAAAAAAAACAGGGCCTCGTGGTTGCAGCGCTGGGAGTCGCAAAAATTGTCCGATCTGGAAAAAAATTACTTTTAAGTCTTAACAAAATTGGTTATCGTATGACACGAGCTTCTTTTTTAAATTTTTTTTCAATTTTTGGTGATGTTCCAAATTAAAAGTGTGTTTTTTCGAAAAAAGTATTGACTTTAAAAATTCATAAAAAAATCGAAAAAATATTTAAAAAAAAAAAAGCTCGTGTCATACGATAGCGAATCAAGTTTAAAAAAATACAAAAAAAAAAAAAATTTCGTCAAAAAATGAACCCGCTAGTGCCGCAACCAGTACGAAAAACATGTTTTCGAGATAAACGCGTTCAAAGTTTGTGAACAGAGAAAAAAAAGGTTACCTTCAATCTGCCATGCCTGCTTCGTACTGTATGCCTTCGTTATCTTGTGTTGTGCTGTTTCTTACAGTTTTTTGCAATCGCTTAGCAATTCGGGCTTCTTTTGAAGCTTCATATGCCTTCACTCTGGCGCATTTCACCAAAAGTCAGGTAGTAAGTAAAACAAGTATATACCAGCTGCCGTACGTAGGTAGCGCGAAAATTAAAAATGCGCTCTCACTAATCTTGCTGTAACTTTTGAACCCGTAGGAATTTTTCCATGAAATTTTTTTCTTAGAGTCTTAAGAATATTTACTAAAATACAAAATTATAAAAAAAAGTTGATTTCAAAATACGGCCAATGTCATGTCCTCCCTTAAAGCGCCCTCAAGCGAAATAGCAATATGAAACTTTGAAACTTTGATTGAATACAATTGAAGCTTTGATTGAATATGACTCCTAGACGGAGAAATAATTTATTTTTAGTTATATATTTCAAGAACATTATTATTCAATATATTACACATCTTATCTTTCCAAAAAATAAAATAAAATTATATTGGATATTATTAAAGTTAATTTAAATTCCCAGGCCATTAATTCAGCAAAGATCAGTTTTCTTTGATATACAAGATCAAATGCACTTAACTATTTTGA
This sequence comes from Delia radicum, assembly GCA_021234595.1. Classification (NCBI taxonomy): domain Eukaryota; kingdom Metazoa; phylum Arthropoda; class Insecta; order Diptera; family Anthomyiidae; genus Delia; species Delia radicum. The sequence continues at coordinate 227,419,448 of CM037854.1, forward strand.
ACTAATGTGTTACTAACATTTTACTAATTTTTTTTGCTAAAAAAAATTGCGGATAAGCACTTTAATAGTAGGGACGACAACCAGATTAAAGATATAGTTGTGAAGTGAAGTATATGTCTCTCGCTGCATGTCAAGTTGTAGTAGAGACGAGGAAAATGGTAATAAAAAGTACAACTCTTGTAAGACATATATAAAAATCAACCATGGAATATTTCTTGTATCTATTTTTCATACATAAAACAAACGGACGCCAACAATGTGTATACACATAAATTGTCACCGGCTTGTCAAAATAATTATCTGTTAATTAAATGAAAACAAAATAATATGTTAAAATTTAATAAAGATTAAAAGTGTATTTCTAAACTAATTGGTTATATTGATTATTAATCTAGTGTGGTCAAATTGCAAACAAATATATAAGGTGGCGCAAAAATAACCTTCCGATGTTTTTTTTTTATTATGTATTTATTATGTATAGCATTTTCTGATAGGAGGATTACTTTTGCGCCACCTTATACCTTCAGGGAAAAAGACTAAAGCAAAAGACAAGGACACACATCTTAGGTAATTTTTTATGTTTCCTTTTGCTTATGCAAAAAAGGGTTGTATGTGTCATAGTTTGTCATCATTTAGGCAACTATTGATAGAAGTAAGTGAAAGATAATTTTGTTTATGTTATATATAACTATTTCTATATATTCATAGATATTAAATTAATTCATGTCGTCAATGTGGGAGTCTGAACATTTTTACATTTACAAGAATCGCAAAATTTTGTTAGGATTTTCAGCAAATAAATATACTAAAGTATAATTTTCTACAAATTTTTTGAGTTTTTTTTTCAGTTTACTAATATTCAGCAAAAATTTTATTAACTTTTAGCAAGGATTTTTGTTTTAATTTTTAATCAACTATGTGCTAACAAAATTTTTCTGAATCTACTAATTTTGTTGCTAAAATTCAGCTCGGTGATTTTCAGCAAAAGATTTTGCTGACATTAGCAATTTTTTTGCAAGCACACTCCTGACTAAGATTTTGCTGAATCAGTAAAATTTTTTGCTGACTTTATCTGTCTTCAAAAATACTGAAATATAAATTTTTAGTATCTCTAGCACAACCGTAACCCGTTCTTAGGTATGGTCAAATGTGGTAAATTTTTGACCATGCATTCAAAAATACTGAAATATAAATTTTTAGTATCTCTAGCATAACCGTAACCAGTTCTTAGGTATGGTCAAATGTGGTAAATTTTTGACCATGCATTGTCAAAATCGGGTTTTTAAAAATTTCGTCAAATAAAAGTTAAAGCTTTAGGACTTTTTTAAGGCTTTATTAAGTATACAATAGGGAATATAAGAGACAAATATTACAATAATTGCTTAGCAGATTTGAAGAAAACTGCGATTTTTTCCCGTGAATTGCTCCATAGGGAAAAGTTTTAACACAATTTAAAGGGACCGGTTCTTATGAATACATAAATGGCAAAAGTTAAATATATTCGAAATTTTGAGCTTTTACCTTGATATGAAACGAGGGACATTGTCCGATTTTAGAAAAACTTTCAAAATATTATAATTATGGGATTTTAAGTCAATTAGGTAGATATTTTTTCAAATATTGTATTTTAATATGTTAAAAATATTGGGTCGTTTTGACCCCAAGTTTATAAGAGGGTTAATTAAGAGTTTTTTCTTAAAAAAATATAAATTTTAGACTTTAAAAAATAAATAAGAAAATCTTACAAAAATAACAAAATGTTTCAATAAATTTTTATGAAAAACCTTAACTATCCAAAATTTTGACCATTGATCTAGACGGAAAACGAGGGGATTTGTCTGATTTTGGAAAAATTTTCATAAGATAATTATAATGATTTGGTTCGAAATGCTCTAGATATTATTCATAGTGAAAAAAGTTTTCGCTACACTGATAGAACTTTCCTTCATAGTATTAATGAAACGATTTCATTAAAATCGATTCATTGGTTTAATGAAAAATTTCATTAACTGAATGAAAATTCATTAATATTGGTATTTTTATCATTAACATTTTTTATGATTTTTTCATAATTTCATAAAAAAAATTCATTGAAACAATGAAAAATTTTCAAATTTTTTTCAATAAAAATTTTGACTTGTAATAAGAAAAACAAAATTTTTTTTATACTATCATTTTGAAATAAAAAAAAAAACTGAAAAATTTCTTTTAAACAGAATTAACCAAAACTTTAATATAAATAATTTTTTTTTATTAAGTTTGCCTTAAGTTAAAAGTTTTTGACGAATGTGAATAGTTGGTCACTAAATTCCAGGGAACAGATTCTCTAAGAAAAACGATATAGTTTTGTTCAAAACGAGACCTAAATTGTTATCGTTTTGACGATGTTACACAAAAATGTTATGCTAAACGATAATAAATTTTTGTTTTTTAACAACCTGTTAATTATATTTAAACGATTTTTTCAATCATTAAAGTTCTTAATATACATAATTTAAAAAAAGTACAATAATTAAAATATTTCTTTCTTGTTGATAAAAAAATTTTATTTTCAAAATTTGTAATTTTCGATCTAAAATCCAATTAGCTACTTTTCAAATTTTATCTTTTATCAAATTCGTCAAAAATTATGAGCTTTAGCAAATTTGTTGAGAAACAATAGAATTTTCACCACCGTGCTACATGGGTGGGTGGCCTCGGGAAATCCTTTCTTGTTAGATTTTTTTTCTTACATGTCATAATATTCCAAGTAACGAAAATTTGCTGAATCAGGCTGAGTTTAATAAAAATCTGCCATCGCTTTTGCAGAACAACCTGTGATGCTTACTTTCGAACGAATGATAATTTCTCAATAACCACCAAATTAATGCTATGCTAAAATAATCACAAAAAGTGCAAATTATTAAATATCAACGAAAATATTTCATACAAACTTTGAATTTTATTCATTAAACACATGAAACTTTCATAACAATAAGGCTAGGATTAATGAAAAAATTTCATATACTTTATGAAATTTTCATTGGGTCAATAAAACCATTCATTAAAATTGATTTAATGAAACACCTTTCATTGACTCAATGAAACGTTTCTTTGGGGACTTTTTTATGAAAAAATTCATTGGATTAATGCAGGATTTTATTAATACTACGCACAAATTCCTATCAGTGTAGAGACCAAATTATAGCAACAAATCCCAGTTTTCTCTAAATTCTTTGAAATTAATTGTCATCGAAAAATTAACATAGGAATGTCTAGAGTATTTGCTATTTTTATGTTTTATGATGTTCCTAATAAATCCTCAAAGTACAATTCAAAACCGAAATTTTTGCTTTAAAATTGTTAAAAAAATGTAACATTTTCGGACATACCTAGAATTTATTTCGAAAATTTTTAAACCATTAACTATAAAACATGTTTATGCTATTAATTGGTTATTTTAAGTGTTTTTTTTTTAATTATTTTTAAATTATTTTAATTATTGTTTTATATTTTTTTTTATTGTAGCATGTCCTTTGGCTGGTATCGTGCTGAGGTAATTGGTGCATTGGCTTCTGTTGTCATGATTTGGTTTATTACCGCCATCTTAGTGTGGTTGGCTATAGAGCGTGTAATAAATCAAGATTTTGAATTAAATGCTAAAATTATGTTAATAACATCGGGACTAGCTATCATTGTTAATATAATGTGAGTATAAATTTTAAATTATTGTGTTATTAATAAAATAGTATTATTAATTGTATACACATTCGTATGTGTAAAGGCCCTTTACAGCTTACTACCCCTTTACTAAAGAGGTTTAAAAAAAAAGTTTTTAATTATAATATGAATTTAAAAAAATGGAATTCTTAATTTTTAAAATCTTTTTGATTAAAATTCGAACTGTCTTCTTAATTTCTTTTTTGCACAAATTTAAAATTTTTATTGTTTTTTTTTTTTGTTTTAGGATTTTACTTTTGATTTTTTTTCAATTTAATTTTAAAGCCAATTTTATCAGCTTTCATAATCAGATTTAACAATAAAAATGTTATATTGGCCTAGGTTCTATATTCCACTATGAAGTGAAAGTGGAATCGTTTTTAATTCCACATTTTCAATTCCGCTGTGTTCTGAAAAACGAGTGAATCGTTTTTTTTCACGACGATTTCATTTTCATTTTGTTCTTAGCAATAACATAAAAAAATGCGGGATAAAACCAAATTATCACTTTAAAGTGAATGAAATTGCAATAAAGAAGAGTGCATTTTTTAACAAAAATAAAAATTAAACAAAAAATACTTATTTTTAAAATAAAATGAGTTTCGCAATTGTGATTTCCTAGTATTTTATTAAAAAAGAAAAACAAAGAACGGAAAATTTATATAGAAAAGGCTTCGTGACTGTTCAATTCCTTTGGAAGTACCAGAAAAATCGTAAGACAATAATTAAAACTGAGTCGCAAGTGTTTAAAATTAATAAAAAAAATAATTTTATTGCGTATTTTTTTATTATGATCGCAAAAGAAAGAAGTACAGCGTCAAAAATTTTAACAAATATGTGTAATGTTTTGAAAACTGTCATATGCCCGAAATGAATTAGATTTGAAAGAAGTCGTGTAGAAATTGAGAAATCAAAAAGAGAAATCAAAAAGGGAAATCATCGGTTGCGGTTCCTTATTTTCTACATTTTCAGTACCTTCGTCATTTTTATTTAATTTTTGTAAAATCACGTTTACTACATTGTCGGAACTGGTGCCATCTAAGTTTGACAATTCAGTAGATGAATTTGTGGTTGTTTACCCTTTGTTAGTCGTCCCGAATGATTAAGCAGCTGGAACACGTTCGACTGCTGTATAAAGGCCAGAAAGTTTTGCAACTGAATCTTCTTTGGATGATATGTGTTGGATGTTATTGGGTCCTGTTGCCGTTACCTATGCTCTATTTTCCAATTTTTTACGAATGGTAGCCTTCCAATCAGCCCAAGCCTTTTTCCAACCAGTTGCATCGTTTTCTGGAGGTCCTAAGCTGTTTAATGTACTTGCTAAGTCCTTCCACAACTGGTCTTCAACTGTTTTGTCGCCCCTCTAAAAACCTTTGGCCAAACCAGATTTTTTTTCCATTAATGTTAAAAATGGGGCCTCTTGTTCCGGATTTATGTGTTTTCCCGTAAAAACTACAACACTTTTTCAGTTAAATAAACGTATATCAACAACATATCACATTTACTTACATTGTTTGATTTTTTTTTTTTACTTTTAATATTCAAAATAATTTTTATTTTCTAAAAAGTTTGGTTTTCACTCAGTTAACTAATACCGTTTTACAATTACTTTTTTTGTAGTGAAATTGTTTTATAGAACACATCAAATCACTTTAATTCCACTAGAAACAAAATGAAAATGAAATTTTTCTTTTCAAATCACTTATGTGGAATTGAGAACACAAATTGAGCGGAAGTTTCACTTTCACTTCATTTTCGGAATGTAGAACCCTTTTTTTTTTTTTTTTTTTTTTTTTTTATTTATTAATATTAAGATCATAACAATGAAAAAATAGTTATATTGAATATCTACAGTATTTGAGATTTTACTAAAAAGTATTGCAACAAGTACATGACATATTTTTATTTGTAAATGAAAAACTAATTTGAAATATAAACCATATTAAGGAAAAAAGATAGGGAAAAACCTTTTGAAATATCTAAGAAATTTTGTCCTTGGCTCTTTCATACATCTTCTCTTCAGAAGTTGTGGAAAGCAGACAAATAATTTTGCAAATTTCTTATTAAATCAAAATTTGAAGACCCGTTCCTGTCTTTGAATCTGGTTGTTAAATTACTAAACACAGTTTTTAACATATCTTGTTTGAAATTTCTATGCAGAAGTGCAGAAGAGTATAGTCTAGGGAGGTTAAAAATAATCTTTAAATTTGTATTTTGAATGACTTGTGATTTTTTTTAAATAAGTTTTAGCACATCTCGTTTACCATACTTGGCAGCCATATGCCATTGTTTATCTTATGCGCATTTTATATAATAAAAGTTTATTTTTACGATTTAGCTTAGATTTTCGATTAAGTAGAGGGTAAATGGCTCTTCCACATTTAAGTGCTTTATCACACGCTTGAAATACATCGAGGGCCTATATTCAAAACCCCTCTATCTTAAAAAACACAACTTTTCAGGAGAGCCAAAAAACTGTTTTTTTCTTGTATTACTTGAGTTATTATACTACAATATTTTCAGTATACTACAATATTTTTTAAAGTAACTACTGAATCTCACATATAATTGGTTTTAAAATGTTGCATTATTGGGGACTTTATGATAGATAGAGGGTTTTGCTTCTCAAAAATATTCAATGTTTATGTATGATAATAATCAGATAGAGGGTTTTGCATTTTAATAAAAATAAATTATTTTAATTTCATTTATGACATTTGTCAGTTTTAAGGTAATTTATTTAAGATAACGGCTAGTAATACAACATAAGATAAAAAAAAAATAATAAAAAATATAAACAAAATGTGTTTTTTTTTATTTTTTTTAAGTTTTTTTGGAGTTTGATTTTAGTAAATTATCGTAAAAATAATGGTATTCCGGTGGTATTACGCTATTCAAGTCTTGCAAATTCTTTCACTTATTTGGCTGAATTGACGGTGGACCAGAATTTTAATTCAATTCAGAATCGGCTTTCGCTATTTTAATAAACGATTAAAAAATGTAAAATTCGTGTTCAGCAATGCAAAAAAATAGTAAGAAAACATGTATTGCAAGAAGAAATTATTCCAAAAAATATTTGAACATTTATTATTTGAAAAGATAGAGGGTTTTCCATTCAGAAAAATTAATTGCGTAAGATAGAGAAATAACAGAAATGCAAATAAAACAGCAAAAAAAAATTATTTTTGTTATGAAATTCACACCATACATGAGGGCTGTTTTACTAAACATTTTACCACGAAAAAGTCATTTTCGTGAAAATCAAAGATAGAGGGTTTTGAATATAGGCCCTCGACATGTTGTTTAAATGTCAATTTTTTTATCAAAAATTATTCCTAAACATATGATTTTCTATTGTTGATTTACTTGAATAAACGTCACTACATTGCTAGGTCTGTCAAAAAAACAGAGTAGTATTTGGAAGATGACAAAGCCAATTGTGACAATTTTTTGTTGTTTTTGTTTTTTCTTTGATATTTTAAATTTTGAATCTCGCTCCTAGACGAGGACAAGAAATTCTCATTGAGTTTGTGATTTAACATAACAAATATCTCTAGAAATTCTAATAACAAGTCCCCTGAAGATTTCCTTAGGCAGGAATGAAATCCGGATAGGGACACGCCTACATCAGATTGCTTTTCACAATTTGTTAAATAAGTTTTGGGACTTTAGCACATTTAATTACTATAAATGCAATTATTCCTAAGTATTTAATGGAATCAAGTAAAGGGATTTCAGTCCCTTGAATATGTAGCTTTATTCGAGGAATGCTTTTTGGTGATTTGTTAAAAGGAAAGATGGCTGCCTGAGTTTTTTCTTGATTTATCTTAATTTTCCATTTGTTAAAATATTTTTCAGCATGTGTTAGGACTTTTTTCATATTTTTGACAATTGCGTTTGATACTTTGCCACTCGTTATTATCGCTGTATCATCAGCATAAAGTGCTGCTGAGTGATTTCTTTGTGCTTTAAAATCAGAAGTATATATAGAATAAAGTAAGGGAGACAAAATGGACCCCTGTTTTACACCTGCTTTAATGCATCTCTGAGTCGAATTTTCGTTATTTATGTTGACTATAAAGTTTCTATCTGCCAGAAAACTTTTTATTATTTTTTGTAGATATATTGGATAACCAAATTTTTGAAGTTTAAAAATAACCCCATTATGCCAAATAGAATCAAAAGCTTTCTCTATATCAAGAAAAACTATACCTGTGCTTTTGCGATTATTTTTGTTGGTACTTATCATATTTACAATTCTTTTAACCTGGTGCACTGATCTTTACTTAGAATCCCATTTTGTTCCGTGAACTCATTAAGGCGGCACAGAATTACTTTTTCGAAAATTTTGTCTAAGCAGTTCAACATACTAATACGACGATAACTTTTGGGTGATTTTTCATCCTTTCCCGGTTTTAGTATGGGAATTAACTTGGCACTTTTAAATTGCTTTGGAAAATAACCAGTCCTAAGGCACCAGTTAAAAATGTTGGTAATAGTATTATAAAATGAATCTGACATTCTTTTCAAAATAATTGGCTTTATCCCATCTATTCCAGGAGCTTTAGAATTCTTTAGTTTATTGACAAAAAACTTTACTACCTCTACAGAAGTCAACTCATATGAACCATTGTCTGATATTGAGTGGTTTTCTAACCAGTTTATATGTTTTGATACCATTTGATCAGCAGAAGAAGATATATTAAGGGTTATTCGGTGAAAGTTTTCAAAAAAATCAGCTATTATATTCGCTTTTCTTTCATTATTATAAATTTCATTGTCATCTACTTTTAAATTCCCAATTACTGCTTTGTTATATTAGTTACAACGCAGCTACAAACAAAAAAGTAAAATAAATCGATAATTAATAACACTCATACGCCACCATATACCAAACAAATAAAATTTGTTTTTCTAACAATAGGCTTGCAAAAGTTATAACTTTTTTGTAACAAAGTTATTAATTATTCTTTGTTATACATAAATAAATATAAATTTATAAATAAATATTATAAAAGGCCTTTTGGTTTCAATGTTTGTTATAAAAATCCCTTAATTTTTGTAGTTTTAAATTTAATTTTCAATTTTTTTTTGTTATTTATTTTCCTATTTATTGACAACATTTTATTATACATTTTTGATTTATTTTTTTTTTGTCTTTTCATTATTTTGGCTAAAGAATTATGTCAACAGCTTTAGATTTTCAGCATTTTAGTATTTAGTTTGCTGTGTTTACACTTTAGTTTATAATTTTTGCAGCATAGTTTTTGGCTTAAGTTTTACTATGTTGTCATTGTTTTTTTTTTATATTCTGTTCTTTAATTTTTTTTTGTATTTTATTTCATTATGGCTTTTATTATTATGTGTTTAGCGAACGTTGGCAGATTTTTTTCTTTCTTGTGTTGATCTAAGTTGTAGAGAGATTTTTTCAACTGTATTTACCACTTCAAATTGTTTGATAAACGTGTTTGGCACATACAAGTTGGCTAATTTAAGGAATGAAAATATAGTGATTTATTTGAGTGGTTTTTTGTATATAAAAATACCGGTGCGATTAAAATTTCTAAAGAGTATTAAGAAAATTAGGAAGATAAATAAAGTAATAAAAGTACAAAAAGTACAAAAAATGTCAGCAGATTTTTGAAGGGGTTTTTTGTAAAACAAGAAATTTTTAAGTTTTGGGTAGAAAAAACAAAGTTTACTAAATATTCAGAAGTGATAAATAGAGAATATACATCCTAATTCAGTTTATTGATTTTACAAAAACACTTTATTGATTACACAATAACCATGAATTTTTAGAGTCAAATGCCAAAAAAGAGTGACAGTTTCGCGTCATTATTCGTGAAACCATGTAATACGAGGGATAGGTGCATTCTATAAAAAAATGTCTAAAAATTTTTTTTCGTAAAGAAATTATTTCAAAACTTATTTTATATATTAAGATAACCCGGGATATCAATTTTAAATCGATTTTTTTAAACGGTGACGTATGATTAATATTAACTATGATATCCTCCTAAATTTTTGTAAATCACTCAGGATTCTATCGAGAGATCTTAAAAATTTAAATCGATAATATAAGCAGAAACAAGGGTTTTGTAATATCAGTTGTTTCTTTTAGATTATCTAAACTAAAAATAGTTATTTGTGACTATGCATGCATTTTAAAATCCTCAACATCCTTTTCTTTTTAATAGTTTTGTTTTACAAAAGTTAAAAATTTTTAAATAGCTTTATTACAGGCGTTAGTTTACAAATACATATTTAATATTTATTAAATATAAATATTTTATTTTGTCTTTTATTTAATGAATAGACAATTACTTTCACTAGCAGGTGACTATGCAAAATTTAAGTTGTTAACATCAACAATTTTGTTTTATGTATGAAAAACAGATACAAAAATCTTCCATGGTTGATTTTTTTATATGACTTACAAGAGTTGTCACTACTATATCTTGACATGCCGTGACGTATATCTTTCAATCTGGTTGTCGTCCAAACTATTAATGTGCTTATTAGCACAATTTTTTAGCAAAATAAATTAGTAAAACTTTAGTAAAATACTATATTTTAAAAATTTAAAAATTGCTCGACTACAGCGAAAAGTTTTGCATATACGTGAAGACACATTTCAATTAATAATACTCATACGCCATCTTAACAAAATTAATAAACTTTTTTATTTAAAAGAAAAGGTCCACAAAATCGTTTTTCGTTACATTAGTTTGTTTTAGCTAAAGAGTAAGTTTTACTTCAGAGATTTGGAAAAATATTATTAAGACAACATTTTTTTTAAAGTTTTAATAAAATTTAGTTAGTAAAAAGTAATAATATTTGCAAGACATTTAAATTATATATTGATTGTAGTTTTTGCAAAAAATGTCTTTTAAATTTTCAAAATCTCTTGAATACAAAGACAAATATTTGCATGTCTATGAAAACTCTTACTAATCAATATCACGCAAGCTAAGAAAAGATCCACATAATGTAAAAACTATAAAAACATGAATACCTGTGTAAAAAAGATTATATATGATCATATATGATCATTTGAGTCTATCCAATTATATCTGAGGGCATATACATTTATATATAACTCCATATATATTAATGTATAATTTTACATATATTGGTATATAAACATTAGTGTCCGACCGAACGTTCGGCTTCGGCTTCGGAGTTCGGCCAAAAAGTGATGTTCGGCCAAGTTCGGCGTTCGGCCAAATTTTGGCCGAACTTGGCCGAATACCGTATATTTGAAGAAGAACAGTTCATTTTTGATTTATTTCACGTAAAAAACAAAATTTTCAAATTTATTTCACGTAAAAAACAAAATTTTCAATTAAATTCGTTATATACTTTTGTTAAAATAATGAAGTTCAGGTGTTTCCATATTTTTGTTGAAAACTTCAATAAAATAATTGAACTGACTTTATAATATTTTTGAAAAAATATTCTAAATTTGCTTTTTTACAAATTTATTGATGTTTGAATATTTTTTAATATACTTTAATGATGCTTTTTGTAGTCAAAATCAACGAAAATTTAAATTTTATTCAAACTAAAAAAAAATTAAAAAGTTCGGCTTCGGCTACGGCTTCGGCCGAATATTAAAAATTTGGCCGAAGTTCGGCTACGGCTTCGGCTTCGGCCAAAAAAAGTGACTTCGGTCGGACACTAATAAACATATCTGAAATGATATATAACTATATCTGATGGTATATATAAATATATTTGAACTCTGATATAATTGGATAGACTCAAACTTTGAACATAATTATATATGGTCATATTCGATCATATCTGAACGATTTTACTAGGGTAAAGGATTTGAATTACCTTCTCCATGATTTTGCTTTAAAAATTTGCTGAAAAACATCATAAATAAAGTGATTTTCTTAAAATTTGATCAAAATTATTTTGTTATATATATTAGGCCGGGTCGATTTGTATGGAAGCAAAAAAATGGCTCAACGTTTAAGGAAAATCGTATTCTAGGGATCAAAATAAGAAACTTTGCCGAAGGAAACATACCTCTAAAACGTATTCTGATGTCCCGACTTTTGAACCGTAGGGTAAAATTTTGAAAAATCCCACTTTGACCCATTTAGAGTGCCCCAATCGAATCCAGCCCCATCGAATATAATTTATACATTCATCTACTAGAGCGTCTTCCGGAGAAGAAATAGAGACCCTAATCTTGGAAAGACTCCTCATACTTTCTGAAATATCTCAATCCCGAGATTTGTTCATTTTGCTGTAAAAACACGGCTAAAAAGGCCCTCTTTCAACTTAAATTTTAACCCCTTAACGGTTACCTGAAATTATGATTTATGCATTAATCTGCTAGCGCGTCTCCCGGAGAAGAAGTAGCTCCCATAATATTGGAGAGATTCCTCCTAATTTCTGATATATCGAAGTGGGCTTTTTCAAAATTTGACCCTACGGGTCAAAAGTCGGGACATCAGAATTCGTTTTAGAGGTATGGTTCCTTCGGCAAAGTTTCTTATTTTGTTCCCTAGAATACGATTTTCCTTGAACGTTGAGCGATTTTTAAATTGACCCGCCCTAATATATATATTTCAAGCTAAAGATATTTCTGTAATTTTTAAAATTTCTTGACAACATAGTGATATATTTTAAACTGTTTAACTAATAACTTATAAAATAAGTCCACAAGATCCTTAAAAAATTAAAAGAATATGATTTTACTTATAAAATATGTTATCGTTTTTAGATCCCGACTTGTCTTTATCCAAAGTTTTCATCTGTAATTTGTATATACAAATACAAAAATATAGACCAAGGGAATATCTAAGTTTATTTGGACACTTCTAATGATCATTTTGTAATGTTTGAAAAAATAGTTTGCTTTCATTTTTAAATGCTCCTTATTTTCAATTATTAAATCAATTTCAATTTCGTTAATCGCTTGAAAACTTACAAAGTTAATTGGGAATATATATCAGCATTATATAATTAATATTTATCATAAGCCTACTTTCGAAAACCTTTCAAAACTTAAAGCTAATTTAATTTTTTAAAACTTAAATAGAATTTTTGCCTTTTCTTTAAACAATTACAACAATCAGTATTTAGAAAAAAGTGAATTTTATTTATTATGCGTTTGCGGTTTATTGCCTACGAAGGCATGCATTTATTGCTTCTTAGAGCACACGAAAGAAGCACTTTTCATCTGCTTAAAAGAGACATACAAAGTGGCACATCGCAAACAAAGATCAAGCCTTCTGAAATTGTTTCGGCATCGCTCGGTAATTAAATAATGCCTTCCAGAACTGCTTCAATACAAGATTATTTAAAAAAAAATATTTTTTAATGTTCATGTTCTTTTTCGTTTTCAAAAACAATTTAAATTTTTGAAATCTCTTTAAAACTATTAAAGTTTTTTGAAAACATGTGTTACCATAAAATAATTAATATAAATCATACTCCTTCGTATAAAAAATTGTTAAATCTTAAATTTAAAGCTAATTTAAATTTTTTAAAATTAAAAATGAAAATTGTTCCCTTTATTTAAACAATTACAAGAATCAGTATTCATAAAAACGTGAATTTTATTTGTTTTACGTCTGCAAAATATTCACAACCAAAGACAACATAGTCGATGTCGTTGCTGCAGTCACTGTGAATCCATATGAAGGGGGAGTTTTTAGTAAAAGATTTGTTGTACAAGAAATGTAATAACAAAACAAAACGGAGATTACAGCATGTCATCTAAATCACAGAAACCCCAGTGACATCGTTAAAAATGGAAAATGTTTTGTTGGTTGCAATGCGAGATTTTTGTTTTGCACATAAACATTTTTTATCATTGAAATTTTTACAGTAAACAGAGTTATTTTTCGTGATAAGTTAATGGATGTGTAATGAATGTTAGATTTATAAATGTAACCAACTATTTTTGAGAGAAAAACGTAGATTTATTTTTTTTTTTTTGTTAATTTTCTAAAAATTCATAACACTTTAACGACTAAAGGGCATTTTGTTTGCCCAACGGATTTAGTCATGTAAAATTATTCGGTTAGAAGATAGAGTAATTATGTCCGAAGGTTAAATAATGGTTGGGGCATTAAAAATGTAGTGGGCGGTTAATCTTAATCTACACTAGGATTTTTTATTCCCGCACTTTTCTGTTTCCGGGAAAGGAAACTTACCCGTATCCCGTGAAAAATAAATTGATTACAAAGAATGCAAAGGTTAACACCTAAATACTACAAAAATCAATTTTAATTAGAAATTTTAAGAGAAACTTGAAATATTTATTTTAGCTTTAGAATGTGAATTCAGTTAAAGAAATTTTTATACGATACGAGATCAAAAAAACAAATATAAGGTGGCGCAAAAGTAATCCTCCTATCAGAAAATGCTATACATAATAAATACATAATAAAAAAAAAACATCGGAAAGTTATTTTTGCGCCACCTTATACATAAAATTCAATTCATAAAAGAATAGTTAAAAAATATAAATATATTTCAATATATGAGATCGAAAACAAAAATATAAAAACTCTATAAAGTAGATTCGAAATTTAAAATTCTACTTGTCAAATTCCATACAAATTTTTAAACAAAAACTAGAAGTTTTCAGAAACAAGTCGATTTTAGCTGTAGTAGAAATGAGGTACTAACTAAACTAATAATTCAATATTTTGTGTTATTTGACCACTTCCCTCAAAAAAATGTTAACTCTTTCTTTATGGAATATTTTGAAGTATTTTTGAAGTTATATTGAGAACCTAAATTTAAGTTATTAATACACTTAGAATACTACGTAGGTAAAGACCACTGCAAATGTAGTTAAAACAAATGAAATTTCACTTAAAGAAAGGACGACTTACATATCAGTAAATTCAACTAACATTGTCATTTGTTTTTTATTGTTTATTAACAAACATTTATTTTATTTTATTTTTTTAAACAACAAGTACAGCTGTAAAAAAAGAATGTAAAATCATAAAACAGTCATTTGATGTGGTTTGTTTTTTAAAATGAACTACAAGGTTAGTAAAAAATTTAATTTGTTCTGACAGTTTCCTGAGTGTGTCAAAACTTATTCAAATACTTTCTCTTCTGCAGCAGTACATAAAATGTTTATAAAATTTGTTCAGTAGATTTTCCACTACATTATTGCTAAATATAGTTAAGCAATATCATCAAGTCTGAATTAGCTGTTGGCCAAAAAATGAGGACGCCTTTTTTTGAGTGGTGCACTGATTTTCAAAATCTTTTCAGGTCCATAAAGAAAATTTGTAGTCAAACTGTCCAAACCGAGTACAGGGTTTTACTAACCTTTGGTAGTACAATCGAACCTATACTATGGAGTCCGTGTATTTTTTTCACTGTTGCACTGTGTCATATGAGCCCTTGAAGTTAGGAAATTCGTTATTGAAGGGACAAAAAAAAAAAATTAAAATCGTTTCGGCGGAACATGTATGGTCGTAAAAAATATATGTTATCCAAAACGATTGCTCCTTCGTCTGCCTGGTAAAGACAAATTTTTATATTTAAAAGAATTCTAAAATTTATCAAAAAAAAAATTTACTCAAAAAGGTTCAGCTCTTAAAGTTATTCAAAATGGTCCATATTTGTTCCACTTTTGCTTTAGTTGTTCCCCTTAAACTTTAAACAAAAAGTCGCGTCTTCTACTAGAAATATGGAAAAACAAAAAATTCCGCTTAAAATACATTTTCAACACTCTAATTGCTTTTGTCGTTTGTAATGTAGTCACTGCATATGAGGATGTGTGTGTGTGTGTAGATATGGCGTATGTTAAAGTGTATGTATGAGTAATTTTGTACATGTTCACATTGATGTCGGTTAGTTTGTTGTTTGCCATAGTTTTTGCTCCTTTTAACTATTATTGTTGTACATAGTTTTTTTTATGTGAGTTTTTTTTTTTTTAATATTATTTTTATTATATAAATATATTTTTTTAACTCATACTTTGTTTAGTACTTAATGCCTCATAGACTTTAAAAAAAGCGTTACAAATAAACGTTTTGTTTATAACATTTAAGAGTAAGAAAATTAAACGAAGCATAAATTCATATGCCTGAACATATGAAGCAGCTGCTGTACATGTATGTGTAGGTTTATTTTAAAATTTCTACATTTGAACATAAACGTGTATGTGACTGAAGGTTTATGTGTGTGTTTGAGTTTGTTTGTTGTTTGAGGTTTTTAAAACTATTATAAATGTGTGTGTGTGTGTGTTTTTGAGAGTGTGTAAGTTAAGTTACCTAGAAATAAATGGTAAAAAGGCTTGAGCTAAAAAAAATATATATAAAATAACACACTATTATACACATACATACGTATTTAATACTATAAGGCGTTCAATAAAGTTGTTTATATGTGTATGTGTTAGTTTTCTTGTATGTGGATGCTGTAGGTTTGTTCTTTTTTTTTCTAGAACAATTTATATGGAGCATAAACTACAAAGCGAGAAATATATAGAAACCATATACATATAAAACATAAAAACAACAATGCAATTATTTATGGTTGTTAAAAGAAAAGGATTTTTTTTTAGCTTTTTTAAAAAGTGTAGAAAAAAATATATAAAATATTATTTATTTTATTAAATAAAATGGGACTTGAGAAAAAAACTTTTATGTTCTTAAAGGTTTTAAATAAAATTTGTGTTATTAAAAAGAACAATATTTGTCAAAATGTAAAACCGTAAATTGCTTAAAATTTAAGCTAAACATATCCTCTTACATTTTATTTGAAGGACAACTTATAGAAATATTTTCATTTATAAATAAATACTTTTTAATTAATAACACTCATACGCCACTGTACAGAGACACAAAATAATTAAAAAATTACTGGAAAATTAATAAAACACTACTATTTTTCTTTAGAGAACTACTCCCGTATTCATAAAAAACATTAATACAGATTTCAAATACATTTTAGTTAAAACACATTAAGTTTTAAAACTGTTTGCATAAACGAATATTGACTTAAGGTCAGAGAAAACAGACCTTTTTTAAACATTCATAACTCAGTCAAAAACAAAAATTTTTTCAAAGAGAATTGAACAAAGTCGCAAAAATTGTCCGATCTGGAAAAGAAATTACTTTTTTAAATCTTAACAAAATTGGTTATCGTATGACACGAGCTTATTTTTTTAAATTTTTTTTCAATTTTTGGTGATGTTCCAAATTTAAAAGTGTGTTTTTTCGAAAAAAAATATTGATTTTAAAAATTCATAAAAAACAAAAAAAAATTTGAAGAAAAGCTCGTGTCATACGATAGCGAATCAAGCTTAAAAAAAAATAAAAAAAAAAAAAAAAATCGTCAAAAAAATAACCCGCTAGTGCCGCAACCAGTACGAAAAACATAATGATGTTCCAAATTTAAAAGTGTGTTTTTTCGAAAAAAATATTGACTTTAAAAATTCATAAAAAACCAAAAAAAAAAAAAATTAAAAAAGCTCGTGTCATACGATAGCGTATCAAGCTTAAAAAAATACAAAAGAAAATAACCCGCTAGTGCCGCAACCAGTACGAAAAACATGGTTTCGATATAAACGCGTTCAAAGTTTGTGAACAAAGAAAAAAAAAAGGTTATCTTCAATCTGCCATGCCTGCTTCGTACTGTATACCTTCGTTATCTTGTGTTGTGCTGCTTCTTACAGTTTTTTTGCAATCGCTTAGCAATTCGGGCTTCTTTTAAAGCTTCATATGCCAAAAGTCAGGTAGCAAGTAAAACAAGTATATACCAGCTGCCGGCTGTAACTTTTGAACCCGTAGGAATTTTTCCATGAAATTTTTTTTCTTAGAATCTTAAGAATATTTACTAAAATACAAAATTATAAAAAAAGTCGATTTGAAAAAACGGCAAATGTCAAAAGTTAATATTCGTTTATGAATACAGTTTTAAAGCTAAAATTTGTGTTTTAACTAAAATATATTTAAAACGCTGTTTAATATTTTTATGAATACGGGAGCTCATATATTTGTTCTCATTTAGTGGGATAACTAGGGTATATGAACGATTAATGTTTGCATGGGATTGTCACTTCTTTCAAAACGTATTCTGATGATGGGAACCTAAAAAATTCCTGAAATATATCTATCAACACATTCCTGAAACTGATCAATTAATAAATTTGAAAACAAAAACTTTATAGATTATTTGTTAGAAGAATATCCTAATAATAGAGTATATAGAGTATGGCCTTGAACTTGACAAATTTTCACTTTCATTGAAAAAATAAGTTTTATTTCAGATTTTTTTTTTTTTTTTTTGTAAATATTAAATGAAATTGAATTAATAAGCAATATTTCTTAAAAAAATTAAATTATATATTGATTAGAGTTTAAGTTGGAAATACCCTTTTAAATTTTTAAAATTGCTCGACTACAAAGAGAAATAATCGCATTTATGCCAAGACACTGATTAATTAATATCACTCATACGTCAGTTTAGCAAAATTAATACATTATGTTAGTGGCGAAGAAAAAGTGTACAAAATATTTGTAAATTGACTAGAATATGATCAAAAAAGTCACATTTGTTGTTGATTTTGTTTTACTAAAGAATTATATTAATATTTGGGGTGTTTTTTTTTCTTTTTAAATAAAAATCTATAATTAAAAATATTGCCATTTATGTGTAAACACTTTGTAATTAATATCACTCATACGTCACTATAATAAAAGATTTAAAAACTTTTGTTATTAGCTTGACAATGGTTCACAGAATTCAAAATCTATAAAAATCTTCATATAATTAGAAAAATTAACAGTTTTTTAAAACAACTTTTATTTACTTGTCGAATTCCAAAAAAAATTTCAACAAAAACTAAAAGTTTTCAAAAACTACTAGTTTTTGGTTGTAGTATAAATGAGGTATATTATTTAAATTATTTGCTACATGCTTTTGCTTTAGCCAAAGAATAGAGACTTTGGAGTATTTGAAAAATCTTAACATTTTTTTTTTTAATTGTTTAGATTGTAGGTTATTAGAAAAGTACAATATTTGTCAGAAATTTATATTGAAAATCGCTTGATGTTCATGCTAAAAATTTCTTTTTAAATTTTACAATTTGCTCAACTACAAAAAGTAATATTTGAGTTTATATAAAAACACTTTAATTAATAACACTCATACACCAACGTAGCAAAATTAATAAACTTTATTGTTTACTTAGCTAAAGTCTACAAAATCTATAAAATTTTGAAGAATATGAATAAGGAATAAACATTTTTCATTACAAAAGTTAATTTTAGCTAAAAAATAAGTTTTATAATAGTTTTTTAATAAAGCCATGAAAATGAAAATTATTCAAGTTCGAGGCCATACTCCATATTTCTTTATTAGGATAATGTCCTGACAAATAATCGGTAGAGTTTTTTGTTTTCAAATTTATTAGTTGACCCTTTCAGGAATGTGTTGATAGATCTATTTCGGGAGTTTTCTAGGTTCCCATCATCAGAACACGTTTTGAAAGTGGTATCAATCCCATGCCAAACACCAAACATTCATATAAACTAGTTTACTCACTACATGAGAACTAATATATGAGCTCGAAGTAAAAGATTATCCCCATTGATCAAAAAAATGAATAATTTTCATTGCACAATTAAAGTTCGAAAAAACATTATTTTTATTTTTAATAAAAATTATATTAAACTTGGTTTTTAATAAATATTAAAAAGGAAAAATGAAGAATGGGATTTTATTAAAGATTTTTAATAAAATTTCGATTAATAAAGACCAACAATATTTGAAAAAAGTTTAAATGATGTATAAATTGCAAAACACAGAGTGTTTTGTCACCATTACTGTTCCATCAATATCAATATCAGAACAATAATACTTAAGGCTGAAACATAATTTTTTTAATTTTCATTCGAATTATTATTATGTTCTAGGGTTAGGTTAGGTCGAGTCCTGAGTACTTACTCCTAAGCCAGAGAGTCGGCTTGTTGTGCGCTCTAAAAATCGGCTCCATGTCATATTTCTAACACAGGAACTCCGTCGCACTGACGAAATTCCTAAACCTCTTTCAGCCTATGCCCCCAAGATCCCCCAATGTGGATATTGGGTCACTGGATAGTATTTCGACCCGGATTAAGGCAAATGACGGGCATTCACAGAGACAGTGTTCCAAGGTTTGCTCGTCCTCCCCACAGGCCCTACACTCTCCCGAGTCCGCCCTACCAATACGGTGAATATGGGCCAACAGTGTCGAGTGTCCCGTGAGGATTTCCATCAAAAGACTCAGTTCCTTCCTACTGAGATTCAGAATTTCCCTCGTCCAGTCCTTGTCCAGGTTTTCCCAGAGGTCCTGCCAACATGGTCCTATGTCTCCCAGATGGTATTATTTTCAAAGTTCAAAGCAATTGTTTTATCTTAAACAAAATTACAGATTTACCTTTAAAATGCGGTGACGCCATGATATTCATTGTGTCTCCAAATTTGATAAAAAAATAAATCATTTGTTTGACACTAAATTCTGGCTTAATGAGAGAGACAATAATTTTTAATTTGTTTACATTTCCAATAGCTTTTCACAAAGTCCTGCTTACTAATCTGAAAACAACCAAAGTTTAGGTCTTAAACATAGTTATGAATGTAAATTTATATGAAAATGTCTGTGGTTAAATAAATCTCTGGTTATTTTAAGAAAAGCTACTTCTTAAATGAAATTTTCGGCAGGGCAACGTCTGCCGCGACAGCTAGTTTCGTTAATAAAAATCCACAATATGTGTAAAAATTTTAAAAAGTGAATTGCTTTGAGTTTTATTTAATACTATTTTTTTTTAGTTTTTAAAATTAACCAATTTTATAGAAAGACATATAACGAAATATTCACATTTATGTGTAGACTCTAAATAATTAATATCACTCATACGTCAGCATGACAAAATTTGAAAAATCTGTTGTTAGCTTAGAAAAACACCACAAAAATCTTAAAAAATTTAAATATTTAAATTAATTAAAACTTAACAATTTATGAAAAAATTGATCTTAACTTTCAAAATTATAAAATATATAAGGAATTTTAAAAAATTTCGAAACTTTAATAAGGCAAAATATTTTTATTTTTTATGACATGAATAAATAATGTTAGGCGATGTGTAATCCATTATCGGTAATTATTTTTCGCAATTTAGCGCAAAAATTAAGGCGGGTTTTAGTATAAAGCAAATTAGAAATATTAAATTTACAGTTTTTGCTGAAATTAAATTAAAGTTACATCAATTTATACATCTTATTGTATATATCACATTTAAATATATATATTTTATACCTACAAAAAATATAAAAATACATAGAAAATAAATTTTGTCTTATATTGAAACTTAGAATAAAACGGAGATTATTTTGCAAAACATGCTTTTTTTACGGAAATCATATTAAATTCATTGCAATTCGCAAAATGAAAAGTTTTGAAAAAGGATGATTTTTGAGGTTATGCTAATTTTGTT
This sequence comes from Delia radicum, assembly GCA_021234595.1. Classification (NCBI taxonomy): domain Eukaryota; kingdom Metazoa; phylum Arthropoda; class Insecta; order Diptera; family Anthomyiidae; genus Delia; species Delia radicum. The sequence continues at coordinate 227,440,624 of CM037854.1, forward strand.
TGCTCCACAAAATTTAAAGTCCTTAAATTTGCCATAATGTCATTGTGAATTTAGTGTTAAACTAATGGAAATATTTTATTTGATGTACGCTTTTTAGGAATTGTTACAGAGCTTTAGTTTTCACGAAGCGAAATATGTTTGGAAAAAATCGTCGCTGTTGTCGCTAGAAATGAAAAAAAATATATATTTGTTTTACACTTTATCAATTTAATCCGCCGTGAAACTTCGCTCTAGGTACCTAACTATGTACTTAAGCCATGTTTTTTTTTTATAAAAAAACTGCAAAAGAAATAAGTTAATTTAGCAAAATTGTTTAAAATGTTCAAAAAAGTTTGCGTTTAGTATTTATAAAATGTATTTTTATCTTGGAGGTGCTATTTATAAAGAAACTCAGTACGCGCTAAAGGCTAGGCAATTTCAAAAATAATTGTGAATGTCAGGCGTAAAAAACATACATTTAAAAAAATGTACGCCAATTCCTTGTAAGTTTATGATGTTTGTATGCCGTTATTGGTGCGCTGACATCAACTTCGTATACCTCAAACAGTGTAAAATTTCAACATTTTTTAAACACTGTTCTCAAAACTCAATGCCATCAAGCGACACAAAAACGCTGAGAAAAACTGCAAAAGTTTAAAAATCGGAAAAGTTTGGTTTTACTTGTAAACCACCATATAACTTTTCACTAATAAGTGATATGAAAAATTGTTTTTTAGTGAATGTATCTTCCAAGTCTAGTGACTCCATTTTTTTTTTTCGATATTTAAATGGCCATCAATTCTTTAGGTAGAGGTTTTTCAACGTGAAACTTTTCATATCATTGATTTAATATACCTAATCCTGTCCATCGTTTCTCTCAATACAAAAAACTTTGAAAAACAATAGGCAATCAGTTTCACCGGGTGTTGAAAGTTTTTGAAATTCCACATATATACCTTAAAGTGGGTCGAAACACAATAATTTTTTAGGGGCCCGTTGACATTTTTTATGAGGATTCCAAAAATATTTAATATATAATATTTTTAAAACAACCTTTAGTAAGCTGTACCATTTTAAGAAAAGTGTATATATTTTTTTTTTATTATTTTATTTTATTTATTTTTATTTTTTTTATTTTTATTTTTTTTATTTGTTATGCGTCTTTAAAAGATCTTTTATTGTATATCCCTTTTGTATACACTTAGAATACTATATAGGTAAAGACCACTGCGATTGTAGTTAAAAACAAATCGAATTTCACTTAAGGAAAGGACGACTTACATTTCAGTAAATTCAACTAACATCGTCATTTATTTTTTAGTGTTTAAAAAAGTAACAACAATTGTAGTAAAAATGAACCACATATTTTAGTAAAAAATTAACAAACATTTATTTTTTTTATTTTTTTAAATAACAAAAAGCTAATGTAAAAAAATGAATGTAAAATTATTAAACAGTTGTTTGATGTGGTTTGTTTTTTTTTTAATGAACTACAAGGTTAGTAAAAAATTTAATTTGTTCTACAAATGACTGACATTTACATTAAAAATACAGAAACTGTACTACAACCCAAATAACTACATATTTTTAAAGCAGAATTTCCCTGAGTGTACTATTTCTTGGAACGAACAAAAAAAAAAAAAACAAATATCTTGAAAAAACTAAAAAGTTAATCTTTTTTAAAAATAGTCCAGCTCACTAACGGTTGTTGCAAAATACGAAATATTTTAAGAATATTCTTAGAAAATGCCAAAGAGAGCCACTAATGAAACGACATACCTTATTATACATATAAAGGGTGTCCCAAGAAGAGCGCAATTTTTAAATTTTAAATAAAACACAGATATTAAAAAAAAAAAATCGTGAAACCTTATTATATCGTAAAGTAGACAGAATGAGGTTATGTATGGAACAATATATCGTGCAGATGGCCGCCGCGGCTTTGCTGGCATGCACGCGATCTTTTAATGAAATTTTCAATGACCGTTTTGCATGAATGCTGCGGTATTTCATTAATGCAGCGTCCAATTTCCTCTTTTAAGACTTGAGTCGCCGTCGGCTTATTCGCGTAAACCATCGACTTCAAAAAACCCCAAAGAAAAAAATCTAATGGTGTTGAATCGCACGATCTAGGCGGCCAATTCTGATCTCCAAAACGTGAAATAACACGACCGGGAAATGACTGATGCAGCAATTGAATTGTTTCTCTGGCTGTATGACATGTGGCGCTGTCTTGTTGGAACCACATGCCCTCCACATTCATTTCTTCAATTCTAGGCAAGAAAAAACTGGTTATCATTTCACGATACCGAACACCATTGACTGTTTGCGCTTGACCTGCCTCATTTTCATAAAAAAAAGGTCCAATGATTCCTCCAGCCCAAAAACCACACCACACAGTGACACGTTGAGGATGCATTTGCTTCTCGTGAATCACTCGAGGATTTTCCTCACCCCAAATGCGACAATTCTGCCTATTGACGAAGCCATCAAGATGAAAATGGGCCTCGTCACTGAAGATGATTTTATCGGCAAAATCAGCATTTTCATGTTGTCTCTCCAATACCCAATTCACAATGAGAACGCGTTGTTCATTCGTGTAGCGCTCCATTTTTACTAACCTCGTACCTTCTACTAGCAAACAATAACAATTGTTCAAATGTCAAACAATGACGCTTCGAATGTTGCCAGATTTAAAAATTGCGTTCTTCTTGGGACACCCTTAGTTAGTGTCCGACCGAACAGTTCGGCCAAAAAACTATATTTTGTCGGTTTTTTTGATCTCTAGAGGCAATGATGACAAATTTTGGTATTGGAAACATGCTTGTTAAGCCGATTAAATGCGATTTTGTGTATAAAATTTAAGAGAAAAGTCGAAGTTTAGCTATAAAGTTAAAAATTCGGTCAAATTTTCTTTGGTCTTTAAAAATTTTTCATATCTCTTTCCTTAATAAAACATCGGTATATATAATATACCAACGATAAACAAACACTATCCAAAGAAAAAAAAAACTTCTGTGGAAAAAATAAAAATAAAAATAAAAATGTTATACAAAGCACATTGAAAACATTGTTGCCAATTTGTCATTAACGTTTGGCTTGTTATACGCTTCACGCTTGTCACATTTGTCACGTTACGTGAGTCGTTATATTGTCACAAAATATAAACGTACACAGAATCACATACATGAACATCCCAGTACTAGGACATATGAATTTTCTACATTCGTTTAACGTTATTGTTAGCCATAAATGCCGAGACTTCAATTACCAAGTTATTCTTGGAACGAAAAAAATAAAGAAAACATAAAAAAAGGAAACCAACAGGAAAAAACAAAAGAAAAATAAAAACGGAAAAAATTATAAAATGGTTTCTTGTTTTTTTTTTTTTTCGTTTCTTTAACAAGTAATGACCAAACAAGTCATACATCAAGTTTTGAAACACACACATGAGCTGACAAACAAACACATGCTATGTACGATAAAATAAAGAATGTATTGCTTGTATGGTATACAAGACACCAGTTCCTAGTACAAAACATCAGTCAGACAAAACTTTTATTACAACAATAATATACACTTTTCTTTATCAATCAATGGAAATTTTGTCCATAATAAGAAGACGAAGTTGGACAATGTGTTTCCTGATATTATCCGCAGAACAGTGGGATAAATCACAAAATTTGTGGAAATAATTCGGTCATTTGTTAACTTGTGGTCCGATTGCAATGAAATTTGGAACATGCATAAAAGACATAAAATGGAGTTTAAGTTTTGATTTTGAACCTTCCAGACCCTTTGGGGCGGCAAAATGGCTGCCCAAAGTTGGGTACTTTTTTCATAAAAAAATTTGAGTGTTTGCCATTTTTTTGTATCTCATCCGATTTTCAAAAAATTAACATATTAGTAATCTTCTTGTAAAGATGAACAAAAAACATGCTTACATGTGTGGGTTACCTCCAATAGCTTCCGAGATATTCCGATTTGAAAATGTGAAATTCCAAATTTTGTATGACTCAGGTCCAAAGTTTTTCGAATATCGGGAGAAAATTGTTACCAATTTTCGTTTTAATATAACGGTTATTTAGCCAATAAAATTCTTGATTGAATTAAAATAGAAATTAAAAAAAAAAAGTAAATTTTGGCGATATTTTCCCCAAAAAGCACCAAACTTCTTATCGCTCCAGACAAATATTTTTCTTATGAACATATAAAGTATGTATACTTTTCTGGAAGGTCTTTTAATATAAATGCGAGTTGTGGTAAAAACTTAAAAACTTAAACTCCATTTTATGTCTTTTATGCATGTTCCAATTTTCATTGCAATCGGACCACAAGTTAACAAATGGCCGAATTATTTCCACAAATTTTGTTATTTATCCCACTGTGCGCAGGTTGGATTTAAAAATGAACGAAATTCGTCGATTCGTTTAAAAGTTATGAGTGAAAATCTGAAGAGAAAGAACTACGAACAATATTTTTTGTTAAATAATTCGCTGATTACTTTGCGAAACTTTTTTTTCGCTAAAACATATCTGAGTGTTTTTTGCGAAATTTATATATATTTTACATGCATCTATTTTTGTTCAAATGTGTCCTCTTGTATTTGCTTTTGTTGAAATATTGCCTTGAAATCGTTTTTGTGCAAAAAACCTTTTTCGTGAATTCTTTTCGGGAAATTTCTTACATATATTATTGGTACTCGCTATTATAATTTTCCCCGAAATTGTTTTTACTCTAATTTAATATTACGTCAAGCTAAATAATTAGTTAGATCTAATAATATCAAAAAAAAAAAAAATAATTTTTGGTGGATCGAATAAAATATTTTGAGATTTACTTGGATCTACTGAATTCCCAAAAAACATATAATTATAATTAAAATTAAAAAAAAAAAAATGGGAAATTTCCCCCCAAAAAAAATATTTTTCAATAGAAAAATGTAAAAAAGATTAAAAAATTAATTAAAAATACTCTTAGTTCCCCTTTGTTTTTCAACAATTATTTTGTTTTAAAACTTGTATGCGCTAACTTTTATTCCGCATTATTTTTTTTTTTAACAATTTTTTATTGTTTTAGGTGATGAAAAGCGAAATTTTTAAATTTTGCGGTTTTTCTATTCAAAATTGCTTTTATTTCTTATTTATTTGTTATTACACAGAAAAAATTATCAACCTAAAATATCTAATTAAAGATTTGATTTGAATTTAATTTGTTTCTAAACAAATATTTAATTGAATAAATTAATATTTTAATTGACTTTTAAATATATAAATACATATTTTATTTTAGACGCAATTATCATATTATTTTTTCATACACTGTATGTATAAATAGAAAATTTTCAGTATAAAATACCAAATACATTTGAAGTTAACAAACCAAACAAGCACACATACAAACAGACTCAGCATTGCAAAAAACACACATACCAACGTATAGATCATACACTTTTTTGTGAGTATCATATTTTTTTTTTTTGTAGAATTTATTTATAACTTTTTTTTCCTTCTTAATTTTAATAAAAGGTTTAATTGATAGCATACCAAAATCAATTAAAATATTAATTGATTCAATAAATTTTTTAATTGAAACCCGTTTTTAGTTTTTTCTGTGTAGACAACAATTTTATTTCGCGGAAATATTTTGATCAAAATGTATCACAAGTTCAATAAAAAGCTATATTAAAACACTTAGTTTTTCTCGACATTTTTTTTGGGGGAAAATTTTCCTTTTCCTGAAGTTATTTAAGTTATTTGATTGAAATACTTTTTAAAATAAAACTTTGAAAACAGTGTAATATATTTTATAAGTGTGTGTTATAAGTGTACAAGAGCTCTTTTATACATCTTGTATTGGGTGTTATTTGTGGTTGTAATTTTTTAAATGGTTCTTCAACGCTGTTTGTTTTTTTTTTCTGTTTTATACAAACAACATTTATAAAAGTCTCATGTAAAGCTGCCCGCAAAACACAGAAATTGTATAAAGCAACTTAACCATTCCACTATTGGTTGTTCACGTTTAAAAGGCATTGAATTGCCAAGATTTTTTAAATGTGAGATTTTTTTTTTGCATTTTTTATCGATTTCAAAAGATCATATTGTTTGCTGGAAACCTCAGAAAATATGCTGTAGTTTTTTTTTTTTCTTTTCATTTGCTCGTTTTGTTCACTTCCACTATACAACTACCACCATTCATATATGCACTTTTTTAAAGTCACGTATCATCATGTGTAATTTGTAATATGAGCATTGCACCTACTGTATTCAGTGGTAAAAGTAGAGCTTTCGTTTATTTTTTTGTAGTTTTTTTTTTTTTTTTTTATTAAATTAATAATGTGACCAACTAAATATTTAAAAATTTCAAACCAAAGTTAGGCTGTGCTAATGTTTAGTAAATAGTCTGCTAACCCATTTAATACCACACATCGATCCCGTGGGAATTGTTTGACGAAATTTGGTAGCAAGATGTAATGGTGCCTCTATAAGTTTTTGTACACTTATTGTGCCCGCTAGCGATGGTAGTCGCAATTTTAATTTAAACTTTAACGCTTTGTATTTACTTAACGCTTTTATTCTTAGAAAAACAAACTTCTCCTCCTCTGTTCCGGAACCCGCGTAAACATACTGATGTAATAAATTTGTGGTTAACTTTTAACTCTGGTTATTTTTGAGATAAGTTACCCGTTATAAAGTAAATAGCATAGAGTTGTGTTCCAGGATTTTAAAAGATAAAAATATCAATTCAAGTTTGAGTTTAATCTATTAATGTGAACCAAGTGAAATAGTATATAGCTTTTTAAAACAGTCTCAATCACGCACTCACTCAAAAAAAAAAATACTCTCCTCCTGCAGTTCAGCCATATCTCAAAATAACAAAAGTTTTGTGCCTTACCATAGTTATAAATATTAATTTTCTATGGAAGTAATTGCCCATTTAAATTTGGTTATGGATATTTTTGTATGCAGGTTACCTATCGTAAACCAAAGATGTGTAAGGTTTTATTTATAGGGTTTAAAAGATTAAAAAGGTAATTCAATTTTCAATTGTGTTGTAGACTTTAAAGGTATAAGCTGCCTATAAAATTCGTGTTGAAGATTTTTAATTATTTAGAATTTGATTAAATTTGGTTTAAAAATATTAAACTATTACAAAAAAAAAAAAACTTTCGAGAAAAAAAAAATTAATAAATTAGAATTTCGTCATTGATCTAAAAAGATAATAAATTTGTGGTTAACTTTTAACTCTGATTATTGTTGAGATAAGTTACCCGTTATAAAGTAAATAGCATATAGTTGTGTTTCAGGACTACAATTGAAGGGCTTATTGTTAAAACTTGATAAGCCACATTTTATTTCTATATTGTTTTCGCCTTTTAAAGGTTGAAAGACTTTAAAAATTATAATTTTTACAGCACGTTTATCTTCTACGTACTTGAAATAAGTGTTTAAGTAATAGTTCTATTATAAATTAATCAATGGTGCTCTTTAGAACAGCGAAAATCCATGAAACAATAAATGTGGCATATCCAGTTTTTACAATAAGCCCTTCAATTATTTTTTTAAATATTTTGTATGATGGTGTATGAGTGTTCTTTATTACATGGTAATAAGTTAAACTCCTTCGCAACTGTTGGTATTACTGGCTGCCCATTAGTAACACCAAATTCACATGTTTAAATGTTTTTACGGTATAATTAGTTGGTTTCAACATAAAATTTAATATAATTAAAAATTTTCTGCAAATTTGACAATTTTAAAATAATATTCGATCTAAAAATTGAAGATTTGAATAAAATATTTTTAATAACTCGTTACCTGAAAGTGTAGAGTAACATATTACCGAGGTAAGTAGTTCACTCGATGGACATTCCCTTGTAAAAATAATAGCATTTGTAACATGTTACCTCTTTATTACAAAAAGTACACTCAGGGAACTTCTGGTATAAAAATATGTAGTTGTTTGGGCTGTAATACAGTTTCTTTATTTTTATTGTCAATGTCAGTCATCTACAGAACAAATTAAATTTTTTACTAACCTTGTAGTTCATTAAAAAAAAAACAACCCACATCAAATGACTGTTTTATGATTTAACATTCATTTATACAGTAGTTTTTTGATATTCAAAAAAAAAAAATAAATGTTTGTTTATTTTTTACTACCATGTGGTACAATTGTTAGTCATTTTTTGAAAATTAAGAAACAAATGACAATGTTAGTTGAATTTACTGTAATGTAAGTCGTCCTTTCTTTAAATGAAACTTCATTTGTTTTCAACTACATTTGCAGTGGTCTTTACCTACATAGTAATCTAAGTGTATATTTTTCCACCCAAAACTTATAAAAATTTCATGTATAACACTTTTAGTTAAACATTTTTAAATTTTAATTTAATACCCAATATAAAAAATTACTAAGAAGACAAGAATCAAGCAAAATTGATGATTAATAAGCTTTGCCTATTATGGAGGCTCTAGCTTTTCTAAAACTTTGGGTTAAGATGAGGTCTTTATAAAGATCGAAATACTAGCATCAACCTAGCTAATATATTTAATTTGCATTATTTTTGTAAATTTACGGAGGTTGGAAGCTCGTTATTAATTGAAAATAACATAAAAAAATAAAATTTTCAAAAAAAAAAAATCTGATTACATTTATACTGGAGGGTAATTAGTGTTTTGTAAGGTGTTGCCAAAATGGACATGCCCTTGTTAAAAAAATAGGATTTGTAAAAGAAAAGTAACCTGTTATCGGCCTTACTTTCTGATTCCCACAAATACAGTATTGCTGGGTATGTTACGAATACGTCTAGGTATAAGAAAGGTAAATTTGTTAAAATCTGTATGTTATTATTTTAAAATCTTTACAAAGAATCGGAATTTTATGAAAATTCATTTTACATTTCCAAATTTGTTACATTTCCAAAAATCTCAAATATTTAAAGAAGTTTCATAAAGGTTCATGTTGGCCACATTTAGCTTTAGAACATTACTCTGCCAAGAGACATGTTAAATTATAACTTTACAAGCTCGTTAGTGTGTGACAATAACAAAAACCACTACATACATACATATGTATGCATGTATCTGTGTAGTATATGTCTAACAACAGCAATATGTTTCAAAAAGTGTACATGTGTGTGTGTATGTATGTTAGTTTTATAAAGACTCTAACGAGATTTAATTGACAGCATTATAAATATTAGTAATAAGAAAATGTTAGAATGTGTCATTGTTGGTGTACTTGTATTGTATGATATCATAAGTTAAATACATACATACATACATACATACATACATACATACATACATACATATGTATGTACTAAATGTTAAATTGTGTTGGTTGTGATTGTGTTAAGCTCTACATATTAATGTGAGTGGGCTTACTTTCTTTTTGATTTCGAAATAAACATGTTGTTTGCATGAATGCTTTTATTAGAGTATTTGTATGAATGTGAAAAGTCAATTATTATACAGATTATTAACAACATATATCAGAGCAAACAAAATTCTAAAGATATGTTTGACAATATTCATACTAATGTGTTGGTTTTTCTGTTGTATTTATTTATTGTAATATAATTGTAATTAAATGAGAAATTTGTATTAAAATTATATAAGATTTTATATGGAAATTATGATTAACAGAACAAATTGTAATTTGAATTTAATATGAAATAACAATTGGGAAGGTTTTTTAGAATTTTTATTTGTATAACAAAAACTAAGTTTTGAAAATTCTTTAATATTAAAAAGGCAAACTTAAATTTTTTGTTCAAAAAATCTGTAAATTTAAGAGCATTAGTTTTATATCAGATTTAAAAAAAGTCAATTTAATACAAATAATTCTTAAATAAAGGGTCCGCCAAATAACTTTTTTTTTTTTTTGAAAATGCTATAAAAAAAAACTACTGAATATTTTCTCAAATTTATTTTTTTATTTGAAAGTACAATCCTTCCGGTTAATAATGGAAAATAATATCATTCAAATGGCTGCCTCGGCCATGCAGTAGCCTACACGATCGGTCCAATTTTAAGCACATTATCGATTGTGTGCAGCTGTATTTCACCAGGCCCACTTTGCGAAGCGAAAACGCATTGGATAGTCAGTTGACTTCAACTCCTGAACCAATTGGACTTTGTATGCCGTCATACCAAGGTCTTTATGCAAAATTCGTCTCATGAACATACGGAGCTGACGGTGCTTCTCTTCTTCCAAAATCCGTACGCAATTTTCGCACATATTCTGCAACATTACCATGATTTTCATAGTAATGTCGCAATATTTCCCAGCATTCTTCAAGCGTATACACAACCATATTCGTTCAGCGGAAGGATAAAACTAATTATCTGTCAAATCAGACATGAGCTAAGTGTTACCATTCACGAAATAAGCACTAGTTGAAAAAAAAAACTTTAGATGGCGGACCCTTTACTTCCCTGCTTAAAAAAAATTTTTGTCTTATCAATGGCAAGCTTACATTTTCTCAATTTTTTCAAAAACTGTAATCAAAATAAAATGTGAAATGTATATATTTTGATTGCCCACGAAACAAACTTCAGTTTTTTAAATTTTGACGATTTTTATTAGAAAGGTTGAGGTTCAGAAGAAGAATAAACGATTTTCGCAAAAAATTATAAACACTATTAAATTTTTAAATTAGACTAGACTAGTTTCTGCCTTTTTATGGATATCAGTGATTTCCATTTTTTAGATATGGGTCTTTCAAATTTTATTTACATCATTTTTACAATTTTATGTATTGGTTTTTAATTTTGACATTTTTTTTAAATTAAAGTGTTGTTTTTTTTTTTTTTTTCAAAATTGATGATTTTTATGTCAGAGATTTTTTAAACATTGAAATTTTTTTTCTCAGTTATTGTAGATTTTTTTCAATTTCGTGAATTTTTTCAATTTCGACGATATTTTTTTTAAATTTTGGCTATTTTTTAAATTAAGAATTTTTTTATTTTGACAATTTTACAATTTTTTCCCCAATTTTTGGAATTTTTTTTTAAAAAGTTTTAGCGATTATTTTTAACTTTTGACCACTTTTCTTTTTTGAGATTTTTTAAATTTTGAAAAATTTAGGACAGTTATTCAATTTTGTCAATTTTTCTAAATTTTGTCGATTTTTATATATATTTTTTTTTTTAAATCAATAACAATATTCAGTTTAATTTTTAGATATGATTAAAATTTTAATTGAAACTAAATCAGTTAAATAATTACAACTTGTTTTAATTGATAGTACAATTAACAAATATTTTAATTGAGACTCGATTTTGGTTTTTTCTGTGTATATAAAAAAGTGAAGTCATAAAAAAAATTTATGTAAATTTTATTGACAATAATTTGTTCTCTGTAATAAAAAACACTATTCAATCGATTTATTATCACTGAATTAAAATTTTTAAATTTGTGTTTTATGCCATTTGCTTAACTCTTTGACTACCCTTCTAGCCTTTTTGTTTAATTAAGTTCATTAGGATATTGGTCATTGAAAAAAAATCATTATTTACATAAAATGTTAATCAGGGCTATATAGTGGCGATATTGATTAACCAAGTCCGATTTTTTTGATCAGCTTTTATCTCCAAAAAAAGCGGCTTTTGGTGCATCTCGTAAACTTACAAAGCTATAATCTCGAAATTCGGCACGTAGGTTAGTTAGTCTAATGACTAGAACAAGACCAACCAAATCATTTTTGTTTATTTGAATGTTTTAGTGGTAAAAATGTTATAAGAAGCTCCAAAAAATCGATTTTCGGACCCATTTTTTTGTTGGGTAGGAGTGGAAGCAAATGTGTAAAACGGGTTCTTTCTAATTTAAGGGCCCCAAACAAGAATCAGAAATCAAAATGTCGGCAGTGAAAGGGTTAAAATGTTCCCATTTGCGTAAGTTGGCGTATGAATGTTACTAATTCATAGTTAGCTCTACGTTTTTGTAAATAACTTCGTTTGCAGTTAAACGAAACTAAACATTTAAATATAACATTAAGGGCCATTATTACAACTTGCCTTTAAAGTAAATGTTAGTAAAAAGTAACTTTAGCTAAAATGAGGAATAACGTGAGCTATAATGTTTTTCGTTATTACAACTTCCCAATAAAATAAAATTAATATTTTTGATAATGTGGCAGCACCAAACTAAAAACCGATTATTGGTTTATGAATTGGGTTATAAAAATACGTAGTGGCAACGTACTTTTATTTATTTGTTTACAAACAATAATTTGTGAAATTTGATTGTGAAATTCGGTTATTTTCCTCTTCTTCTTTATAGAGCAGAAAATGTGGTAACTTTAAACACATAAACCTTACGTTTAAAGTTAAAGGCAACAATATCTTCCCTTTAGCTTATCGGTCACTTTTAGCTTAAATTATACTTATAATAACAAAAAACTAATAATCTGTCAGATAACATCCGAACTTTAGCTATTGGCAAGTTGTGATAATGGCCCTAAAGGTAATAAACAGAGTTTTAATTGCTTAATTTAAACAAATTCAAACACTTTTTTTGTTATTTAACAAAACTATAACTTTTTTGCAACATCAACATATTGCCAAACATATTCTTTATAATTTCCTTTTGTATAATATAATATAATAATTATAATTTTATTTAAAATGATTCAGATTAAGTTATGACATTAAAGCTTAATTTCTTAGTATTTCCCTGCCCTTGAAACTTTAAATTCAGCAGCCACAAAAATGTATTAATACTTTTAAACCACATATAAATCATTTATTTTCGACAGATCTGTAAATGTAGGGGAATTTATATTATAAAATATGGCAGATTTTTAGTTCTATTGATTTTCATTAAATTTAAGTCTTCAAATAAAAAATTTATAACATTTTCTTTAAAATTAAATATTTTTGTATGGTGGCGTATGAGTGTTATTAATTCATAGGTATTCATACAGTTTTGTAAATAATTCCGTTCGTAGTCGACTTGAAGTAAAATTTCAAATGGAGTGTTAATGTTAATAAACAAAGCTTTAACTGCATAATTTAATTAAATTTAAAATCCTTTTGCTATTAAGCAAAATTATAACTTTTTTAGTACATCAATTTAATGTCAAACATTTTCTTTAGAATTTACTTTTGTATAATTTATTTCTTTTGAACAAAAAATTATTTAAAATGGAACTTATGGAACTTATGACTTAATTCCTTAGTGTTTTTTACTGTCCTTGAAACTTTAAATCCATCAGCAAATAATACAAACATTATATTTTAAAACCTCATAACAATCATTAATTTTTAAAACTTTTTTCTATTGGCATACTCTTGATGATTAAGAACAAAAAAAAAAAAAAAATGGAGAAATTGCATTTATTTTTCTTTCTTAAGGTCAAGGTCTTTATATTTTTGTTTCCACATATGATTCTGTTTGTTTGATAAAGTTTGTTTAGGACATTTTTGTTTTTTGTTTAGGCTATTGAAAAATTGTTTAAGAAAATTATATGTTTTTTCCAAAAAAGAAAAAAAATGTTGTTTTGTAAACTTTATTTTGATGGTTAGTTTGGCAATATGTGTGGGTGCTTAGAAAACATTTTAAATCTCTAAATTTTTTTTTACGTTTTTTTTTTTACAGAATTCAATGAAGAAAAAGTAGTTTTTTGTTTTGTTTTGAAGATTAGTTTTGCTTTACTAGTCTTAGATGGCCTAAAGAACAGAAAAATAAAGTTGTTTTAAACTGGAAAAGAAAAAATTGTAACTAGAATTTGTAAAGAAGGCTTTTTCGAAAGGAAAACAAAACTTGTAAAACTAGTAAACAATGCAGTTTTTTTTTTGGGAAGTATTTCTGTTTTTCAAAGAGAAAGTTTTAATGCAATTTTTGTTAGGCTTTAAATCATTTAAGACAAATTGGTTTATGTGAAAAATCACAAATTTAAAATTGATAAATTTTAAAAAATAGAATTGGAAGAAAACTAGGTTACAGAAAATTAAAAATTTAGATTAAAAGCAAAAGATTGTTTCAATCAGAAATACAAATATATACTTCAGAGATATTTTCTGTTGCTAAGCTATGGTTTTAATGCAGTTTTATTTAGTTAAGTAAACATGAATCGTATATAAACATATATGACTATATATAGTCTAGTATATGAACATATATACAGCTGATCGTATATTTCCATATATAGTTCAATATAGGAACATATATGATCTCATATATGACCCGTATATGTCAGGATTCGAAATGTAAATATACGTGGCGACGTATGACTATATCCGAACATGTATGGTTATATATGATACCATATTTAGTCATATATTGATTGACAAATATGAACAGATATACCAATATATGATCGTATACAATACCATATATGATCATATATGTCCATATACAGAAAAAACTTAAAGCAAGATTGCAAAAAAACGTCAAAATATTTAAGGAACAAAGTTTCATTTAAAAAACATATTTTCATATAATATTAATTTTTAATAAGAAATTTCCAAAATTTTACAAATATTACAAAAATGGCGTTCAATTTGAAAATATTTTGCACCAAACACTGAAAATCTTTCTCAAATGTTTCTAAAACTATATATTTATGAAATGAAATAAAAATATTTTAACAATATTTAAAAAAAGATTGTACACGTTTTTAATTTACAATAAAATTTCTTTACAAAATACAATTTACTTTAATAAATACGAACCTCGATTATAATGAATTAATTTTTCTGGTCACTCGAGTTCATTTTTACTGGGTTTGGTTTTGAAATGATTTTTTTTTTTAAATTAAAAAATTGTTTTGTTACTTTTACATTTTACTTTTGCATTAATAAAAAAAAAGTTTTCTCAACTGGTCTCTGAAGCAAATGTTCATGGGAACCGCTATATATGTTGACGATTTTGTATTTAAATTTTAGTGATTTTTTGTCAACTTAGGTAATTATTTATAATTTAGAGATTTTTATTTTTAAATTATAGTGATTTTTTTAAATTTTTGTTTTTTTTTTAATTTTAGAGATCTTGATTTTTAAATTTTAAAGATTTTTTTAAATTTTGTCTCTTTTTTTAATTTTTGTGATTTTATTTTACATAAAGAGGATTTTTAAAATTTTTAATTTTAGCGGTTTATTTAAATTTTGTCGATTGTGTTAATTTTTGCCGTTTTTTTGAATTTGGGGATTTTTTTAATTTTGACGCTTTTTGTAAAGTTTTTTTTCTTTTTGAATTTAGAGATTTTTAAATTTGTCAAATTTTTAAAATGTTAGCGATGTTTTGAATTTTGCCAGGGTTGCCAGTCCAACTGCCAATGTTACCATTACTGGGAACGAATTGGGAATCCGGCGTGTATACTAATATTTAAACACAACATTTTCTAGTGAATTGTTTTCCTTTTTTTTTAAATTGCATTTAATTTTGAATATCCAGGTTTGAGATCATAATTAATTGTTACTATTACAAAGAGAAAACTCTAATTGTTAATAAATGTAAGAGAAGATGAAAAAAATCTTGTGGGGATCAGCGCTAGAAGGAGTGCCGCACTTTCGACCTAATCATTCTCATTCTAATCCACCACCCACAAGAAACTTAAAGCTTTTGAACAGGTATATATATCAGCCAACTACAGAAAATCAGTGCTGTTAATTGGTTTCCCGAACAACAAGAGTTATTTCTTCTTTTCTTACAAGTTAAGCCAACAGCCCTTAATCTTCATGCTTGGGCTATTTTAAAGATCTAAAAACGGAAATGTCTATTTGCTCCATATACTCTTTACAATATGAAGAAAGTCGGATGTAGTGAGGTCAAAAATAATAAATTTTCAATGTTCTTTCATGGAATGCACGATATCTATGATTGTATATATTTATGATTAACAAAATTTACCTTCATGAACTTTTGTTTTTGATAATTTTAAAGTAATGATGTTTTTGAGAGAACAAAAAATGTATTTCGTTAGATTATTTTCAGGTATCGATGTTTTAGAAACATTTCGTTAGGGTATTTTAAGGTTGACGGTATAGTATAAGTTATTTCTTTAGGGTATTTTAGAGTTATCGCAATTTAAAGTTATTTCGTCAGGGTTATTTTAATGTTAAAAAAGTTCCTCGAAACGACATTGAATTGGTATCAGTATTTTAGGCTTAGTGTTTGCCAACCATGATTGAAAGTGAACTTGAAATCAAACAAAAATTTAATTGAAATTCTATTGACAATCATTTTTTCTGTATATAGGATCTCATTTTTACTTAGGTAGTGGAATCTAAAAATTCATATAAGAATATTGAAACAAATTTCTTTGTTTAAAATGTCCATCTAACTAAATAACTAAAAGAAAAGACGAAACAAAACTTTTCCTATGAAAATTATCATTAAAAATGTATGTGAATTGTAATATAAAATAAATATGGGTTACAAATACAACCAAACAATAATACATCCGGTTTACCATAAAATATTCTTCACATACAAAGAAATCCTTATGCATTAGTAAGTATGTGGGGAATACTAAAACTGGGAAAACAACAACTTTAACAAAAACAAAAAAGTCAACGAGTTCGATTGTCATCAAATATGCTACAGAACATAAATTTTTCAAAAAAAAAGAAGCAAAATACACAATAACCACAAACAAAATACAAATACATATAAAACATCATATTACTTGTAAGGAAATATAACAATAATGAAAAGAAAGAGTGAAAAGAAAGTTTAGAGGAAGAAAAAGTCGAAACAACAATACAACTTAAGATAAGTGACGATAAAACAACATTTCAACTATAATGCAAGCTTACACACATATATACCACACATGCTGGCATACATATATTTCAATACACCTTCATACACACAAATACTCACTCATTCATGCTAAGAGTTATTGTCAGTTTTTGCTTTGAAGATATAATACATTCCTGTTTATTTTTATTTTTTTACTTTGAAAAACATTAAGACAGACAACAGGCTTGTTTGTTAGACATGCTGTGACATGTTAAGAAACAAAAACTTTCTCTTTGTTTGTGCTCTGGTTTAGAAAAAAAAACTCAAGAAAAAAAGAACATACATAAGACGAACGAACAAACGATAAATAATACAAAAAACAGAAGTGATAAATTTAGCCTTAGAGAATATGAATAAACAATAAAAGTGTTAAATTTACAATATCACATCAAATTTATACTTATTTGATATAGAAAATTAAAAGAATTTAAATGTTAAAGTCTTAAGAATTATAATCCAAAAGAAAATTTTTCTTAAGGCATTTATAGCAAAAGATATTAACAAAAATGTAAGATTACCTAATAATTAATATTACTCATACGTCACCCTACAAAAAAAATTTCAAATTAAGATTTCACTGATAAAAAAGGGTTTTATAAAGAATTTTGTTAGCAAAATTGTAATACAACTTAATAATTACATTAAACATATGCCACCAGTTTAAAGAAATTCAAATTAACGTTTTCCTTTCCAAAAAATTTACAAAATAAATTTTCTAAGAAAAAATTAAAATATGAAAACTTAAATAATGTAAGAGAATATCTTGTTAAGAGAATAATATAAATGAAGATCATGAAAATGAATAATTTCCTTTTTTAAAACTTATTCCTTTAATACTCTGTTTTGCATATTAAAAACTTCTTTACAACATTATGGTAGCATGACAGTTTAGTCGTAGTAGTAGTTGTTGTTATTCTCACAGACATCCAACACAACACAAAACTGTCAAAAGTTCAAATTCTATAAAACAAAGAAGTTGTTGGTGTTTTTATATGAACTAGGAAAGTGTATTCATGTGTGTATGGGTGAGTGAAGGAAAACTATTGAAAAAGTATAAATTTTTCAAATGACATCCAAGGCGCATACACAAAATAAGCAAAAAGCCAAAAGTGTCAAAGTGTTAAAACATAAAATACAATACCCACTACATACGTACTGAAATTGAAAGAAATAAATTGTTAAACGGCGTTCAAAATAGTTAGGAAAAAAGGGAGGGGAAATTTAGCTTTAAGAAATTATAATTTAAAAAAGTTTTAAGCAAATTTGACTCCTGCTTAATTAACAATGATATTTATAACCGTAAACATGATTAAAATTTTCCTGAAAATAGAAATTTGGTTTAATTGTGCCTATTTTCAGTTATATTAACTGCCCTAAGTAAAACTGAAAGTAATTTTGTTGGCAAACAATTTAAATGGAATATAAGTTCTTAGAATTATGTTTTAAAAATGGTTTAAAAGAAACTTCATGTCATATAATTTTAAATGAATTCTATAGAAAATTTGAACAGCTATTAATATCATTTTAAATCTTTAAAATTAACCTACAAAAACAAGAGATATTCAAAAAAAAAATGTTGAAATATATTCTAGTTAATATTCATCATACGCCTCCTTAAAAAAAATAAAACAAATGCCGGTTTTTACATCAAAAACTTCTTTCATATTTAATATTTTCAGATTTTAAATTATTTTTTTTTTTTTTTTTTTTAATTAATAATCATATAATTACAAATTATATATTATTACCCTAACCGATCACTAGCTACTATGGCCTTCGGCGCGTTGTAGCGGAAACAGACCAGTGCCTCTGGTGGGAATCGAACCCACGACCCCCGCACTGATAAGCCATTACGCTACCAACTAGCCTACCGGGGCGCACAGATTTAAAAATTATTTTGAAATCTTTAAATAATCTTTAAGTAAACTTTAAGAATACATATTTAGGAGTCTATATGTGTAAATAAATCGTAATAAGACTTCATTAGTTAAGTGATTTTTTTTGAAACTAAAATTAAACTTTAATAGTTATTAATTGTCTCTAAGTTCAACGTAAATTAAATCATTTTATAGAAAAGTTGCTCAGCTTTTAAGACAATTTTAAGTAATTTTTTAGAAAAATTGCTCAGCTTTTAGGATAATTTTAGATCCTTAAAATTATTCAACAAAAACCACAGATATTTTCCAAAAATGTAGAAACTTATTTTAATTAGTATTAATCATACGCCACCGAACAAAAAATATAAAAACTTACAATTCCTTTTCAAAATGCCTTCACTGATGCTGCCATTTCGTACGCGAAACTTTTAAAATAAAAACACCTATCCTATTAAATACTTTCGTATTAGAAAAATGTTAAATTTTAATTTTGAAATATTCAAAAATTGAGATTAACAACAGCGACAGTAAAAAATTTAGCTGGGTAATCATTTAAATTCAAACTAAATTACAATAAAAGAGATTTAAAGAAAGCTAAATTTCAAAGAAGATTAAGTCATTTCATAGAACATTTTCTTAGCTTTTAAGATAATTTTAAATCTTTAAAATTTTTCAAAAATTATAGAAGTACCATTAAATTAATATTAATCATACGCTCCTAACAAATATTTATTTTATTTTATTACTTAATAATCATATAATTACAAATTATATGTTATTACCTTAACCGAGCACTAGCGACTAAGGCCTTCGGCGCGTTGTAGCGAAAACAGACCAGTGCCTGTGGTGGGAATCGAACCCACGACCCTCGCACTGATAAGCCAGCACGCTACCAACCAGCCTACCGGGGCGCACCCTAACAAATAAATATGAAACAAATTTACTAATTCTTTAAAAAAAAAAATACCTTAAATTCTGCCAGTTCTTAAGCGAAAGTTTTGAGATACAATATTTGTTTACTATTTATAATTTTTAATTTCATATTTAATTTTAATTTGTAATTGATAATTTTTTAGTTTGCAAACAATTTAAACAAAAGCTAATATTTTAGAATTATATTAAAACAATTATTTAAATAAAGCGTAATTTCTAAGAACAATTGAGAAGCATTTTCTAAACTTCTAAGATAATTTTAAATCTTTAAAATTATTCAACAAAAACCATAGATATTAAAAAAATGTGGAAATACATAAAAATTAATATTAATCATACGTCACCTAACAAAAAAAAAAATACAATTTATTTAAAAGCATAGCTTAAATGCTGCAATTTCTTATTGTCAATAAAATTTCAATTAAACGGTTGTTTGATTTTAAACTGTTGAAAGTTTAATAATATTTATTAAATGTTTCATTGAAATTGAATTTAGTGTACTCAAAATCATCAGTTTTTATTAACCATAAAAAAACGCCAACATTTAAAATAAAACTCTAAAATTAAAAAAAAAAGTATTAAATATTTGAAAAAATTGCCAGAATTTACAAAAAGCCCTGAAATTGAAAAAAAAATCGCCAAAATGGAAAAATTATAAAAAATCCCCAAAAATTATAAATATCGTCAAAATTAAAAAAAAAAAAAAAAACACGAAATTACAAAATAGGAATAAAATTTTAAAACGTTTTCGAGATATGAACATTTAAATTTTATTTGGTAAATTTTTAAATGTTAGCTATTTTTTTCAAATTGGCGTTCTGTTTTAATTTTGTAAATTGTAAATTGTAGCCATTTGCTTTTTAAATTTTTAATTAGTTTTAATTTTTTTTTTCGAAATATGGTGATGGTTACATTTTAGAGTTTTATTTCAATTTCGGAAAATTTTTTCAGTTTTGAAAATTTTTTAAATTTTTTTCAATTTATTAAAATTCTTGAGGATTTTTTTTAAATATTAGAGATTTTTGATTGTGATGAGTTTTTCAATTTTTTTTTTTTTGTTTTTTTTTTAAATGTTAGCATTTTTAAATGTTATGCTATTTTTAAAATTTAATCTATTTTTTTTAATTTAAGTGATTTTTTTTTTTTAATTTTTACAATTTTTTTTGGAGAAATAATTTTTATTTTTTAACTTTGGCGATTTTTCAAATTTTAAAGATTTTTTATTTTTGGCAATTTTTTTTTTGAACAGTAGTCTTTTTTTTTTTATTAGAATTTGTGATTTATTTAATTTTGGCAATTTTTTCTAATTGTAGCGAATTTTTCTAATTGTAGCGTTTTTTTTTTAATTGTAGCGATTTTTTCTAATTGTAGCGGTTTTTTTTGCTAATAGTAGCGATTTTTTTTTGCATTTTTTTTTTTCATTTTTAGCGATTTTTTGTTGCAGTTTTTAAAAAGTTTTAATAGTATCTACGAAATTGTTTTTTGAAATTAAAAACAATATTTTTTTAAAATTCTTAAGCCATATGATTAAAACCTTAAGTAAAACTAAATCAATAATATAGTTACAAATTATTTTAATTGATACTACAATTTCCTTAATAATATCGAAATCAATTAAACTTTTAATTGCATTAACAAATATTTTAATTGAAACTAGATGGTTTTTTTTATATAAAGGGTCCACCAAATAACTTTTTTTTTTTTGAAAATGCTATAAAAAAAAACTACTGAATATTTTCTCAAATTTCTTTTTTTATTTGAAAGTACAATCCTTCCGGTTAATAATGGAAAATAATTTCATTCAAATGGCTGCCTCGGCTGGCCATGCAGTAGCCTACACGATCGGTCCAATTTTTAAGCACATTATCGATTGTGTGCAGCTGTATTTCCCCTCTTCAATTTTTGTGAACAAAAATTCGTTTTAACATGGCCCGATAACGATCGCCATTGACTGTAACGGCCACTCCTTGCTCATTTTCGAAGAAACATGGCCCAATAATGTCTCTGGACCAAAATCCGCACCAAACAGTGACTCGTTTTGGGTGTATCGGCACACATTCTGCAACATTACCATGAATTTCAAAGTATTGTCGCAATATTTCCCAGCGTTGTTCAAGCGTATACACAACCATATTCGTTCAGCGGAAGGATAAAACTAATTATCTGTCAAATCAGACATGAGCTAAG
>CM037854.1:227462451-227532614 GCA_021234595.1 Delia radicum
AACAACAGCGAATTACTAGAAGACCACAGGTAGATCCCATTAAGGCAGTAGTAATATTAGCCTCTAATACATCGGCAAAATCTCGACCAGTACTAAACAAAAGCAAAATATCATCTGCAAATAAAAACGGCTTACACATACTAGAACTTAGAACTGCAGGTAAATCATTAATGTAAAGTATAAATAAGAGGGGGCCCAAAACCGACCCCTGAGGAACTCCTGATGTAAGTGAAAGAATACTAGAAAGCCTACCATCTAAATCTACAAACTGTGATCTATCACATAAATAAGACAATATGAGTTTACAAGCCGACTTTGAAAAGTTGAAGAATTCTTTAAGTTTTATAATCATAGTAGAGTAACATATAGAATTAAAGCTTTGGTTAAATCAAGAGAAACTAGCACACTTAACTTATTGTCGTTCTCACAACTTCTAATAGCATCAGTTAGATTTAGCAAAAGCGATGTAGTATTAAATCCTCGGCGAAAAAGCATACTGAGAATCAAAAATTTCATTCCTGGTAGAGATAAGCATTTGATCCTTAATAATATGTTCCACCACCTTGGACAGCGCAGGTAGAATAGAGATTGGTCTCAAATCATCAGGACCACGAACAGTACTAGATTTCGGAATAGGAACAACCCGTGCAATCTTCCACGCCGAAGGAAACACGGAAGTGGTCAAAATAGCATTAACTCAATGCAAAATAAGACCAGAAATATGAGGATAAATAAGTTTCAAAAACTGAATGGAAACATTATCAACACCAATTGACTTGGACTTTACCTTATTTAAGGCTTCAAAAACTTCATATTCAGTAACACAATAAAAAGAAAATGCACCATCCATATCGTCAAAAAGATCAAAATCTACTTCAAAGTCCCTAGCAGGGCCTATACCACGAACAAAGTACTCATTCATTACATTAACATCGCCATCACAAACGATATCACTAGAATTAACGCATCCAGCTCTCTTTAATACCTTCCACATTCCAGAAGTATCCAACCCCCCCAAACAGTTTAGCGTAATGCTTTCTTTTTTCCCTTCTAATGGTAGATTTCACTCTGTTTCGAAATTTACAAAAAACACTCCATTGATTAGAGTTTAAGTTGGAAATACCTTTTAAAATTTTTTAAAATTTCTCGACTACAAAGAGAAATAATCGCATTTGTGCCAAGACACTCATTAATTAATATCACTCATACGTCAGCTTAGCAAAATTAATAAATTTTATTGGTTGCTAAGAAAAACTGTACAAAATATTTGTAAATTGTCTAGAATATGATCAAAATAGTCACATTTGTTGTTGATTTTATTTTACTAAAGAATTAGATTAACTTTTATTTTCTTTTTATATAAAAATCTATAGTGGAAAATATTGTCATTTATGTATGTGTAAACACTTTGTAATATCACCCATACGTCACCCTTATAAAAGATTTAAAAACTTTTGTTATTAGCTTGACAATGGTTCACAGAATTTAAAATCTATAAAAATCTTCATATAATTATAAAAATTAGCAGTTTTTTAAAACAACTTTTATTTACTTGTCGAATTCCAAAAAAAATTTCAACAAAAACTAAAAGTTTTCAAAAACTACTAGTTTTTGGTTGTAGTAAAAGTGAGGTATACTATTTAAATTATTTGCCACATGCTTTTGCTTTAGCCAAAGAATAGGGACTTTGGAGTATTTAAAAAATCTTAAAAATTTTTTTTTTTAATTTTTTAGATTGTCGGTTATTAGAAAAGTACAATATTTGTCAGAAATTTATATTGAAAATCGCTTGATGTTCAAGCTAAAAATATCTTTTTAAATTTTATAATTTGCTCAACTACCTACAAAAAATAATATTTGAGTTTATATAAAAACACTTTAATTAATAACACTCATACGCCAACGTAGCAAAATTAATAAACTTTATTGTTTACTTAGCTAAAGTCTACAAATCTATAAAATTTTTGAAGAATATGAATATGGAATAAACATTTTTCATTACAAAAGTTAACTTAAGCTAAAAAATAAGTTTTATAACAGTTTTTAAAAAAACCATGAAAATGAAAATTATTCAAGTTCGAGGCCATACTATATATATTTTTATTAAGATGTTGTCCTGACAAATAATCTGTAGAGTTTTTTGTTTTCAAATTTATTAGTTGACCCTTTCAGGAATGTGTTGATAAATCTACTTCGGGAATTTTCTAGGTTCCCATCATCAGAACACGTTCTGAAAGAAGTAACAATCCCATGCCAAACATCAAACATTCATATAAACTAGTTTACTCACTACATGAGAACTAATATATGAGCTCGAAGTAAAAGATTATCACCATTGATCAAAAAATTTAATAATTTTCATTTTCAGTGCACAATTAAAGGTCGAAAAAAACAATGTTTTTATTTTAATAAAAATTATATCAAACTTGTTTTTTAATAAATATTAAAAAAAAAAATGAGGAATGGGATTTTCTTAAAGGTTTTAATAAAATTTTGATAAATAAAGACCAACAATATTTGAAAAAAGTTTAAATGATGTATAAATTGCAAAACACAAAGTGTTTTTTTCACCATTACTGTTCTTTTGCCAACATCAGAACAATACCACTTAAGGCTGAAACATTAACTTAGGGGTGGATTCCTGGTCATGAGGGGCATGAGGGCAACGAGAGGGCAGATTGTCTTGCCAACCGCGGGGCCCGAAGGCCCTTTATTGGTCCTGAACCATTCCGTGGAATACCTGCGGGCTATGTTAGGGAAATGCTCAGGGCATGGAGGGAGTCTGAATTCTCTTTTTACTTTGAAAACTCTCCTGGTCAGCGCCAGGCTAACAGATTGATCTCTTTTTCCAGTAGGGGGTCGAGGCGACT
This sequence comes from Delia radicum, assembly GCA_021234595.1. Classification (NCBI taxonomy): domain Eukaryota; kingdom Metazoa; phylum Arthropoda; class Insecta; order Diptera; family Anthomyiidae; genus Delia; species Delia radicum. Next base: position 227,465,322 of record CM037854.1, read on the forward strand.
CTTGTCGCTTGAAAGGGGGGTTTGAGGACCCTAGCGTCGAACTTAACTGGACACTGTAATCTCAGATACCATCTGCACACGAAGGGTCAATCGGAAACGGATATGTATAGGTTTTGTGAGATGGTGTCTGAGACCTCGGAGCATGTTCTCTGCGAATGTCCCAGGCTTTGTGATAGGAGACTTAGGTTTCTAGGTGATCGCTTCAATTCGCCTTCTGACATCGCGAAACAAGAAGCAATCAGTTCCAACAGGTGTCGAAAGTTTTTGAAATTCCACGTTGACATTTTTCATGAGGATTCCAAAAATATTTAACATATAATATATAATATTTTTGAAACAACCTTTAGTGAGCTGTACCATTTTAAGAAACATTTATTTTTTTATTTTTTATTTCATTTTATTTATTTTAATTTTTTTATTTTTTTATGCGTCTTTAAAAGAAATTTCATTGTATATCAATTTTGTATACACTTAGAATACTATGTAGGTAAAGACCACTGCAATTGTAGTTAAAAACAAATCAAATTTCACTTAAAGAAAGGACGACTTACATTTCAGTAAATTCAACTAACATTGTCATTTATTTTTTAGTGTTCAAAAAATTAACCACAATTGAAGCAAAAATGAACCACATATTGTAGTTAAAAATTAACAAACATTTATTTTTTTTTTATTTTTTTAAATAACAAAAAACGAATATAAAAAAATTAATGTAAAATCACAAAACAGTTCTTTGACGTGGTTAGTTTTTTTTTAAATGAACTACAAGGTTAGTAAAAAATTTAATTTGTTCTACAAATGATTGACATTTACATTAAAAATAAAGAAACTGTATTACAACCCAAATAACTATATATTTTTAAAGCAGAATTTCTCTGAGTGTACAGTTTCTTGGAACGAACAAAAAACAAATATCTTAAAAAAACTAAAAAGTGAATCTTTTTTAAAAAATAGTCCAGCTCACTAACGGTTGTTGCAAAATACGAAATATTTTAAGAATATTCTTAGAAAATGCCAAAGTTTATTTTAAGGGCCCACTCATTTTTTTGTCTGAAACGACCCACCTTATTATACATATAGTATATCAATTTATGAAAAATATCTGGAAACCTATGACATGAGCAATACTTTAGAGAACTATAGATTTTCTTTTAAAAAACAGTTAAATATATATCAAATTTTCTTTGGTCTTTAAAATTTTTCTTCCATTTTTCATATCTCTTTCCTTAATAAAACATCTGTATATATAATATACCAACGATAAACAAACACTATCCAAAGAAAAAAAAAACTTGTGTGGAAAAAATAAAAATAAAAATAAAAATGTTATACAAAGCACATTGAAAACATTGTTGCCAATTTGTCATTAACGTTTGGCTTGTTATATGCTTCACGCTTGTCACATTTGTCACGTTACGTGAGTCGTTATATTGTCACAAAATATAAACGTACACAGAATCACATACATGAACATCCCAGTACTAGGACATATGAATTTTCTACATTCGTTTAACGTTATTGTTAGCCATAAATGCCGAGACTTCAATTACCAAGTTATTCTTGGAACGAAAATATAAAGAAAACATAAAAAAAGGAAACCAACAGGAAAAAACAAAAGAAAAATAAAAACGGGAAAAAATTATAAAATGGTTTCTTGTTTTTTTTTTTCGTTTCTTTAACAAGTAATGACCAAACAAGTCATACATCAAGTTTTGAAACACACACATGAGCTGACAAACAAACACATGCTATGTACGATAAATAAAGAATGTATTGCTTGTATGGTGTACAACACACCAGTTCCTAGTACAAAACATCAGTAGGACAAAACTTTTATTACAACAATAATATACACTTCTCTTTATCAATCAATGGACATTTTGTCCATAATAAGAAGGCAAAGTTGGACATTGTGTTTCCCGATATTATCCGCAGGTTGGATTTAAAAATTAACGAAATTCGTCGATTGGTTTAAAAGTTATGAGTGAAAATCTGAAGAGAAAGAACTACGAACTATATTTTTTGTTAAATAACTCGCGGATTATTTTGCGAAACTTTTTTTCTCTAAAATATTCCAACTCGAATATGTTTTTCGCGAAATTTTTATATGTTTTAAATGCGTTTATTTTTGTTTAAATGTATTTCCTGTAGTATTTGCTTTTTGTTTTTGTGCAAAAAATCCTTTTTCGTGAATTCTTTCCGGGAAATTTCTTACATAAAGGGTCCGCCAAATAACTTTTTTTTTTTTGAACTCCTGAACCAATTGGCCTTTGTATGGCGTCATAACAAGGTCTTTATACAAAAATTCGTCTCAATGATGTCTCCGAAATGTTCAATTGTTGAGAACGACGGTGAACTGATGTTGATGGCGCTTCACGCACACTTTCTGCCACAGCAGCAATATTCTCGGGTGTACGCACTGTTTTTGGCTTTTCACGCTTTGGTTAAGCGATGAGGATTCCAGTTTCTTTCACTTTTTTCACAAGATAACGAACATACGGACCATATTCGTTCAGCGGAAGGATAAAACTAATTATCTGTCAAATCAGACATGAGCTAAGTGTTACCATTCACGAATTAAGCACTAGTTGAAAAAAAACGTTAGATGGCGGACCCTTTATATTATTGGTAATCGCTATTATTTTCCCCGAAATTGTTTTTACGCTAATTTAATATTACGCCAAACTTTAATTCAGCTAAATAATTTTTTTACGTGGGTATTTTTAGATCTAGTTAGATCTAATAATATCAAAAAAAAATAAATAATTTTTGGTGGATCGAATAAAATATTTTGAGATTTACTTGGATCTACTGAATTCCCAAAAAACATATAATTATAATTAAAATTAAAAAAAAAAAATGTGAAATTTCCCCCCAAAAAAATATTTTTCAATAGAAAAATGTAAAAAAGATTAAAAAATTAATTAAAAATACTCTTAGTTCCCCTTTGTTTTTCAACAATTATTTTATTTTAAAACTTGTATCCGCTAACTTTTATTCCGCATTATTATTTTTTTTTTTAACAATTTTTTATTGTTTTAGGTGATGAAAAGCGAAATTTTTTAAATTTTGCGATTTTTCTATTCAAAATTGCTTTTATTTCTTGTTTATTTGTTATTACACAGAAAAAATTATCAACCTAAAATATCTAATTAAAGATTTGATTTGAATTTAATTTGTTTCTAAACAAATATTTAATTGAATAAATTAATATTTTAATTGACTTTTAAATATATAAATACATATTTTATTTTAGACGCAATTATCATATTATTTTTTCATACACTGTATGCATAAATAGAAATTTTTCAGTATAAAATACCAAATACATTTGAAGTTAACAAAACAAGCACACACACAAACAGACTCAGCATTGCAAAAAAACACACATACCAACGTATAGATTACACACTTTTTTTGTGAGTATCATATTTTTTTTTGTAGAATTTATTTATAACTTTTTTTTCCTTCTTAATTTTAATAAAAGGTTTAATTGATAGCATCATTGCCGTGATACGTGCAAAATCAATTAAAATATTAATTGATTCAATAAATTTTTTAATTGAAACCAGTTTTTAGTTTTTTCTGTGTAGACAACAATTTTATTTCGCGGAAATATTTTGATCAAAATGTATCACAAGTTCAATAAAAAGCTTTATTAAAACACTTAGTTTTTCTCGACATTTTTTTTTTGGCGGAAAATTTTCCTTTTCCTGAAGTTATTTAAGTTATTTGATTGAAATACTTTTTAAAATAAAACTTTGAAAACAGTGTAATATATTTTATAAGTGTGTGTTATAAGTGTACAAGAGCTCTTTTATACATCTTGTATTGGGTGTTATTTGTGGTTGTAATTTTTTAAATGGTTCTTCAACGCTGTTTGTTTTTTTTTTTCTGTTTTATACAAACAACATTTATAAAAGTCTCATGTAAAGCTGCCGCAAAACACAGAAATTGTATAAAGCAACTTAACCATTCCACTATTGGTTGTTCACGTTTAAAAGGCATTGAATTGCCAAGATTTTTTAAATGTGAGATTTTTTTTTTGCATTTTTTATCGATTTCAAAAGATCATATTGTTTGCTGGAAACCTCAGAAAATATGCTGTAGTTTTTTTTTCTTTTCATTTGCTCGTTTGTTCACTTCCACTTTACAACTACCACCATTCCTATATGCACTTTTTTAAAGTCACGTATCATCATGTATAATTTGTAATATGAGCATTGCACCTACTGTATTCAGTGGTAAAAGAAGAGCTTTCGTTTATTTTTTGTATTTTTTTTTTTTTTTTTATTAAATTAATAATGTAACCAACTAAATATTTAAAAATGTCGAACCAAAATTAGGCTGTGCTAATGTTTAGTAAATAGTCTGCTAACCCATTTTATACCACACATCGATCCCGTGGGAATTGTTTGACGAAATTTGGCAGCAAGGTGTAATGGTGCCTCTAAAAGTTTTTGTACACTTATTGTGCCCTCTAGCGTTGGTACTCGCTATTTAAATTTAAACTTTAACGCTTTGTATTTACTTAACGCTTTTATTCTTAGAAAAACAAACTCCTCCTCCTCTGTCCCGGAACCCGCGTAAACATACTGATGTAATAAATTTGTGGTTAACTTTTAACTCTGGTTATTTTTGAGATAAGTTACCCGTTATAAAGTAAATAGCATATAGTTGTGTTCCAGGATTTTTTAAACTACAATTGAAGGGCTTATTGTTAAAACTTGATAAGCCACATTTTATTTCTATATTGTTTTCGCCTTTTAAAGATTGAAAGACTTTAAAAATTATAATTTTTACAGCACGTTTATCTTCTACGTACTTGAAATAAGTGTTTAAGTAATACTTCTATTATAAATTAATGAATGGTGCTCTATAAAACAGCGAAAATCCATGAAACAATAAATGTGGCATATCCAGTTTTTACAATAAGCCCTTCAATTATTTTTTTAAATATTTTGTATGATGGTGTATAAGTGTTCTTTATTACATGGTAATAAGTTAAACTCCTTCGCAACTGTTGGTATTACTGGCTGCCCATTAGTAACACCAAATTCACATGTTTAAATGTTTTTACGGTATAATTAGTTGGTTTCAACATAAAATTTAATATAATTAAAAATTTTCTGCAAATTTGACAATTTTAAAATAATATTCGATCTAAAAATTGAAGATTTGAATAAAATATTTTTAATAAATCGTTACCTGAAAGTGTAGAGTAACATATTACCGAGGTAAGTAGTTTACTCGATGGACATTCCCTTGTTAAAATAATAGCATTTGTAACATGTTACCTCCTTATTACAAAAAAGTATATTTTTCCACCCGAAACTTATAAAAAATTTCATGTATAAAACTTTAAGTTAAACGTTTTAAATTTTAATTTAATACCCAATATAAAAAATTACTAAGAAGACAAGAATGAAGCAAAATTGATGATTAATAGGTTTTTTGTTAAAGCTCTGCCTAATATGGAGGCTCTAGGTTTTCTAAAACTTTGATTTCTGATGAGATCTTTAGACAGATTGAAATACTAGTATCAACCTAGCTAATATATTTGATTTGCATTATTTTTGTAAATTTTCGGAGGTTGGAAGCTCGTTATTAATTGAAAATAACATAAAAAATTAAAATTTTCTAAAAAAAAAATCTGATTACATTTATACTGGAGGTAATATGTGTTTTGTAAGGTGTTGTCAGAATGGACATGCCCTTGTTAAAAAAAAATAGGATTTGTAATAGAAAAGTAACCAGTTACCGGCCTTACTTTCTCATTCCCACAAAGAAAGTTTTGCTGGGTTTGTTACGAATACGTCTAGCTATAAGAAAGGTAAATTTGTTAAAATCTTTATGTTATTATTTTAAATCTTTACAAAGAATCGGAATTTTATGAAAATTCATTTTACATTTCCAAATTTGTTACATTTCCAAAAATCTCAAATATTTAAAGAAGTTTCATAAAGGTTCATGTTGGCCACATTTAGCTTTAGAACATTACTCTGCCAAGAGACATGTTAAATTATAACTTTACAAGCTCGTTAGTGTGTGACAATAACAAAAACCACTACATACATATGTATGTATCTGTGTAGTATATGTCTAACAACAGCAATATGTTTCAAAAAGTGTACATGTGTGTGTGTATGTATGTTAGTTTTATAAAGACTCTAACGAGATTTAATTGACAGCATTATAAATATTAGTAATAAGAAAATGTTAGAATGTGTCATTGTTGGTGTACTTGTATTGTATGATATCATAAGTTAAATACATACATATGTATGTACTAAATGTTAAATTGTGTTGGTTGTGATTGTGTTAAGCTCTACATATTAATGTGAGTGGGCTTACTTTCTTTTTGATTTCGAAATAAACATGTTGTTTGCATGAATGCTTTTATTAGAGTATTTGTATGAATGTGAAAAGTCAATTATTATACAGATTATTAACAACATATATCAGAGCAAACAAAATTCTAAAGATATGTTTGACAATATTCGTACTAATGTGTTGGTTTTTCTGTTGTATTTATTTATTGTAATATAATTGTAATTAAATGAGAAATTTGTATTACAATTATATAAGATTTTATATGGAAATTATGATTAACAGAACAAATTGTAATTTGAATTTAATATGAAATAACAATTGGAATTAGAATTTTTATTTGTATAACAAAAACTAAGTTTTAAAAAATTCTTTAATATTAAAAAGGTGAACTTAAATTTTTTGTTCAAAAAATCTGTAAATTTAAGAGCATTAGTTTTATATCAGTTTTTAAAAAAGTAAATTTAAATACAAATAATTTTTAAATACTTCCCTGCAAGCTTACATTTTCTCAATTTTTTTAAAAACTACCCTACGGGAAATGAAGGGTCGATTCATCCGAAGTGACAAATCTGTGATACGTGAAAAGGAGACATGTCGCAAAACTGGTATAAACGAAGACTTCGGTGTATGAAAGGGTGGCAATTTCAGCAATATATCCAACCACGTGATTATTTAAATGCTGGCAACATTGGCTGGTTTATTCATGATATATCATATAACTCGAAAAAAACTAACATAACACTAAAGCGGACCAAAGTAACTAGGGCTGTAACAGTAGAAATTGTGAAGTAACTCTGAACTGGTGCAAAATAGTCCAACCTAATACTGAAATGACTCAAAAAGAACTGTAGAAATTATCACATATCATAATTGCATGTGCGACAAAAGTCCATGTCACAAAACTATTCTAAAAGGCAACGTGCGGGGACATGTCAAAGGTTAGGTCTGTGACATGTTACATGGTATCAATTTTCCCCTTCGATGACAGTGCCTTGTTAAATTGACAGGCCCGTTCCATATAAAGTTATTGGTTCCACTTCGTCTTAATTTCCCATAGGGAAGAGTCTGCAAAATTATAAAATTATTGAGTACGACCATGTTTCTGTTATTTAATAAAAAATATTTTTTTTTGGGATTTGCGCAATATTATATAAAAACATGTAATGTGACATAATTTTTTAGGAAAGTTCAGTGATTGGATCCATCCATATTATTTTTGTAACCCGTACATAATATGACACATGCGAAATAAAAAGTAGCATGTGACACGCCAATTACTTTTATTTTGTCCTGTAACTTGTTCGCTTATCGCAGTTTAATGATATGTCACGAAATTATTAATTTTGTACTAGTCCGTAACATAAAGCATTGCGATTAATATTAAACTAGTGTTTTACTAAAAGTTTTCTTGAGTACTGTGATTTGTACGCTTAAACCAGTAACGTAATATTTCATTTCGAAATTGTCCTCCTACATATCAAATAATGCCTAACTTGAGACTAGTTGCATACTAGATACTTTCACTTAAAAGAGTTCGGTGTTATGTTATATTCAACAAGTTCTCCGATATATCTCAATTCGCTCAAAAGGTGGAAATTGTCACCTCCTATAACAAGCATATGTTAAAAGTACCGGTCTTTTTCATATAACAGAACCGAAACTAGGACAGGTTCGTGCACACAAAGTTCTAGTCACGTGACCATACCAGTTACTGGTATGGTCATTTCACAAAATAAAATGTGAAATGTATATATTTTGAATGCCCACGAAACTTCCTTTAATTTTTTCAATTTTGCCAATTTTTATTCAATTTTTGTTTTTTAGATATGGATCTTTCAAAATTTATTTAGGTAATTTTTACAATTTTATGTATTTTTTTTTTAATTTTGAAAAATTTTTTAAATGTTATGTTTTTTTTCTTCAAAATTTATGATTTTTATGTTAGAGATTTTTTAAATATTGAAATTTTTTTCCTGTTATTGCCGATTTTTTTTAATTTCGGTAATTTTTAAATTTCGGCGATTATTTATTTATTTTATTTTTATTTATTTTAATTTTGGCTATTTTTTAAATTAAGGATTTTTTTTTTATTTTGCCAATTTTACAATTTTTTCCCCCAATATATTTTTTTTTAAATTTTTAGGGATTATTTTTAACTTTTGACCATTTTTCTTTTTTGAGATTTTTTAAATTTTGACAAATATAGGATATATATATAGTTATTCAATTTTGTCAATTTTTCTAAATTTTGGCGATTTTTTTAGAATTATTACGAGATTTTGAGTGTTTCAAATTGTGGTGATTTTTATTCTACAATTTTTTTTTTTTTTAAAGCAATAACAATATTTAATTTAATTTATAGGTGTGATTAAAGTTTTAATTGGAGTTAAATAGTTACAACTTGTTTTAATTTATAGTACAATTAAAAAATATTTTAATTGAGCCTCGCTCGATTTTGGTTTTTTCTGTGTATATAAAAAAGTGAAGTCAAAAAAAAAATCTATGTAATTTATTGACAATAATTTTTTCTCTGTAATAAAAAATTTTTAAATTTGTGTTTTATGCCATTTGCTTAACACTTTGACTACCCTTGTACACTACTGTGTACACATTTTTACAAAAATATAAAAAATTTTATAATGAAAAACGACTTTATCTTTTTGTTTAAATATGTTCATTAGGATATTGGTCATTAAAAAAAAAAAAAAAAAATCATTACATATATACATAAAATGTTAATCAGGGCTATATAGTGGCGATATTGGTTAACAAAGTCCGATTTTTTTGATCAGCCTTTATCTAAAAAAAAGCGGCGTTTGGTGTATCTCTTAAACTAACAAAGCTATAATTTCGAAATTCGGTACGTAGGTTAGTTTATCTAATGTCTAGAACAAGAACAACCAAATAATTTTTGTTTATTTGAATGTTCTTGGGGTTCTTTCAGGTGCTGGTATTCCGCACCTCCTTAGCTTCGTAAGGAGCTCTAACTGTAAGGAGCTCTAACTGGTTCAACGGTGGAGTCTGATCGGTAATCCGTCAGTCTCGTGGCATCACAACGGACCTCAGAGTCTAAGTGTGCTGGTGCTCACGGAGCCGGCTACCACTCCGACCTAACCTATTTGAATGTTTTAGTGGTAAAAATGTTATGAGAAGCTCCAAAAAATCGATTTTCGGACCCATTTTTTTGTTGGGTAGGAGTGGAAGCAAATGTGTAAAACGGGTTCTTTCTAATTTAAGGGCCCCAAAAAAGAATCAGAAATCAAAATGTCGGCAGTGAAAGGGTTAAAATGTTTACATTTGCTTATGTTGGCGTATGAGTGTTATTAATTCATTGTTAGCTCTACGTTTTTGTAAATAACACCGGTTGAAGTTAAACGAAACTAAACTTTTAAATATAACATTAAGGGCCATTATTACAACTTGCCTTTAAAGTAAATGTTAGTAAAAAGTAACTTTAGCTAAAATGAGGAATAACGTGAGCTATAATGTTTTTCGTTATTACAACTTCCCAATAAAATAAAATTAATATTTTGATAATGTGGCAGCACCAAACTAAAAACCGATTATTGGTTTATGAATTGGGTTATAAAAATACGTAGTGGCAACGTACTTTTATTTATTTGTTTACAAACAAACAATAATTTGTGAAATTTGATTGTGAAATTCGGTTATTTTCCTCTTCTTCTTTATAGAGCAGAAAATGTGGTAACTTTAAACACATAAACCTTACGTTTAAAGTTAAAGGCAACAATATCTTCCCTTTAGCTTATCGGTCACTTTTAGCTTAAATTATACTTATAATAACAAAAAACTAATAATCTGTCAGATAACATCCGAACTTTAGCTATTGGCAAGTTGTGATAATGGCCCTAAAGGTAATAAACAGAGTTTTAATTGCTTAATTTAAACAAATTCAAACACTTTTTTGTTATTTAACAAAACTATAACTTTTTTGCAACATCAACATATTGCCAAACATATTCTTTATAATTTCCTTTTGTATAATATAATAATTATAATTTTATTTAAAATGATTCAGATTAAGTTATGACATTAAAGCTTAATTTCTTAGTATTTCCCTGCCCTTGAAACTTTAAATTCAGCAGCCACAAAAAAGTATTAATACTTTTAAACCACATATAAATCATTTATTTTCGACAGATCTGTAAATGTAGCGGAATTTATATTATAAAATATGGCAGATTTTTAGTTCTATTGATTTTCATTAAATTTAAGTCTTCAAATAAAAAATTTATAACATTTTCTTTAAAATTAAATATTTTTGTATGGTGGCGTATGAGTGTTATTAATTCATAGGTATTCATACAGTTTTGTAAATAATTCCGTTCGTAGTCGACTTGAAGTAAAATTTCAAATGGAGTGTTAATGTTAATAAACAAAGCTTTAACTGCATAATTTAATTAAATTTAAAATCCTTTTGCTATAAGGCAAAATTATAACTTTTTTAGTACATCAATTTAATGTCAAACATTTTCTTTAGAATTTACTTTTGTATAATTTATTTCTTTTGAACAAAAAATTATTTAAAATGGAACTTATGGAACTTATGACTTAATTCCTTAGTGTTTTTTACTGTCCTTGAAACTTTAAATCCATCAGCAAATAATACAAACATTATATTTTAAAACCTCATAACAATCATTAATTTTTAAAACTTTTTTCTATTGGCATACTCTTGATGATTAAGAACAAAAAAAAAAAAATGGAGAAATTGCATTTATTTTCTTTCTTAAGGTCAAGGTCTTTATATTTTTGTTTCCACATATGATTCTGTTTGTTTGATAAAGTTTGTTTAGGACATTTTTGTTTTTTGTTTAGGCTATTGAAAAATTGTTTAAGAAAATTATATGTTTTTTCCAAAAAAGAAAAAAAATGTTGTTTTGTAAACTTTATTTTGATGGTTAGTTTGGCAATATGTGTGGGTGCTTAGAAAACATTTTAAATCTCTAAAATTTTTTTTACGTTTTTTTTTTTTTTTACAGAATTCAATGAAGAAAAAGTAGTTTTTTGTTTTGTTTTGAAGATTAGTTTTGCTTTACTAGTCTTAGATGGCCTAAAGAACAGAAAAATAAAGTTTTTTTAAACTGGAAAAGAAAAAATTGTAACTAGAATTTGTAAAGAAGGCTTTTTCGAAAGGAAAACAAAACTTGTAAAACTAGTAAACAATGCAGTGTTTTTTTTTATGGAAAATATTTCTGTTTTTCAAAGAGAAAGTTTTAATGCAATTTTTGTTAGGCTTTAAATCATTTAAGACAAATTGGTTTATGTGAAAAATCACAAATTTAAAATTGATAAATTTTAAAAAATAGAATTGGAAGGAAACTAGGCTACAGAAAATTAAAAATTTAGATTTAAAGCAAAAGATTGTTTCAATCAGAAAGAAAAATATATCCTTCGGAGATATTTTCTGTTGCTAAGCTATGGTTTTAATGCAGTTTTCTTTAGTTAAGTAAACATGAATCGTATATAAACATATATGACTATATATAGTCTAGTATATGATCATATATACAGCTGATCATATATGTCCATATATAGTTCAATATAGGACCATATAACATCTCATATGTGACACGTATATGTCAGGATTCGAAATGATGCCATATTTAGTCATATATTGGTCAATATATTGACAAATATGAACAGATATACCAATATATGATCATATACAATATCATATATGATCATATATGTCCATATACAGAAAAAACTTAAATCAAGATTGCAAAGAAACGTCAAAATATTTAAGGAAAAAAAAAATGTTGAAATATATTCTAGTCAATATTCGTCATACGCCTCCTTACAAAACAATAAAACATATGACGGTTTTTACACTACAAACTTGTTTCATATTTAATATTTTCAGATTAAATATTTTTTAAATTTTAATTTGAAATTTTGAAATAATCTTTAAGTAATCTTTAAGAATACATATTTAGGAGTCTATATGTGTAAATAAGATCGTAATAAGACTTCATTAGTTAAGTGTTTTTTTGAAACTGAAATTAAACTTTAATAGTTATTAATTGTCTCTAAGTTCAACGTAAATTAAATCATTTTATAGAAAAGTTGCTCAGCTTTTAAAATAATTTTAGATCCTTATTGCAAAAAACGTCAAAATATTTAAGGAACAAAATTCCATTTAAGGAACAAAATTCCACAAACATATTTTCATATAATTTTTAATTTTTAATAAGAAATTTCCAAAATTTTACAAATATTACAAAAATATCGTTGAAATTAAAAATATTTTGCAGCAAATACTCTTTCTCAAATGTTTCTAAAACTATATATTTATGAAATGAAATAAAAATATTTTAACAATATTTAAAAAAAGATTGTACAAGTTTTTAATTTACAGTAAAGAAATTGTGAAGAAATTTTTCTTTAATAAACACGAACCTCGATTATAATGATTTAATTTTTCTGGTCACTCGAGACCATTTTTACTGGGTTTGGTTTTGAAAGGATTTTTTTTTGAATTAAAAAAATTGGTTTGTTACTTTTACATTTTACTTTTGCATTAATAAAAAAACTGTTTTCTCAACTGGTCTGTGAAGCAAATGTTCATGGGAACCGCTGTTCTTCTTTTTTGTCAACTTCGGTAATTATTTATAATTTAGAGATTTTTATTTTTAAATTATAGTGATTTTTTAAATTTTGTTGTTTTTTTTTAATTTTAGAGATCTTGATTTTTAAACTTTAAAGATTTTTTAAATTTTGTCTCTTTGTAATTTTTGTGATTTAATTTTAAATATTGAGGATTTTCAAAATTTTAAATTTTAGCGGTTTATTCAAATTTTGTCGATTGTGTTAATTTTTGCCGTTTTTTTTGAATTTGGGGATTTTTTTAATTTTGACGCTTTTTGTAAAGTTTTTTTTCTTTTTGAATTTAGAGATTTTTAAATTTGTCAAATTTTTAAAATGTTAGCGATGTTTTGAATTTTGCCAGGGTTGCCAGTCCAACTGCCAATGTTACCATTACTGGGAACGAATTGGGAATCCGGCATGTATACTAATATTTAAACACAACATTTTCTAGTGGATTGTTTTCCTTTTTTTTAAATTGCATTTAATTTTGAATTTCCAGGTTTGAGATCATAATTATGTAATTGTTACTATTACAAAGAGAAAACTCTAATTGTTAATAAATGTAAGAGAAGATGAAAATTTCCTGTGGGGATCAGAGCTAAAGGGTGTCCCAAGAAGAGCGCAATTTTTAAATTTTAAATAAAACACAGATATTTAAAAAAAAATCGTGAAACTTTATTATATCGTAAAGTAGATAGAATGATGTTATGTATGGAACAATATATCATGCAGATGGCCGCCGCGCCTTTGCTGGCATGCACGCGATCTTTTAATGAAATAACGTTTTGCATGAATGCTGCGGTATTTCATTAATGCAGCGTCCAATTTCCTCTTTTAAGGCTTCAGTCGTCGTCGGCTTATTCGCGTAAACCATCGACTTCAAAAAACCCCAAAGAAAAAAATCTAATGGTGTTAAATCGCACGATCTAGGCGGCCAATTCTGATCTCCAAAACGCGAAATAACACACCCGGGAAATGACTGATGCAGCAATTGAATTGTTTCTCTTTCTGTATGACATGTGGCGCCGTCTTGTTGGAACCACATGCCCTCCACATTCATTTCTTCAATTCTAGGCAAGAAAAAACTGGTTATCATTTCACGATACCGAACACCATTGACTGTTTGCGCTTGACCTGCCTCATTTTCATCAAAAAAAGGTCCAATGATTCCTCCAGCCCAAAAACCACACCACACAGTGACACGTTGAGGATGCATTTGCTTCTCGTGGAGGATTTTCCACACCCTAAATGTGGCAATTCTGCCTATTGACGAAGCCATCAAGATGAAAATGGGCCTCGTCACTGAAGATGATTTTGCGAACTGTAGCCGCAAAACTTTCACCATTTTGGTAAAACAATTTCACAATGAGAATGCGTTGTTCATTCGTGTAGCGCTCCATTTTTACTAACCTCGTACCTTCTCCTAGCAAACAATAACAATTGTTCAAATGTCAAACAATGACACTTCGAATGTTGCGAAAATTGCGTTCTTCTTGGGACACCCTTTAAAAGGAGTGCCGCACTTTCGACCTAATCATTCTCATTCTAATCCACCACCCACAAGAAACTTAAGGTTTTTGAACTGGTATATATATCAGCCAACTACAGAAAATCAGTGATGTTAATTGGTTTTAAAGTAATAATGTTTTTGAGAGAACAAAAAAATGTATTTCGTTAGATTATTTTCAGGTATCGATGTTTTAGAAACATTTCGTTAGGGTATTTTAAGGTTAACGGTATTTTTAGTTATTTCTTTAGGGTATTTTAGAGTTATCGCAATTTAAAGTTATTTCGTTATTGTTATTTTAATGTTAAAAAAAGTTCCTCGAAACGATATTGAATTGGTATCAGTATTTTAGGCTTAGTGTTTGCCAACCATGATTGAAAGTGAACTTGAAATCAAACAAAAATTTAATTGAAATTCTATTGACAATCATATTTTCTGTGTATAGGATCTAATTTTTACTTACACACAGAGAAATAAAGTGCCAACCGAATTGAAAAGTGTATTTTAATAGTAACAATTTATAAATTTAGTTATTACAACGATATTAACATTAGATTTCTGAAAATTGTGGGTGTAGAGAATAAAATTCAGTTGAATTAACCAAACTTTGTTGCGAAAACTAATGTTTAGTTGTACCAACCGACCGAAATTCATTTAACCGAATTTGAGTGGTAGTAACCGAGTTTTAGTTGGCAAATAGTTAACTTTTTTTCCGTGTGTAGGTAGTTGAATCTAAAAATTCACATAAAAATATTGAAACAAATTTCTTTGTTTAAAATGTCCATCTAACTAAATAACTAAAAGAAAAGACGAAACAAAACTTTTCCTATGAAAATTATCATTAAAAATGTATGTGAATTGTAATAAAAAATAAATATGGGTTACAAATACAACCAAACAATAATACATCCGGTTTACCATAAAATATTCATCACATACAAAGAAATCCTTATGCATTAGTAAGTATGTGGGGAATACTAAAACTGGGAAAACAACAACTTTAACAAAAACAAAAAAGTCAACGAGTTCGATTGTCATCAAATATGCTACAGAACATAAATTTTTCAAAAAAAAAAGAAGCAAAATACACAATAACCACAAACAAAGTACAAATACATATAAAACATCATATTACTTGTAAGGAAATATAACAATAATGAAAAGAAAGAGTGAAAAGAAAGTTTAGAGGAAGAAAAAGTCGAAAGAACAATACAACTTAAGATAAGTGACGATAAAACAACATTTCAACTATAATGCAAGCTTACACACATATACACCACACATGCTGGCATACATATATTTCAATACACCTTCATACACACAAATACTCACTCATTCATGCTAAGAGTTATTGTCAGTTTTTCCTTTGAAGATATAATACATTCCTGTTTATTTTTATTTTTTTACTTTGAAAAACATTAAGACAGACAGCAGGCTTGTTTGTTAGACATGCTGTGACATGTTAAGAAACAAAAACTTTCTCTTTGTTTGTGCTCTGGTTTAGAAAAAAAAACTCAAGAAAAAAAAGAACATACATAAGACGAACGAACAAACGATAAATAATACAAAAAACAGAAGTGATAAATTTAGCCTTAGAGAATATGAATAAACAATAAAAGCGTTAAATTTACAATATCACATCAAATTTATACTTATTTGATATAGAAAATTAAAAGAATTTAAATGTTAAAGTCTTAAGATTTATAATGCAAAAGAAAATTGTTCTTAAGGCATTTATAGCAAAAGATATTAACAAAAATGTAAGATTACCTAATAATTAATATTACTCATACGTCACCCTACAAAAAATTTCAAATTAAGATTTCACTGATAGAAAAAGGGTTTTATAAAGAATTTTGTTAGCAAAATTGTAATACAACTTAATAATTACATTAAACATATGCCACCGTTTAAAGAAATTCACATTTACGTTTTCCTTTGTCAAAAAATTTACAAAATAAATTTTCTAAGAAAAAATTAAAATGAAAATATGTAAACTTAAATAATGTAAGAGAAGATCATGTTAAGAAAATAATATAAGAGAAGATCATGAAAATTAATAGATTTCTTTTTTAAAACATATTCCTTTAATACTCTGTTTTGCATATTAAAAACTTCTTTACAACATTATGGTAGCATGACAGTTTAGTCGTAGTAGTAGTTGTTGTTATTCTCACAGACATCCAACACAACACAAAACTGTCAAAAAGTTCAAATTCTATAAAACAAAGAAGTTGTTGGTGTTTTTATATGAACAAGGAAAGTGTATTCATGTGTGTATGGGTGAGTGAAGGAAAACTATTGAAAAAGTATAAATTTTTCAAATGACATCCAAGGCGCATACACAAAATAAGCAAAAAGCCAAAAGTGTCAAAGTGTTAAAACATAAAATACAATACCCACTACATACGTACTAAAATTGAAAGGAATAAATTGTTAAACGGCGTTCAAAATAGTTAGGAAAAAAGGAAGGGAAAATTTAGCTTTAAGAAATTATAATTTAAAAAAGTTTTAAGCAAATTTGACTCCTTCTTAACAATGATATTTATAACCGTAAACATGATTAAAATTTTCTGAGAATAGAAATTTGGTTTAATTGTGCCTATTTTTCGTTATATTAACTGCCCTAAGTAAAACTGAAAGTAATTTTGTTGGCAAACAATTTAAATGGAAGATAAGTTCTTAGAATTATGTTTTAAAAATGGTTTAAAAGAAACTTCATTCATGTCATATAATTTTAATGAATTCTATAGAAAATTTGAACAGCTTTTAAG
Source organism: Delia radicum (assembly GCA_021234595.1). Lineage (NCBI taxonomy): Eukaryota > Metazoa > Arthropoda > Insecta > Diptera > Anthomyiidae > Delia > Delia radicum. Next base: position 227,482,548 of record CM037854.1, read on the forward strand.
ATCATTTTAAATCTTTAAAATTAACCTACAAAAACAAGAGATATTCCAAAAAAAATGTTGAAATATATTCTAGTTAATATTCATCATACGCCTCCTTAAAAAAAATAAAACAAATGCCGGTTTTTACATCAAAAACTTCTTTAATATTTAATATTTTCAGATTTTAAATTATTTTTTTTTTTTTTTTCTTTTTTTAATTAATAATCATATAATTACAAATTATATATTATTACCCTAACCGAGCACTAGCTACTATGGCCTTCGGCGGGTTGTAGCGAAAACAGACCAGTGCCTCTGGTGGGAATCGAACCCACGTCTCCCGCACTGATAAGCCAGCACGCTACCAACTAGCCTACCGGGGCGCACAGATTTAAAAATTATTTTGAAATCTTTAAATAATCTTTAAGTAAACTTTAAGAATACATATTTAGGAGTCTATATGTGTAAATAAGATCGTAATAAGACTTCATTAGTTAAGTGATTTTTTTGAAACTAAAATTAAACTTTAATAGTTATTAATTGTCTCTAAGTTCAACGTAAATTAAATCATTTTATAGAAAAGTTGCTCAGCTTTTAAGACAATTTTAAGTAATTTTTTTGAAAAATTGCTCAGCTTTTAGGATAATTTTAGATCCTTAAAATTATTCAACAAAAACCACAGATATTTTCCAAAAATGTAGAAACTTATTTTAATTAGTATTAATCATACGCCACCGAACAAAAAATATAAAAACTTACAATTCCTTTTCAAAATGCCTTCACTAATGCTGCCATTTCGTACGCGAAACTTTTAAAATAAAAACACCTATCCTATTAAATACTTTCGTATTAGAAAAATGTTAAATTTTAATTTGAAATTTCAAAAATTGAGATTAACAACAGCGACAGTAAAAAATTTAGCTGGGTAATCATTTAAATTCAAACTAAATTACAATAAAAGAGATTTAAAGAAAGCTAAATTTCAAAGAAGATTAAGTCATTTCATAGAACATTTTCTTAGCTTTTAAGATAATTTTAAATCTTTAAAATTTTTCAAAAATTATAGAAGTACCATTAAATTAATATTAATCATACGCTCCTAACAAATATTTATTTTATTTTATTTCTTAATAATCATATAATTACAAATTATATGTTATTACCTTAACCGAGCACTAGCGACTAAGGCCTTCGGCGCGTTGTAGCGAAAACAGACCAGTGCCTGTGGTGGGAATCGAACCCACGACCCCCGCACTGATAAGCCAGCACGCTACCAACCAGCCTACCGGGGCGCACCCTAACAAATAAATATGAAACAAATTTACTAATTCTTTAAAAAAAAAAATACCTTAAATTCTGCCAGTTCTTAAGCGAAAGTTTTGAGATACAATATTTGTTTACTATTTTTAATTTTTAATTTCATATTTAATTTTAATTTGTAATTTGTAATTGATAATTTTTAAGTTTGCAAACAATTCAAACAAAAGCTAATATTTTAGAATTATATTAAAACAATTATTTAAATAAAGCGTAATTTCTAAGAACATTTAAAAAGCATTTTCTAAGCTTCTAAGATAATTTTAAATCTTTAAAATTATTCAACAATAATTCTCATTGAGTTTGTGATTTAACATAACAAATATCTCTAGAGATTCTACTAACAAGTCCCCTGAAGATTTCCTTAGGCAGGAATGAAATCCGGATAGGGACACGCCTACATCAGATTGCTTTTCACAATTTGTTAAATAAGTTTTGGGACTTTAGCACATTTAATTACTATAAATGCAATTAATGTTTATCCCGATGAAAATAAATTTAAATAACAAATATGCAGGTGCTTGTGCAAATTAAAATGTAACTGACACTAATAGAAAACATATGATTTTCTATTGTTGATTAACTTGAATAAACGTCACTACATTGCTAGGTCTGTCAAAAAAACAGAGTAGTATTTGGAAGGTGACAAAGCCAATTGTGACAATTTTTTGTTGTTGTTTTTGTTTTTTCTTTGATATTTTAAATTTTGAATCTCGCTCCTAGACTAGGACAAGAAATTCTCATTGAGTTTGTGATTTAACATAACAAATATCTCTAGAGATTCTAATAACAAGTCCCCTGAAGATTTCCTTGGGCAGGAATGAAATCCGGATAGGGACACGCCTACATCAGATTGCTTTTCACAATTTGTTAAATAAGTTTTGGGACTTTAGCACATTTAATTACTATAAATGCAATTAATGTTTATCCCGATGAAAATAAATTTAAATAACCATAGATATTAAAAAAATGTAGAAATACATACAAATTAATATTAAAAAAAAAAATACTATTTATGTTAAGAGATATTTAGCAAATTCAGTTCTAACACATAAATTAGAACTGTGCTAATTTTTCTTTCTCTGTTGTAGATGAACTTCAAGCACTTGTAACTTGGAGTTCGGTGATCAATAAATTAAAGAATGTTCTTTTTATTACTGACAACATTAATGAATTTTATTCGATTATTTATACTAAAATTACTGTTTATTTTACTTAATTCTATTAACTTAAAATTTATGGCTTTTTAGCCAATAAGAGTCGAGAATGCTAAAACTTGCTGAGTTACCATTATTTGGTTTAAAATTGGTGTATAAAATTTACGTCTTCCCAACCAATGGTTGAAAGAATGCATTTAATGCCACCTGATATTCATGTGACAATTTTATTCACATAATGTGTAATCTGAAACACTTAGCATTAAGGTGGCTCACAAAATAAAAATTAATATTAGGGTAACTCAATTATCACAAGTTTGAACATTCTCCCCCGCGTTGAACGGACGTTCAACAATGTTGTTATATGCCAGCTAGGTATTCACTGTGACTCTGCGTGGCGCTGGTGACGGTGTTGGGTTGTTAGTGGTTGATCCACATGATGGAAATTCGATGGTCTCCGTGACACCTTCAATAGGCGGTTCCCGTTTGTTTTTGCATGTTACGTATCTAGTTAGCAGAATTATGAGTGCTACCAAACTGACTGTGAGTGCTAGGTACCCAATCGTATGGCTGTGCAGTTGATGGGACCTCAATTTGTTTGGTAGGTCCATGATTTCTTGTTCCTTCAATGATTGATGCAAGATTGTTAGTTCATCAATGTTTTTGGCAAACGCATTATTCAAGTTTGTAGATCGATTGTGGTTTATTAGGTGTGTGACATTCTCGTATCCCGCTAGGTCAAAGATTTTTCCAAGGCTTGTGAATGATGATTCTAATGTGCTTGATACAGTTTGTTGTCCAGTCATGGTGATAAATTCATTTTTAAGAATACATCCTGGATCAAGCGCCAGCAACCCCGATCCTTTTAACGAGATATTTATGATTTCTTTATCACAAACTGCAGTGGCCCGTGATGATGATGATGCGTAGATCCATTGATTTCTGCTGATGAGTGGGAACCATTTTGTAGTAGTGGTTTCGAGTATGCAGGTTGGTGATGTTTTGTTGTTGTACAAGTTTATTTCACACCCACACCTCTCTGACCCGTAGGTGTATCGGATTTGAACGTTGGAAAACAAGAACACACCGGGTTTAGTTATGTCGCATGAGTTCAACTCCGCCTGTGTGAAAATTGCGTATTGTTTATGGGATGCGCTTATACCTAGGAATCTTGAACATGGCTTGATGGCTACCAAGGTCTTGTTGATAATGTTAGGCACAGGAATCAAATGTACTAGTTTAAATGGTTCACGTTCAATTAACGGTAAAGTTACCTTGAACACTACATGACGTTGCGTAAGTCTACCTCGTACCTTCATTAGTCTGAATAATTGTAATATATCATCTTTGTCATCCACAGGGAGGATTACTGAGTTTGGTGAATGAAGCTTAATTTGATTCACTTCATTCTGTAATTGATCTGGAGTTAATAACAGCGGACTGATTTTTCCATGACGGGTGTCAATGAGACTGTTGATAATTGAAGCTTGTATTTTTTGGACGTTGTTTGCAATTGTGGTTAATTCCAGGACTCCAGAATTAAATAGTTGAGTGAGGTGTACTTGGAATAACACGTTATTGATGTGTTCCATTTCGTCCGAAAGGGTTTTGATTGTTTGCTCCAACTGTTCAAATCTTGCCCTGGTCGCTATTTGGCCGTTTTGTATGACATTTAGAGTCGAATCCACAACTGATGTTTGATTTTTAAGCAACTTCAACAAATATGACTCATTTTCATTCACTTGTTGGATCGTATCAGATATCTGGTCAGCATATTCTGAATCCAATATGCCAAATAATGAGTGCGCAATAGTTCCTACGATATTTAGGGCTCCTCTTTTGCTCCGTAGTAGTTGATTTTCCAGCTGTAAGTCGCCTTCCATTTGTTTGAAGTGATCGATGATACTGAGACATGATTCTTTTAATTTTATCATTTCACAAATCTTCTGTAGCGATTTTGTTCCGTTAGTCAAAATTGATGTTTCAGCCCAGTAAGCATTCAGATCATAATATACAAATATATTCCATTCGGTTGTTGAAATTGCTGCTGTCCCAACTTGTTCAAAATGAATTCCTATTTTTGATCCAAATTTTTTATTTTTCACCGGAGTTCCACATGTTATTGGCAACAGCAAAACTATGATAAGCAACGCTAGACTGAGATGGGATGACAGCGTTTTTTTTCTCTTGGCCCTAGGTTCTTCAGTGGTCTCAGGCACTTGGACCTTGGCTTCCTCATTATTCTCAACAGTGTCCAAAGATTCTGATTCTATATCGATTGGTAGTAGAGCGAGTCGTTGAATTGGACGCTTGAACACTCCACTAGCCGTTCTTATTTCAGCAACTCTGATGGCGCCGTCATCACCAGGGAATACTTCTACGATTCTCCCCAACGGCCACTTCATGACAGGTAAATTATCTTCTTTGATGATAACCATGTCTCCAATTTTAAGGTTAATGAATTGGCTCTTCCACTTGTAACGTTGCTGCAGTTCGGTCAGGTATTCTGTGGACCATCTTCTCCAGAATTCTTGTCTTAAATGAGTCACCAATTTCCAGTGAGATAATCCTGACAACTTTGCTGCGGAAGCTCTGCTGTCTACTTGCGACGTGAGTGCCTCTCCAATCAGGAAATGTCCAGGGGTTAGGGCTTTAAGACTATTTGGATCGTTTGAAATGGGTGCCAATGGCCGTGAATTAAGTATTGCCTCGATTTCCACGATGACCGTCTCTAATTCCTCATGAGTTAAGGATGCCGTTGCCACACTGCGCCGAAGGAGATGCTTCGCAGATTTCACGGCTGCTTCCCATAATCCTCCAAAATGTGGTGCTCTTGGTGGAATAACGTGAAAATGTATTCCTTTCGAGCTGGATGTAGTCATTATTGTTTCCTGTGCCTTTTCGGAATAAATGCTGTCGACTAGTTCCGATAGCTGATTTTTGGCTCCTACGAAATTGGTTGCATTGTCAGAGTATATGTTCTGACAACGACCTCGCCGACCAATAAACCTTTTCAATGCGCCGATAAATGCTTCTGTTGATAAGTCTGACACTAGTTCGAGATGAACGGCCTTTGTTGCAAAACAGCAGAAGACAGCGATATAAGCTTTTGTTGGTTTTTTACCTCTGACTTTATGGTGTATCCAAAATGGACCGCAGTAGTCTACACCAGTGTTGATGAATGGTCGTGCTGGAGTAACTCGAGTCCTTGGAAGATTACCCATAATCTGCTGGCACAATTGCGGTCGTGCCTTGGTACATTGAATGCATTTTTGTATAGTTGATCTTGCTGTTATTTTTCCTTTAACGGGCCAAAATTGTTGTCTCAAGGTATTCAGTAACGCCTGAGGTCCACAGTGTTTATTTTCCTTATGATACATCACGAATAGTAGTTTGACGATAGGATCGTTATATGGAAGTACCATTGGGTGTTTTGCCTCATACTGTAGTGCTGAGGCCTCTAGTCTACCCCCAACACGAATAATGGATTGGTCGTCAAGAAATGGGGACAAACTGCTAATAGAGCTGTTCTTTCCAACTTCGTTGCAGTTGCGAATTTGTTTTATCTCTTGTGAGAAATCGGAAGCCTGAATGGTTTTTACGATTACGGATAGTGCCTCGTTCAGTTCATCAGGTGATAGTGATTTATGTGTAGGACGAAGCTGCTTTGATATTCTTGCGTTCCTTATGAATCTGAGGGTATATCCAATAACCCTTTGCAGAGTCCTGAATGAGTTTTTGTGATTGATTTTGTATACAAATTCAAGATTGCTGGAAACAGTTACTGCCAAAATGGTGCACAGTTTCTTTTTCTCGATGTTGTCTTCAATTTGTAACGTCCTTGAAAATCTAGGTGGCCATAGTTCTTCTCGTCCATGTAGAAATAGAGGTCCATAAAACCATAAATTACAGTCAGGCAGTTTCTGCGCTGGTAATCCCCTGGATAATATGTCAGCCGGATTGTCTTTTGACCCGACATGGCGCCATTGTTCGGGCAGTGTTAATGATTGAATCTTAGCCACTCGATTAGCTACAAAAGTGTGGTACATAGACGATTGGGCATTTATCCAAGACAACACTATTTCAGAATCCGACCATAGAAAAACAGGTTGATTTTTTACTTGGAGATCAGTCCTGATTCTTTGCGCAAGTTGGGCAGCCAGAAGTGCTGCACATAACTCTAGGCGTGGTAGAGTTTGTTGCTTTAATGGAGCCACTCGAGTTTTTGCACAAAGTAGTTGTACAACTATGCTTCCCTCTTTAAGCCTTGCACGGATGTAAGCAACGGCACCAAAGGCCTTCTCAGATGCATCAGCAAATATATGTAGCTGAGTGTTTGTTGGAAGCTGCCCTTTAAAAATGTGTCGTGAAATCCTCAAATTGTTTAACTTGTCTAACTCGTTTCTGAATTTAACCCAAATTGCCCTTAGTTCTTCAGGCAATGGCTCATCCCAGTCTAATTTATGTTGCCATAATTGTTGGATAAACATTTTCGCTCGGATAACCACAGGTGCAACGAGTCCGAGAGGATCAAATAATTTTGCGATGTCCGAAGTTGCCGACCGTTTTGACACAATCTGAAGTGTATCAAGTTTGACCTTGACACAAAATTGGTCAGTTTTAGGTAACCATAGTAGTCCTAATGTTTTAACTGTATTATCGTTGTTACTGTTGAAGTCCAGATCGACTTCTTGATCACCGATTGGAATACTGTTAAGTAGTTTTGGGTGGTTGGCACACCATTTCCTTAAGTTGAAACCATGCCTTTTCAAGATAGTAATCAGTTGATCCTGTGTTGCAATTGCAGTGTTGAGGCTATCCGCACCACCAAGACCATCATCAACGTAAAAGTTGTGTTTAAGAATTTGAGAGCCCTCTGGATAAAGTGCTGCATTTTCATCAGCATTTTTCTGTAGACATCTTGTGGCAAGATATGGAGCCGCCCGTGTACCATATGTTACATTGTTGAGTTTGTAGTATTGGATGGGTAACGACGGATTTTCTCGCCAAATAATCAACTGATATTGTTGGTCGTCCTGATGAATCAAAATTTGCCTGTACATCTTCTCGATGTCAGTAGTGAAAACGAATCTTGGTTGTCGAAAACGTAATAGGATTGAAAATAGTTCACCTTGAACAGTTGGCCCATTGTACATCAAGTCATTTAAGGAATATCCTGATGTTGTTTTTGCAGACGCATCAAAAACCACTCTGAGTTTCGTTGTGGAGCTTTCTGGTTTAAGTATGCTGTGGTGGGGTATAAAATATTTACGTCTTCCCAACCAATGGTTGAAAGAATGCATTTAATGCCACCTGATATTCATGTGACAATTTTATTCACATAATGTGTAATCTGAAACACTTAGCATTAAGGTGGCTCACAAAATAAAAATTAATATTAGGGTAACTCAATTATCACAAGTTTGAACAATTTATTTAAAAACATACCTTAAATGCTGCAATTTCTTATTGTCAATAAAATTTCAATTAAACGGTTGTTTGATTTAAAACTGTTGAAAGAGTAATAATATTAATTAAATGTTTCATTGAAATTGTATTTAGTGTACACAAAATAATCAGTTTTTATAACCCATACAAAAGCCAACATTTTAAAAAAATCTCCAAAATTAAAAAAAATATTAAATATTTGAAAAAAATTGCCAAAATTTACAAAAAGCCCTAAAATGTAAAAAATTCGCCAAAATGGAAAAATTATAAAAAAAATCCCCAAAAATTATAAATATCGTCCAAATTAAAAAAAAAAAACACGAAATTACAAAATAGGAATAACATTTTAAAACGTTTTCGAGATATGGACGTTTAAATTTTATTTGGGTAAATTTTTAAATTTTAGCTATTTTTCCATATTGGCGTTCTGTTATAATTTTGTAAATTGTAAATTTTAGCCATTTGCTTTTTAAAATTTTAATTATTTTAAAATTTTTTTTTTCGAAATTTGGAGATGGTTAAATTTTGGAGTTTTGGTTTAATTTCGGATTTTTTTTTTCAGTTTTGACAATTTTTTAAACTTTTGGCAATTTATTAAAATTTTTGAGGATTTTTTTTTTTCAAATATTAGAGATTTTTGTTTGAAATTTAACATCTTTTTCAGACAATTGCAATTAATACTATAATTAATATGCAATTTTATTTAATTTAATTGTGAAAGGCGTGGTAGAGAAGAATGAGTGTATTTTCTAAAAATCATAACTACATTGCAAATTTTCAATTTTTTCTGAATCAGACTGCGCAGTTTCTGGTATTGAACCTTCGTCAGTGAAACTGTTTTTTTGAATTTTTGAATAATGTAATATTTGTTATGTTTTTATTTGTTCGATTGCGTCTATATGAAATTTTTCTGTGCAATCACTGACCGTGGTATAGATAAACTGATTTCTAATGCCACATGCACTCGCACTACACGTTAGACAGAGCGCTTTAGCCCTCTGAGCTATCGTCAGGTCGAATTTTGTTGTGATTAAAACTAGTAGATTTTTGATTGTGATGATTTTTTCAATTTTGTTTTTTTTTTTCAAATATTAGCATTTTTAAATTTTTTGCTACTTTTAAAATTTAATTTATTTTTATTTAATTTAAGTAATTTTTTTTTTTAAATTTTTACAATTTTTTTTTTCAATTTTTATTTTTTAACTTTGGCGATTTTTCAAATTTTAAAGATTTTTTTATTTTTGGCGATTTTTTTTTGATCAGTAGTGTTTTTTTTTATTAGATTTTGTGATTTATTTAATTTTGTCAATTTTTTCTAATTGTAGCGAATTTTTCTACTTGTACGTGTTTTTTTCTAATTGTAGCGATTTTTTTTACATTTTTTTTCCATTTCTAGCGATTTTTTGTTGCAGTTTTTAAAAAAGTTTTAATAGTATCTACGGAATTATTTTTTTTTAAATAAAAAACTATTTTTTTTAAATTCTTAACCCATATGATTAAAATCTTAAGTGACAAATTATTTTAATTGATACTAAAATTTCCTTAATGATATCGAATTCAATTAAACTTTTAATTGCATTAACAAATATCTTAATTGAAACTAGATTTTAGTTTCTTCATTGTATGGGATGGTTTTTTACATACGAAGCTTTCCTATTAAATATTTTTCGATTTCAAAATGATTAAATTTTAATTTGAAATATAAAAATTATACAATTTCCTTAATGATATCGAATTCAATTAAACTTTTAATTGCATTAACAAATATTTTAATTGAAACTAGATTTTAGTTTCTTCATTGTATGGGATGGTTTTTTATATACAAAGCTGGTTTCCTATTAAATATTTTTCGATTTAAAAATGATTAAATTTTAATTTGAAATTTTAAAATTATTAACAGCAATACTAAAATTTAGTTAATATCACTCATACGTCAAGGAGCTAAAATTGCGCCACAACTGGAAAAAAAATAAAAATAATTGATATTTTAGTATTTAATAACATTTACGAAAAAAAATAATTATTTCTTAAGATATTTTTTTTTTTTAATTTTCTTAAAGTGTTTTTAAAAATATCAAGTTTTCCATTCCTTAAAAAAATATAAATTTTAAACTCTTCTCATGCGTATTATTAATTATTTTTATACTCAAACACATAAATACTTCTGGTTGTAAAATGAAACTAGTAAAACAATATTTATTTTTTAAACTCTTTCTTTCTTTTGTTTTTTTTTTTGTAACAGAGTATGCGTTTTTATTATATTGCTTTCGAAAAGTGTATCCTCGAACAATAAATTCATAAAATAAACACTAAGAATATTGTAAATTTTTTAATGTTTTATGCGTGCAGTCGAGCATAATTGTTTGTTTTTTTTTTTTTGTTCTGTTCTGTTCAGTTCAGTTCTGTTCAGCTTGTGTTGGTTAAACAAAGTATTATGAACAATTTTAAAACAATAAAAGGAACAATAAATTGAATTAATATAAAACAGGCAAAAGATTTAAAAATACTTATTATACTAAATGCAAGAGAATGTAAAGGAATATGAATACAAAATATTTAAGTAATTAAGGTTGCTTATGAATTGTTAAAAAAAAATATTTAAGTAATTAAGGTTGCTTATGAATTGTTTATGGGGGAGCTTAAAAGAAACATAAAAAAGTAATTTTGTGATTTTTATGAAAAAATAAAAGAATTTTAAATAATTTATAGAAAAATAATATATCAGAGGAAATAAAAAATTTTAAGGAAAAGGTATTACAGTAGACTCGCGGTGACGTGAACTATTAAAACCTGAGCGTGTTCACGTTTGCGAAGTTGTTCATGTTTACGAAGGTGTAATTTTTTACATCTTAAAAATAAAATAGACATATTTAACTCAAATTCATATATTTTTTTATTAAATCATATTCATTAATTTATATTCATATTTTCTTTGCTAAGCTAGTCACGCTTGATCCTCTTTTTATTTTTTCTATTACAACCACTTTTTCCTTTAAAGATAAAAATTTTAGTAGTTTTTGCGACATTTTTCACGACACACTTTATGTTAAACTAAAAACAATATAAGCAAATCAACAGCGCGCGTTACACAAAATGCCAGAATATATTCATAAGCAATCATTTACGGGGATTCCCAATTTTTAAAAAAGTAATTATTGCCTAAAAATGTTCAAAAGAAAACAACGTTTTCTATATTGCATTAATTTTACATTTGTTCACGTTATAGGGCTTTCTTACTGTGTTCACGCTACAGAGTAGTCAGTGTAAAAAAAATTATGTTCATGCTAGCCGGTGTTCACGTAAGGCGGTGTTTTTGTTATCGCGAGTCTACTGTATTTTTAAAACAATATACTTTTTTTATAGAGTGCTTTTTTATAAAGAATACTTTTTTATAAAAGGTACTTTGTTATAAAAGGTACTTTTCATATAAAAGGTAGTTTTCATATAAAAGATACTTTTCATATAAAAGGTACTTTTCATATAAAAGGTATTTTTCATATAAAAGATACTTTTAATAAGAAAGGTACGTTTTATATAAAATGTATTTTTCATATAAAAGGTACTTTTTATATAAAAGATACTTTTTATATAAAAGGTACTTTTTATATAAAAGATACTTTTTATATAAAAGGTACTTTTTATATAAAAGGTACTTTTTATATAAGAGGTACATTTTATATGAAAGTTACTTTTTTATATAAAAGTTACTTTTTATATAAAAGGTACTTTTTATATAAAAGATACTTTTTATATAAAAGGTACTTTTTATATAAAAGATACTTTTTATATAAAAGGTACTTTTTATATAAAAGATACTTTTTATATAAAAGGTACTTTTATATAAAAGGTACTTTTTATATAAAGGGTATTTTTATATAAAAGGTATTTTTTATATAAAAGGTACTTTTTATATAAAAGATACTTTTTATATAAAAGATACTTTTTATATAAAAGGTACTTTTTATATAAAAGGTACTTTTTATATAAAAGGTACTTTTTATATAAAAGGTACTTTTTATATAAAAGATACTTTTTATATAAAAGGTACTTTTTACATAAAAGGTACTTTTTATATAAAAAGTATTTTTATATAAAAGGTACACTCAAAAAAAAAAAAATTAGTTGAAAATTTTGTTAAACGTCTATTAAAATATTTAACTTACTTTCAGCAATAAATTTGAACTATTAACTAACTAATTTACGTTGCTACCAGAATTATGCTGATAAGCACATTTATAGCATTGAGAATTTACGAGATGTCACAGCTTGTATGGACGAAGTAGAGAAAAAGAATAAATTTATTATAAGACTTACACAAAATCCAACCACGCTTTATTTCGTCCATTTTAGTTTTTTTTGTATACTACACATCAAACTAAGACACGCAAGTGCGTGATAATAAATATTTGGAAGATTAAAAAAAATATAAATAAAACAATAAATAAATTAAATAAACTAATTTAAAAAATTACTAAATGAGTGATATTTTGAAAAATTTGAAATTTGAAAATGCAGACAAATATAAAATACGCTTTGGTGCGAATTCCAGGTAGTCGTGTTTAAAAGATAAATGGTTTTTATGTTGATATTTAACCACAATTTGAATATTTGTTTTTTGTATTTTAAAATTTTCTTCATTTGAAAAATTTTAAATTGTTTCGTACATATACATACATGCATGTAAGTAATTGAGAATTATTATGTTTTTTTATTTAATTAATAAAATATATTGTTTATTTCCAGATTTCTTTATTTATTATCATTATGTTAACGATGTGGAAGTCCCAACAGTTTTATATATATTTAAATTTTTACATAAAGAATTGATTTAAATTTCAACAAAATAAATTAACTTAGGTAAACATTTTATACAAAGTTTTTTAGTTTTCTTCAATCTACTAAGTTCCAGCAAAATTTTTTGTTGCTTTCAAAAAGTCGATTTTCATTTACATTGAACTAAGTGTTAGGAAACCATTTTGCTTGATTTACTAATTCTTTGCTAAAAATTGGCTCACTAATTCCCAGCAAAACACTTTTCCAGATATTAGCAATTTTTCTGCAATGATCCTCCCAGCAAAAATTTTGCTTACTCAACTAATTTTTTTTTTACTAACTTTACGGACTTTTTTTGAGTGCACTTTTTATATAAAAGGTCTTAATAAATTTTATTTTTTAAGATGTTTTCGCCAAATTTTTGTTTCTTAAATTTATTTTCGAAACTCTTTTCCCGCTATTTGTTTCCTTGAACTTTTTTTTACGCAAATCTTTTATTCCTTGAATATGATTCATCTTAATGAGCAGGGGTAAACAAATCCGGCACAGTCGACTTTAAGGTTAATTAGGGCTATAACTTTTTTCTACAAATTTTTACTCATCACCACGTGATGGTAAACACTAAATTGATAATAATAAAACGCTTTTTTGGATAATTTTGAAGCCAAAAACTCCTCATGAAGTGCAAGTTCGAAAAATGCATCTTATCAGGTTTTTACTATTAAATTTTTTTTAAAATACTTTTTTTTTATAATGTGCTCCTTGCTCAGCGTATTTGTATGTCCATATAGCGAAATACCAGTATAATATTGTTTATATCAACAGTTGAATTTAAAAACGTTTGTGTCCTTTAACATCGCATGGTTAGAGTGTTACTGATTCTTTGTTCAATTAACGTGTTCCGAAAAGTAAATTATGTTTCTTAATTTTTTATGAAATTAACGTCTAGGATAGCTAAAATTTGGTATTTTCAAAAAAACGTTAAAAGTTGAAACCCTAATGTACAGTCTTTTAAATTACAATCTTTTATTTACAATTTGCTTATTTAATGTTTTTTGAATTTATCTTTCCAGCATGGGTTGTCAACTTCAACATGGTCACAGCCATGGTGGCGGTTTAGGTCATAGTCATGGCGGTGAAACTAAAAAGTCAAAAAAAATCAAAAAAATCAGAAAATCATGCAAATTCTACAGATTTAACATTAGTTACCACCCAAAAACAATCAGTATTGCCTGGCTTCACTAATGATGCCTTAACACTCACTTCCTCTACACATTCTCATGCGGTATGTCCTACCCCACCCACAGAACGTATAGAAGAGGGCGTATCACCTGATGCAGAATTACCCTCAGCGGGTTTACAAACATTTTCCTATCAAAATTCACGTTCCGTATCGGAGATAAATGGTGAAGTAGCAGCAGTTATGGCCGAAACATCTATTGGCGGACATCATCATGGTGGTTTAGCGGGAAAAGAAGCACAAAATATGAATGTTAGGGCGGCTTATATACATGTGCTGGGTGATGTAGTACAAAGTATTGGTGTCTTCATAGCTGCCTTGATAATCTATTTTAAGCCCGAGTGGTCCATAGCAGATCCTATATGCACTTTTATCTTTTCCATAATTGTATTGTTTACCACATTTTCTATTATTAAGGATGCTTTATTGGTAAGTACAAGAAGTTGTAAATAACACTGTGTAACAAATTTTGGTTGGCTGATTGTGGCCTGAATTAGCTCAACGGGAAATGAATATATCAGTAGATCTAAACACGTAAAGGATTTTGAAAACTTAGCTCGGATTTCGTTTTTTTTTTGGTCTTATAAAGTTGGGCTTTACTAGGCGAATTTTCTGATTTTTTTTTAATGCATTTTAATAAAATAAATTACCCAGGCAAAAATAGGATCTTCAATAAGCATTTAAATAACGATTTGTCGATTTTTGTTCATTACACCATCCAGTTTTATTGCAAATCGTTACAAATGGTAGAAATCGATTTTTTTTTTTAAAACGTTAACCCATGCTGTTAGTCGGCCGAAAATGGCTCATTTCGGTAAAATTGTATTATTAAAAATTCCCAAAATTTGAAGTTTCGAAAAAATTTATTTTATTTTATATTTACTTTATTCATTTAATATACTCAAAATTAATCAGATATCGAATTCTGACTCCATCGGATATTATTAACCCACATTAGGCAGAAATCCAAAATGACCCACGAATGTGGTAAAAATGCAAAAACGTATTTTTTAATTAATTTTAAAGATATTATAAAATGCCTAATGTTGAAATGGTGATTGCTATTTTTATAATAACAGTTGTTATTAAAAAAAAAAAAAAATATGTGTTTGGAGCGACTCCTTTACAGGACATTTCATAAAAACTGCTTACCTTTTCAAAACTTAAACAAAATTTGAATGTTTTTATCAAAGTTTGCATGATTTTGGGAAAAATGTAAAAAAAAAAGTCACTTAGATTTGATTAGATAATTATCTTTACTTTTATCTAAAAAATCGTTAATCCTTAGTGGCCTGGGGACAAAAAAGACCCAAGAAACCTTATTTTAATTATGGCTACAAGATAGTAGAGCCTTTAAATTTATAAAAAATCAACAGTTGATAAAAATAATTATATTAATGAATACCAGATAAGACAAATATGCATTTTTTTTGGGGTTTTTTACATTTAATAGTTTTATATTTGCTTTTTTTTTTTTTGTTGCTATTAATGATTTGTAATTTGTGGACGTAAAAATATTTTTGAGATTTACAATTGCGTTTTTCGAATATTGTCCACTTTAAATGCTTTTTTCCTCAAAATTGTTTACCTTTTTTTCTAAAAAGTGCAATTTTTCTATAATTTGGTAGTTTTGCTATTTTTTGCTTTTTTCAAATATTTTTTGCCATAAACACTATGAATGTTTTGCAAACTATTGTCTTGCATGCTCTGATGCCACAGATTGTTTGGCTTAAAAAATTATTATATTTTTCATGGGATACTTTAATTTTGTCCATATTTTTTTTTATTATTTTCAAGATTTAATATTATTAGAGCAAAAAGAAAAATTGTTGTTGTGTAAAAAAAATGCCTTGCGAATGTCTTGCAAGACACTCATGCTCGCCTTTAATAAACACAACGGACTTAGCTATTTTTGTGCCTTCTCTGGTTTTGACCCATATATTTTTAAGGGACACGCTAAGACACATATATAATCATATATGGATATAAACATATCACACTGGTTCAACAAAGGGTCAGCACTTAAAATTTTTCAAAATCCATTTTTTTTGCAAGAAAAGGACATGTAACAAAAGGGTCACAAGTCAAAATTCATTTTTTTGCACGAAAACGACATACAGTGGTCATATCTATCCACTGTTCAAATCTTAGATCCGTCTCTGTATTCTTTAACATTAGAAAAACCCGATCTAAGATTTATGTAGTGGATAGAGATGACCACTGTATGTGGCTTTCATGCAAAAAAGTTAATTTGAGTTGTGACCCTTGTGTTGAACAAGTGCAATATTTTTGTGTGCATTGAATAATAAAAAAAAACGTTCAAAAATAGCAAACTTCAAAAGGCTATACAAATTAAACTCGATCCAGGTTTTCATAACCCTTTGGGGGTTTTGGTCTACACATATTTTACTTTTATTTCGAATTGGTCTCATCAAACATATAATTTCTTGTTGCACGGTGTAATATAAAATTGAGGTGGTTTGCAATGAGTTTTATTTTATAAAATTTTGATATCATTAATTATTCATAAATTTAATTCTCTGGCATTTTAAATTTCACTACTTTCATTTTTTTTATTTTTAATTTTTTTGTTTATATCAACACCAGTGTAATATAATTTTCTGGAACATTGTTTTGTTTCCTTGTTTTTTTTTTTTGTTTTTCACCCAAAAACTCATTTATCATTTTATATTCTGTAATGTAAATTCATACAATAATATTTTTTAACAAACTGTGTTTTTTTTGTTTATTTATTTGTGGGTTTTTTTTTTATTTTAATTTTTATCTTTTTATTCGGCTTGTTGAGTTATTTTGTTGGTTCCCTTTCCTGTGCTTAAAATAATTGTAAAAAAAAATCTAAAAAACAAACGCGCCACCAGAGATTTTCAAATTTTACCAAGCTTATTTTGTAATTTGATGTTGTTTTAAAAATACAAAAATTTCTATATATATATTATTTATTTTATTGTTTAGCCTTAGAAGCGAAAACAATGGAAACAGTGGTTGGGATAACTTCTTAAAATTTAAAAAAATTAAAACAAAAATAAAAATAAAAACACCAAAGGCAGAGCGTACACATAACAAACAAGTTTTCAAGTTATTTTTGATCAATGGTGATAATCGTTAACTTCGAGCGCATATATTAGTTCTCATTTAGTGGAATAGCTAGGTTATATGAATGTTTGATGTTTGCATGGGATTGTCACTTCTTTCAAAACGTGTTCTGATGATGGGAACCAAGAAAATTCCAGAAATAGATCTATCAACACATTCCTGAAAGTAGCCAATTAATAAATTTGAAAACAAAAACTCTATAGATTATTTGTTAGGACAAGATCCTAATAAAGAACTTCAATAATTTTCATTTTAAAAAATTTTATTTTTCAATCTTTTATCAGAAATAATAAAGATTATTCGGAGTCCAGATCATAAGTTTTTTGTGTGAATATAGTAACAAAAAACTGGTTATTATTAAAAAGATCTGCTATTGCATAGTTGATTTTAAATGCCGAAATTCCTTAAAGAAGCAATGTCGAAGGGACAGAAAAGAGTCAAATTTTTGAGGTTCTGAAGATGAAGACTTTTTTTAAAAATAACTTTGCGCAGTTTTTGTTAATATATTTATTAACAAAAAAAGAAAAAAAAAAAAAAAACTAATGATCTTGAACTCAAATAATGTAAAATTTTTATGAAATTCTGGATTAAAAGTTTATAATACTTTTTTAGATTATATGAAAACTGAATGCTTTTTATTAAGGGGTCGATGCAAATTTTATGAAAATATTCATTTAATACTGTACAACGCAAATATTCCAACATCATTTTATTACTCTCTCACACAAAAAATATTCCAATTTTCTTGTGTATTTAAATTTTTTTTTCATTTTATTACTCTCTCACACAAAAATTATTCCAATTTTCTTGTGTATTTAAGTTTTTTTTCAGACCACTTTTAAAATATTTTATTTTTTTTGTCAAATCGTTAACTTTTTATAATTCTCCCTAAATATTTCTATAGTTTTTGAAATTATTTAATTTTTATTTTATATAAAACGATCATCTTATATTGAACACAAATCTATCCTTAACGTATGTTTTAAAAGGGCATGTAACAATTTGCAAAAAAAAAATATATCATTGTTAACCAAAATTACTTCATAAAATATTTAAAAAATGGTGGTTTCGCTATGATTTCGGCTGTTCATAATCTTTAGTACAATCTGCACAGGACCTTAAAGAGTTTTCACACGAACCTTAAGAATGACTAAAGTTACGATCTATTCACGACACACTTCCTTTATGAAATTTCCCTTTTAATGATATATGCCTGACCTCGAAATATACTCCCAGGTCCTCAAAAAATCTTCACAGAATAATAACAGGACCTCAATGTTTATTCACAATACCCCAAGGGATACTCACATAACCTCAAATATTATTTTCAGGATCACAAAGGATTTTCACCGTAATTCACAAGATTATTTTATGACCTCAAAGTATTTTTACAGGACCTTAAATTTTATTCACATAACCTCCAAATATTTTGACAGGACCTCGAAGGATATTAGAGTTACAGAATACTACAGTCAAACATTATAGTCACAGGTCATTTCGCCCATTGCGTCTTTGACAAGGAAAGTATCCCGATGGGTTCTTTCCAATCTTAATGAAACTCGAATACGCGACACATATTTTTTTAGCGGCCCAATCTTATATTCAAGGGCTAGAATGCGGGGTAAAAATTATACTATTTTACGTTTTTCGGTTTATTTCGTGTTGTTTCAAACAATTTTTAGACAAATGGGATACCAAACGAAAGAGTTTATTAAGACGCATTAACTGGTACATGAAACATATTCGATAACTTTCAAGTATTTTTGTTATTAAAAAAAATGTGTGTGTATATTACTACATATTTAATTTAATCGTTTTTCCGATATTCGTAATTGTTCACCTTTTATTCGACTTTTCCCGAAAATCTTTTGTCACTTATATTATAAATATTTAAAATAAATGACAACCCTAATCCACACAGGCACTATGGGTATTCAAATTTTGTTTTCTAAGTAAATACTTCAACGCTGCTTAAAAATAAATCTGAATATCGTTAATTTCAGACGTGTTTCCATACAAAGAAATGTAATAGCAATAGCGCAACTTTTTTACCCTTAAACGTGAGATTGGGTCGTAAAAAAATGTGTCCCTTAATGTGTCCCTGTATTTTAAAAATACAGGATACCAAAAGGATATCTCTGAAGGACATCGTGCTAACTTGAAGACGTATATATGGATTTTTGTAAAATTTATATATTAAAGTCAACGTGCGTTTTCGCACAATTTCGCATTTTTCGAAAAACGAAAATCATCATATCTTCTTAAATAAAAGTACGAAAAGTGAAATTATTAAACTGTAGTTATATTTTGATAAGAGAAATTTGTACCTAAAATTATTGGCTTTTTTGCATATGCATATGGCCAATATCGCTTAAAGTAGGCAACAAAAAAAAAGCTTGTTCGCGAAAAGTGCCATCACCATTTCATCTTAAAAAAGCTTAGGTCGGTTTGAGAGTGGCTGTACAACGCTTCATAGTTCTAAACTTTATTACGTTAATAATAAAAAAATTTCAACAACTTTATACGGAACCGGTGAGCAGCTAAAAATTGGTTAATATTAATCACTGCAAAATATTAAACAGTTTCTAACGAATAAATCGCACTACTGGGTTTTTTTAAAGTACATACTTAAACCATTAAATATGTCCTTTATTATCCTGTTTCGGGACCAGTTCTTATTTGACAATGCTTAAACCACTAGAATGTTAAATGATACCATTCCTGGAATATATCTTTTGATGGCAATTGGCCCTGCATTCCTCAATGACCTATTTTATATTATTAGATTTCTAATTTATTTTGAAAAATTTAAGAATAATTTTTAGACTTTTAGATAGTAAAAATAAGAGTAGCCCAATTTTAATATTGTACTAACTACAGTGGGACAAATCACTGTCTGGTAGAAATAATAACTTGTTGATATGAACCTATTTTAATAAAATCTGTAGAGATGATGAGTTGCCATTTTAGATTAAAGTATCAACATTTAATATTCCAGGTATAAATAATAATTTTTCAGATATAATATTTTTTTAAAATATATACCGATAACAATAACATTTGCCAAGATTATAAAATATTTGTTGCTATTTCTTATATATTATTAAGAGTCGCCCTGTTATGACATAAACTGACCAAATTTAATTTTTCCCGGTATAAAATTAAAAATTTAATGATGTAGTATCACAGTTAATAAGCAAAGCTATGAAAAATCCGCTTAAATGAGCGATCAACGTTTAGTTTGAAACATTAAGAGGCACCCTGTAAGTGCTTTAACCACAATAGAGTATATTTGTACTAGTTATGTGAAAGTAAATATATTTAATACCTTTTTTTCCAGAAAAAAGTTTTTAATTTAAATATTTTATAAAATCTTTTAAATTATGTATTAAGTGGTTTTTTGTGTTCCAACTATTTTTTATTTCCTTGGAGTTTATTATTTAAACCACTGTTTACCATTAAACATAACATTTTGTGTATTATTATTTTGTTAAAAATTGTGATTTTGTTGTTTATTTTATATATTTTCATGTAATTTTTTTTTGTTCTTTTATTTTTTATGTATTGTTCCTGATTTACCTCTCTGGATTTCTAAAAACAAAAAAAAAAAAAAAAAAAAACAAAAAATAAAAAAAAAAATAATATAAACCAACACACGTCTCGGTAATGCCTGTCATCGCCTGCGGTTAAAAATGATAAATTTACAATTGTGTATAAATGTTGGTAAAAACCATTTACCATCGTGATGATGCCAACATAACTACCACCATCAACAACATGCCAACACATTATTGCTGTTGCCGCTCCTGCTGCCATTATACAAAACCACCAACATACCAACGATAAACAAATATCAAATCTATTGTTACAAATGTTGCCCCCTCTGTTTCCAATTACAAATGTTATTTTGTTTGTAGGTCCTTATGGAGGGTACACCCAGTTATTTGCATTATACGGAAGTTCTTAATATTTTTCAACAAATCGAGGGTGTACAACGTGTTCATAATTTGCGTATTTGGGCTTTAAGCATTAATAAAATTGCGTTATCTGTGCACTTGGCAATTGGTAAGTAGTACAAAATAATACTAATATCTGTCGTACAATTACACATAATTATATAATTTTTTTATATTGTCGCACTAACACACACACACATATACTTTATCATAATTGTTTATGTGTGTGTATGTGTATTCTCTTTTGGATTATAAATGAAGTGTTTTTTTTTTGTTGTTGCTCTCCTCCATATGTGGCATATAATCTGTGACATTAAACAACAAGTGTTTGTTAGGTTGAATCGTTTAATTACACTGTGCTACTCTGCAAAATTACTTTGTTAGTGACTGGTTTAAGAAGTTGCAAGTTTCGAATATTTATTTTAAACTTTTCTCGACTCTTCTTTCAGAGCAACAATATTCTTAAAGTTAATGTTTTTCTGAGTAAAATGATCCATCATTTGTTGAAATCGGTGGAAAAATTACAAAGTTATGGTAATTTTTCTATAGGGTCCGCCAAATAACTTTTTTTTTTTTTTGAAAATGCTATAAAAAAAAACTACTGAATATTTTCTCAAATTTCTTTTTTATTTCAAAGTAAAATCCTTCCGGTTAATGGAAAATAATTTCATTCAGATGGCTACCTTGGCGGCCATGCAGTATGAGCTTCATCTGAAAAGATGATTTTTTTTTGGCAAAATCGGCATCGAAAAAAAAAAAACGTTACATGGCGGACCCTTTATATATACAGAGTAGATTTAGTTTTTCTAATGGAAACTAATGCATTTTAGTGCAAAGGAGAAATAAAATAAATTCTGTATATACCCGGTTAAAAATTTTAATATGGAGTCTACTATAATTATATATCATTTGATAAGTTCCCATATAGAAACACATATAAATTTGTCCGAAAAATGTGTTATCTACTCGTATCTAATTATATCAAATTAGATATAATTTGAAACAATTTTATCCGAGATTTGTCCATATTAGGGATATTAAATTATATCTAATTAGATATAAATATATCTGACTTTATAAAATTTTAGCCGATAGTAGGTATGCTTTTAGTAACTTGAAGTTATGCTTAAAAGTATTTAAGTTTAAAACTAAAATTTGTAGAAACAAGTAGAACAAGTTTAAAGACTAACATTTTTTAAATGAAACAAAACGAAATGTTTAAAAATTATCAAGAACAAATTTAGTGTTTCAAAAATATATAATTAAGTAAGTACACAGAGAAAACTAAAAACGGGTTTCAATTAAAAAATTTATTGAATCAATTAATATTTTAATTGATTTTACACCTATCACTGCAATGATACTATCAATTAAACCTTTTATTAAAATTAAGAAGGAAAAAAAAGTTATAAATAACTTCTACAAAAAAAAAAAAATATGATACTCACAAAAAAAGTGTATGATCTATACGTTGGTATGTGTGTTTTTTGCAATGCTGATTCTGTTTGTATGTGTGCTTGTTTGGTTTGTTAACTTCAAATGTATTTGGTATTTTATACTGAAAATTTTCTATTTATGCATACAGTGTATAAAAAAAATATGATGATAATTGCGTCTAAAATAAAATATGTATTTATATATTTAAAAGTCAATTAAAATATTTATTGTTTCAATTAAATATTTGTTTAGAAACAAATTAAATTCAAATCAAATCTTAAATTAGATATTTTAGGTTGATAATTTTTTCTGTGTAGTGTTGTCTTATAAAATGTACACATTTTTTTATTTGATATTGTATTATATAAAAGAAATCACTTTCAAATAATTTCGTTATAAAATTAATATGAGCAAATGAGAAGAAATATGTAATAAAGTCTTTACTTGCCGATAACTTAATTTGATATTGAACTTTATCAAAATATGTATGGATTTATATTTAATGCTATATAAAATTATAAAGAAAATATTTTCGGTATGGCGTCATATCGATCACTACATATTAGGCCGGGTCGATTTGTATGGAGGCAAAAAAAATCGCTCAAAGTTCCAGGAAAATCGTATTCTAGGGATCAAAATAAGAAACTTTGCCGAAGGAACCAAACCTCTAAAACGAATTCTGATGTCTCGACTTTTGAAAAATTCCACTTTGACCCATTTAGACTGCCCCAATCGAATCCAACCCCAATCGAATATAATTTATACATGCATCAGCTAGAGCGTCTTCCGGAGAAGAAATAGAGACCCTAATCTTGGAAAGACTCCTCCTACTTTCTGAAATATCTCTATCCCGAGATTTTTACATTTTGCTATAAAAACACGGTTAAAAAGGCTCTCTTTCAACTTAAATTTTAACCCCTTAACGGTCACCTAGAATGATGATTTATGCATTAATCTGCTAGCGCGTCTCCCGGACAAGAAGTAGCTCCCATAATCTTGGAGAGGTGCCTCCTACTTTCTGAAATATCAAAGTGGGCTTTTTCAAAATTTGACCCTACGGGTCAAAAGTCGGGACATCAGAATTCGTTTTAGAGGTATGGTTCCTTCGGCAAAGTTTCTTATTTTGATCCCTAGAATACGATTTTCCTTGAACGTTGAGCGTTTTTAAATCGACCCGCCCTACTACATATATTTGGGTTATTATTTTATGGCTTATGTAGTTATATATGAAGAAGGATTTGGAGATAAATAATAATATCAAGTACCATATAACAAATTCTCTTAAATAAAAAATTATCAGATGTATTTGTTTATAATGACGACTTCATCATATTATATATGACTAGATATAACTATTTTTACCCGTATCTAGAAAAAGTACCATAACTTTGTAAATTTTTAACCGATTTTAACAAATAAAGTCTCATTTTCTCACTAACTTTAAGAATATAGTTGCCTATAAAGAAGATTCAGAAAAACCCTTGTATAAGGTAAAAAAGTAAAAAAAAATTTTAGTTAAATTTTGGATTTCATTCGGCCTTTTTCCTAGAATGTTAGTTTTCCAAATTATCAAGCTCGAGGTCTGAATTGTTTTTAATGTATTTTATTTATATAAAACTTCCTTAATCAAGCTAATATTTTGAATAGCGTCGCTATTCATCTTCCGGGCAGATCTAAAATGTTAACAACAACAGCATATAAGTAAACAATAAAACATGTGGATAATATTATAAGTTAACAGTAAATTTAAATTGTTATTAAAAAAATATTTACATATAGCTTGTTTTGTTTCTCACACTTAACATGAATGTAAAAAAAACGATTGGCAGCACAACTTAACGAAGTTGAAAAAATTAAAAGAGTTAACACTTAACATGCCCACTGTCATATTTTGTATAGGATTTCGTAACACGTATAAGAAAAAGAAAAAATAAACTTTATATAAAAAAGTATATAGATTTGAAAAGGTCAGGTAATTTTTATTATAAATACCGTTTAAAAATTCAAAATCGGTTGCAGAATGACTGAGTTACAAATGTTTAAATGCTTCAAGCGCAAATTTACCATTATCTTGAAAATTTGAGGGTATATTGCAACTTTTCAAATAATTTTTGTAACACACTCGGCACGACTTACAACCTACACTAGGACACTTGAAAAGTGATTGAATTTTTTTTTTGTTGTAGCACCGTGTTATCTTCAACTAATTTTGGTTATTGCAATTGTATATGTGACACACATATTTTTGTAATACATTTAACATATCTTATCATCATTTATTTTTATTTAATATTTTTATAATGCAATTAAGGTTTAATTTTGTTATAAGTCCATTAGAGTAATGATTGTTATTTGTTAAAATTATGTTTTTGTTATCATGCTTTTTATATGTTGAGAACAAATTTGTATTTAATGCTAAACTTGTTAAGACTTAATGATCATAATCAGTCATATTTATTTAACTGTTGTACTTTTTATGAGGGAATTTTTGGAACATTTTTTACGATTTTCAAAATTGATGGATGTGTTGCAATAAATTGTTTAATGTGGCCAATTAGTAATTTAAATTAATAAATTTTATTAATTTTAAATTTAGCATTTAAACTAAAACAATTTTTAAAGAACACAGAAAAAACTGAAATCGAGTTTCAATTAAAATATTTATTTTAAATTTATTTTCATCGGGATAAACATTAATTGCATTTATAGTAATTAAATGTGCTAAAGGCTTGTCCCTATCCGGATTTCATACCTACCCAAGGAAATCTTCAGGGGACTTTGTTATTCGAATTTCTAGAGATATTTGTTATGTTAAGTCACAAACTCAATGAGAATTTATTGTCCTCGTCTAGGAGCGAGATTCAAAATTTAAAATATCAAAGAAAAAACAAAAACAACAACAAAATATTATCACCATTGGCTTTGTCACATTCCAAAAACTACTCTGTTTTTTTGACAGACCTAGCAATGTAAATTTTTAAGATGAATTAACAGAAAATTTATACTAAAAACGGAGTAAATATTTTTGATCCACTTTTCTCTATCTCGTTTAGTTTTCGGGATATATCCTATTTTATGAATATTAAGTAAAAGTTATGAAAAAATTAACGCTATCTGCAAGCGAGACTGAAAACGTAGAAACGACAAATTTTTTTTTGGAGACAATTGTGATTCAATTTGAATTAGTAAATTTGAGAATCACGAAATAGTTCAAGTAAAGCTGAAATTAGTTCTTGTGGCAAAATGAGATAACTAATAAATAACTTTAGCTAAATAACTGATTTAAACGATAAACACAGAAAAAAAAAATAACTCAACTGAATTGGAACCCGTTTTTCAGATTTGTGTACTAACTTTTTTTTTTATAAATGTAGTTCTAAATATTTAGTTGACTCTGAATATTTTAAATCCAATATGTGTTCTCAAATATTATGAAATTCAGCAAATATTTAAATAAATTTTAATTTTTATTTTCAAATTAGTCATCTTTATCACCCTATGTTGTTATATGGTAACTTTAAAAACCACAATCTGTATTTTCAATTTATCTTATATAATCCCTGTAAATATTACATCATATTTTTTTATATTACAATAAATAATTCCATTTAAAGATTTTTTAATCTGATGAAGTCAGATTTGATCCTTAATATATTCCTCACAATTACATACAATTACACAATTTATTAGTACGAAATAAATAATATTCTTTAAAATCCTCAAATAATGAAATTTGTAGTGTCCGACCGAACAGTTCGGCCAAAAAACTATATTTTGTCGGTTTTTTGATATCTAGAGGCAATGATGACAAATTTTGGTATTGGAAACATGTTTGTTGAGCCGATTTATTTCGATTTTGTGTATAAAATTTATGAGAAAAGCCGAAATTTAGCTATAAAGTTAAAAGTTCGGCCGCCGAACTATTTTCAATTTGGCCGAACTTTCAGAGGCCGAACAGTGAATTCATTGCTTAACTACAGACTTTTCTTCAAATTTGACACTCAAAATAGCATCTAATCAGCCCAATAAACATTTTTCCATCCGCCAAATTTGTCCATAATGCTTTAAAATACCGAATACAGACCAAATGCATTTTCTGGCCGAACTGTTCGGTCGGACACTAGATATTTGTCTCCCATTTTCAGACACAGGTTGACACTGCATTCTAAAATCTTTAAATCCGATATATCTTCAGTATTTTCTGAACTATCACTAAAAGTTTTTCATATTTAAAGAAATTGTGATTACTATAATGTTTTCATTTTCGAAGTTATCAATCTTAAGCTTCTCTTTTACCTGACATAGTCAATTTTGGCACCCTATATGTAACAGATAGTCTTCAAATATCACAATATTAAAGTCAAACTTTATTCTTTAAATAGTAATAAAACTTTTTTTTAATTTAAAGAACACCTAAAGAAATTATGCTCTTCAATTTATTTGATATCAAATGCATAGCACTTCATGTAAATTGTATCAGTTTAATTCAGCTTCCTTAATTTCTATAAATACCCTGCGGAAAATGGACCAGTCACTGGTATGGTCACGTGACTAGAATTTTGTGTGTATGAACATGTCCTAGTATCGGTTCTATTATATGAAAGTGACCGGTTCTTTTAACATGGGCTTGTCATAGGAGGTGGCAATTGCTACCTTTTGAGCACCTTGTGACGTGGCGAATAACTTGACCAAGGTAATCTATCACCGTACCGTCTGAAGTGAATAAGCTACGGTACAAAGTAGAAGTATGTTGTGTTAAAGTAGGATCATTTTAGGATTAACGTGATATTCAACAGCATCAGTGAAAAAATAATTATCACGTGACTGGTGTAGGTGTACGAATCGTATAACTGGAGAACAATTTTTGATGGAAAACTAGTCACATATTAAGCGCAATATGTGCTGTTAGAGGGGTAGTTTGAATGGAAAAGTTTTGTGACGTACCACTGCACTGAACTAAGGAGAACATGTCGCCGAGCATGCGAAAAGTAATTAGCAAAATAACCGGTTACTTTTTATTCACCATGTGTCAATAAATAGCCCGTTTGGAACCAATCACTGAACTTACCCAAAACAGTGTGTCACAGCACCTGTTAAAAAAACCTTTAAAAAGGAACAAAAAATCTGTTTTAAAATGTGTATTTTTTTTTAAACACAACAAGAATCTATAACAATAAATTCATTATAACAATTTGAATTTGGGAAGGTATATAAACTATACATTAGTCGCATTCATGAAACGATGTATATAGTGCAAACATCGTATTTTTATAACATTAGTGACATAAATATTTTACCAACCCTGGAAAGTTTATTTTACGGTTTGTTTTGTTTATTGTTTCTATATTTCAAACATTTTAAAAATGAAATATATAACTGCTTGGATTGCTTCTCAAACAATATTACATTTAATATATTAACGTATACTTATTTAAGAAAATACAGACGGAAGAAGAAATTGAGAGCACTTTCAGAACAAATTCTTTAATTTCGAATAACACAAGAATTTGTATTAAATTCGTCATATATTTTAGTAAAAATAACAAAGTTCAAGCATTCCCATTTTTTCAAAAGACAACATTAAAATAATTCAGTTCGTGTTACGTCTTTATTGTTACGTCTTCAGTTTAACGTCTTCATTTTTACTGTCGCAAAGTCGGTACAGATAATATTCATTCGAAGTTATGTTCGCTTTGTAGCAGCCAGGGAACTGAATCCGTTGGCACTAATTGCCATGTTTTTATCCACTAACTACTAACGGTTTCGAATTAGTTCAATGGCCAGTAACAACTTCAACTGCCCTAGATGCTTCACTTTGATGTTATGTTACTATTTCTCTAGTTTCATGATATATCTGGTACCAACCAGTCAATGTTTTGTCACCATTACTATAGTCACGTGATTGGTCTTTTTACCCAAATTAACACTTTTTGGTACACCACAATTTTTGGTTTCACCAGTTTCGTGAAGTGCCCAAAAATCATATATCACAGATTTGTCACTTTAGATCATCGATATATAATACTATTAAAAAGTTTTTTAATGATAAATTCAGATTTTACAACGTGTGTTGTTACAGGGTGACTCTTAATATGTATCACAATTTGATAGTGTAAAAAACATCCTGTTTTTTTAATATTTGTACAAATAATTAAATTTACTTCAAATTTAATGAAATTATAATTTGTGAATTATTTCCAAATGCGAAATAGTTATTTTTTTATTCTAAACTGTTACAAGGTGACACTTAAAAATCTAAAGCGTCATTTATAAAAAGAAGACCGATGTTTAAATTAATTATTCTGTAAAAAAAAATTTTTGGCGGTCAACTTTGTTATCATAACAGGGTATAATGTTAAACTTGTTGCTGTATAATGTAACAGGGTGACACTTACGTCCACACAATATTCAGAGCGGCATGAGCCACGAAATAATTATCTAAAATTATAATACTTTGATCCAATTTTTTTAAATATGAAACAATATTATGGGTTTCTTTAAGCTTTCTCTTTTTTTCTTATTAGCTGCAATTCTTTTCTATTTTTAGTACTTATCATATTATACTCAAATTTATTATTTCCTCCTCCTTTTAACCATAATTAACCATATTTATAAAAGTTTTCAACTTTATTTGGTGATTTTTCAACAAATTTTTGTTTTAAGTAATTATTAACAAACTAAAAACTTTAATTGGTTTGTACTAAAGGGGTGATGAATATTTTGCAAAATATTCTCTTGCGTGCTCTGATACAAGTTTGCAAAAAAACAGACAATTTAGCTTAAAAAATTAATATTTTTTTCATGGAATACTTTAATTTTGTCCACATTTTTATAATTTTCAGAATATAATATTATTAGAGTAAAGGCAGAATTAGTTTGTACGTTCTGTTCTGTTACGAATCAGCTGTTTTGTTTCTGTTCAATTGAAAGTCTGTATGTGTGGTTAGTTTTCACTTTTTCGTTCTGTTCTGTTGCGGACAAATCTGTTGAAAATAGAATTCAACGTCAAGTGACAGCCTAAAGTGCGTATGTATTAGTTTGTTGTGAAATCTTTTTCTCAATATTTGAATCAGGGATGATAAAGTTGGTCCTATAGTACTTTTTATGGTACTATTTGAACCTAAAATGTACCATGATACTCCTATGACTCATTTAGTACGATTTACAAATTTTTCTATGTATGAATTTCTTCAATAATTATTAATTCGATTTGCAGTCCCATATGAGCAATGAATTAATTTGGAACCAAACGCTGTGAATTCAATCACACGAATTCACTGAGTGCGTCTGATTACAGATGATTATATTAGAGTTTTAGTAATCGATTAAACCAATTATTGAATTTAATCACTAAGGGTTATAATTATTATTAACTAATTTTCATTTTCAAAAAAGTAAATAATAAAAATCCTTTAAAAATGTGAAATTGACTATTAGCAGCGTGTTTTTAAAATCGAATGAGTTCACAAACAAATT
Organism: Delia radicum; assembly: GCA_021234595.1. Lineage (NCBI taxonomy): Eukaryota > Metazoa > Arthropoda > Insecta > Diptera > Anthomyiidae > Delia > Delia radicum. The sequence continues at coordinate 227,512,445 of CM037854.1, forward strand.
TGTTTGCAACCAATCACAAGGATTGAATTCGCAAAAAACTGTGAGAAACGTAATTCAATACAGCAAGATATTAATGGCACATTCAAAAAATATTAACAATTTGGTGAATTTAAGAAAAAATCTCAAAATTCTAATAATTTTTTAAATCAATATCGGCTGATTTTCTTAGTACGCACTGCTCATTTTTACATAGCTTTATGTATATTTTTCCGAAAGGTTTGGTATTGACAATGAGCAAAATCGGTCCAGCGGTTTAAAAGTAATGAGTGACAATGTGAAAGTTAAAATTCACCGCAAATTTTTTTTTCTACACAAAAAAATTTGTTTTTCACCTCAAAAACAGTTTTGTTACCTCAAAAATGTTTTTTACGACACAATTTATTTTTTCACATCCAAAAAAGTTTTTCACCTCAAACTTTTGTTTTCGCCTCTTAACATATTTTTTTTTTTAATATATTTTTGTTGTTTCATTTGTAATTGTTCATTTTGGAGGGTACAAAGATTTGTTTGTTAATTTATATTTAAATTTTTTTTATACTTGTGATGCCGAAAAAGTACTATTTTATATGCAGGTTGGTACTATCTTAAACTCGCATTTATCATCCCTGATTTAAATGTTTTTGGTTGGAGTTTCTTTTACTTTTTAAAACAGCTGATTCTTTTCACAGAAAAAGTAATTACAAAATATTACCTACAGAACAGAACGACACAGAACGGCAACAGTAAGTAACAACTAATGAGGCCTTTAAAGGAAAAATTGTTATTTTCAATTTATAACGAGCTTTCAACCTCCGTATATTTACAAACATAACAACAATTTATTTTTATTTTTGTAAATTTGGGTAAAAAAATTCTTGATAATATCATGCAAGACATTCCTGCTCCCCTTTAGTATGTACTACAAAAATTATTATTAATTTCACTTTTTATTAAAATGTTGTTCAAAATATAAAACTCGATAACTTTAACCCCCACAATGCAATTTAAACAACTTATATATTAACTCAAGAGAAAAAACAAAAACTGTAATAAAAAATATAGAATGTACGATAGTATTCATAAATGACAATTGTGCATGGCACAAATCGACAACATCATCATATACATAATTTGAGCTAATTTAAGTTGAAATTGCAAAGTTTTTCCTCAGTTTTATTCTGTTATTTTGAGGATAAAAAAATATACTCATGGAGAAAACTGAAATAAAAAATAATAAGCATAACTAGAGTTTAAATGCAAAACGTAAAAATGTTTGTTCCAAGTTTTAGAAACTATAATTCGATTTTTTTCTCAAATATTGTTCGTAAATTTTTAGTACAATCAATGCGGAATTAACCGTGTGTTAATATTACAAAGTGGAATAGCTGTTGTAAAGTTTTTAGTACAACATACTGTACTATTATTGTGAACGATTTACGATTCGTAGATTTTTTAACACTATTGTCTGAGTTTGAGTTGTGGTCCTGTGTAAGTACTGTAATTCGAGTTCAAATCGTTTTACTTTTAGTACTATTAATTTAACCTCAAACCGCGATTGGTTTGTACTTTAATCCTAACACGAATCGTGTGTTTTTGTACTAAATCTTTAATTGAAATTATGATAATTTTAGTATTGTACTAATTGTAGTACTAATCGTTTGAATTATAGTACTATTATATTATACACAATCTTATTGTAGTACTAAATTTTGAACTCTAATAGTTGTCATTTTAGTACTATAATCTGAGCTTAAATAGAGGTTATTTTAAAACAATATCATTTATTATATTTTTGCTTATCTGAGAACTATAGTGTCAATTCGTTTAATGTTTTTTTTGTACTTTTGCTTGTTTTAGTAAAACTAAAAGCTGAACTCGAATCATGATTCTTGTAGTACTAACCTAAAGTGTGAATTGTGCAAATATTGGAAACTAATTTAAATTTAACGTGTTTTGTTGACCTTAATGTACAAGAATATTTATGTCTTGTGACTAGAAAGCTTTTAAAAATTTCGATTGTAGTTGTTAGCCAATTAAACTTCCGAATTTGCCAATTGCAAGAAATTTTTGTTAAAATGGGAATTTTCTCTGAAACTTAAAATATCTTATACTTTTAAGATTTTAGTAAATTTTCTCTAAAAAATATGTTGTAGAACCTAAAAATTTTCGTGCATAAAAATTTTTCGCAGTAAAAGTTTTTAAAGTAACGATTAAAAGATTTAAGGGGGGACATTACATTCGCGGTAGAGAAAACAGACCTTTTTTAAAAAATTCATAACTCAGTCAAAAACAAACATTTTTCCAAAATTTTTATTATTTATTATTGTAGAGAATTGAACAAATTACAAGAAAAAAAAAAAATTCAAAAAAATATATTTTTCACTCCAACATGGTTTATAGAGCTTCAAACTGACGGCAGAGAAAAAAAACGGAGCCTCGTGGTTGCAGCGCTGGGAGTCGCAAAACAAAATTGGTTATCGTATGACACGGGCTTTTTTTTTTTCAATTTTTGGTGATGTTCCAAATTTAAAAGTGTGTTTTTTCGGAAAAAATATTGACTTTAAAAATTCATAAAAAACCAAAAAAAAAAATTTAAAGAAAAGCGATAGCGAATCAAGTTTAAAAAAATACAAAAAAAAATTTCGTCAAAAAATTAACCCGGTAGTGCCGCAACCAGTACGAAAAACATGGTTTCGAGATAAACGCGTTCAAAGTTTGTGAACAAAAAAACAAGTATATACCAGCTGCCGTATGTAGGTAGCGCGAAAATTAAAAATGCGCTCTCACTAATCCGGCTGTAACTTTTGAGCCCGTAGGAATTTTTCCATGAATTTTTTTTTCATAGAATCTTAAGAATATTTACTAAAATACAAAATTATAAAAAAAGTCGATTTCAAAAAACGGCCAATGTCATGTCAAGATTTTATTGTTATAACTACAAAAACTTCTGAAAAATTTACAAATATTCGTATATTATATGAAAGTTTTGGTTATTTTAATTTTTTTTTCTTATTTTTATGCATGGATTATTATCAGTGTATGTACTAAGCTTTTTTCCGCTAAAATAATTTTTTTTATGCTTAGGCTCACCATAACAGGTGCTGACTGAGTTTGTATATGCTCAAAACGACAACTGCGACTATAATGAAAACCCCTGTGAGGAAACTTGCATACAAAAGTAGTTTTCATTCATTTAAAGTTTTGTATTTAAAATAATACCATGGTCTATATAGCTAGAAATATGCAATGGCTTAGTTATGCTGGCTATGTGATGACGAAGACGACCATAAGGATGATGATGGTGATACATATAAAGTTGTTGCTGATAATAATGTTGTTGTGGTTTTTGTAGTAGAACAACAAAATAAAATAGTTTTCTATTTCTATATGGGAACAGTCACTTAAAATTTTATAACTTTTTTTTTTCAAATTTTGTTGTTTTGTTTTTTGTTTTGGCAGAGGGCGAGTTGAAAATTGTTTTGAAATATCACTTGAAACTCTATGCTGTGGCAATAATAATAAGGAAACTAATGCTGATGATGACGATAAATATGTTGATCATTATCGTTATTTAGCTATATTTAAACTCATTTAAAACTACAATCATTATAAAAAATTGGCTTAAGTTTTAATTTTTTTTAAATAAAAATTTCTAAATTTGAAAAAGTATTAATATTAGAGATTGAAATAGTTTAAAATGTTCTATTAAAGTTTTGAGAATTGTTTAATATAAATGCTTATTAAATTTTTATTTAAAACTTTAGTTCTTTCTTTTTCATTTTGGTTTCATATTCATAGGCTATACATATTTTTTTTTCTTTAAATAATCCCACAACTTTTCCTTTCCACATGACTTGATATGTCCTTTTACTTTTCTTCCCCCTAGTTACATTAATCATTACGCTTTTCAACTAAACGTAACGCAACAAAACTTGTCTTGTCTCTAACGTGTTTTTTCCTACTTTATGTCCATACCTCTTGGTTAAATATAAGGGTGTCCGATAAATATGCATTGTTTGATAGCCATTTCTTGTAGAAATTTAAAATAAAGTGGTCGTTAGGAACACCCTTTTGTACATATTTCCTTTCCTTATAGAAAAGGTTACAACTCAAAATAAAACTTCCTGTAGCAATAAATTATTTTTTACTTTTGAAAACAAAGCGCTATACTTGTTTTACGATTTAAACATGATTTAGAATTTGAAGTTACACTTTATAAAATATAAGGCAGGGGTGTTTGGTATTGACTGGAACGAATTTAAAATACTCTTCATCCTCTTTACGTTAAAAACCGGACATTTATATAAATTTAAATATTTTATGTAAAAAATTCAATGACATGCAAATGTTACGGAATCTAAGCTTTAAATGCAGCAAATGGGATCTAATAGTGTGTACAAATTGTTTTACTTTTTTACATACTACCTTTTACGTATGAGTAATATTAAATTATATTAAAAAAATATTAAACATACGTAAATTTATCCTTTAATATTTTAAAGAATTCTGGTTTTAATAAAAATAATACTCTGGGTCCGAGAATTCTTACCTTTCTGATTGTAACAAAATTTGATTATTTTGTAGAAATTAAAAATTTTAGATCACGAATTTAAGTAGTCAAATATGGTAAAAAAAATTCGCCCCTTTTTAAATTGGTTTTGTCTTTTATGTAATTTTTTTCAAAGGAATGCATTACCATTGGAAAGGAGTTTGAAAACCTTATTTTCTGGTACCTTTTTGGGGGTTTAAAACTTTTTTATATCCTTTATCCTACTAGAGAGGAAGAAATATATACACATATATATGTCGTTTTGTTATAAAATCTGTTCTTTTTCAATTTTTTTTTTGTCAAATTTTGGTTCTAAAAATTTTTTCAACTATTTTTTTTGCAACATATTTTTTCCAAAGAAGTTTTTCAGTTAATTTTTTTTTGCCAAATTCTTTCTCATTGAAATATTTTTTCAGCGAAATTTCTCCTTTAAAGTTTTTTACGCCAAATATTTTTCATCTTAAGGGATGAAGATGATAACTCATTAAAACTCTTAAACTTGAAAAACTTAAAATTTGTTTCCGCGAAATCTTTTTTTCGCTATATATTTTCTCCGCGAAATATTTTTTTCTTCTGTATCAGCAGTGTTGATTTTGTATGTTTTTTCAGCGATATTTTTTTCCGCCCAATTTTTTTTCTTTGCTGTTTTTCTGTCAAATATTTTTGACGAAATTTTGTTCCTTGAATTTGTTCCATCAAAAATATAGTGTATTCATCTTAATGGATGAAGCAGGGTATTTTAAAGCGAATCCCGACATCAACTTGCTTAAATTAGGACGTCAGGTAATGACAATTTATTATCCTACTGCCAAGGTAGTATGGACCTACCCTTTATCAGACCATTTATATGAAAAGAACCTGACAGTTGTTAATGACTATTAACTGACATATTTTAGATGCCTTGTGGCGTAATAGGTGGTGTTTCTAAATATAAAAAAAAACAAAGAATTTAAAAAATCTACTTCCCATCATAAGCGCTCTGTCACATAAAGTTCTTTTTGCAATGCAAACACTAAGCAGTGTTGATTTTGTATATTGGCTAGCTAACAGCAAAGCTACATTTATTGCTTGTGGTGTTTGAATAAAAAATAAAAAAAACAAACACTAAAATAAAACAAAAAACATTAACTCTATATAAGTAAAATGTAGTTGAAGTGTGGCGATATTGCCTCGATTGACCTGTCGCGGAATAGGTCAGTTGGGGTTAATTAATCGCTTATTTCCCGTAAAGCATTTAAAAGAAACGTTTAAAAATATAACGATTGAAAAAAAAACCCAAAATTTTTTTTCCGCCATTTGTTTTCCACTCGAAAATTTTTTCCAGAGAAATTTTCTTTGGCGAAAACTATTTATCAAGTAGTTTTTTTCCGCAAAATTGTTTTCCTCTAACTTTTTTTTTTTGCTAATTAAAAAAAAACGATAAAAAATATATCGATTGAAAAAAACTCAACAATTATTTCGGCGAATTTTTTGGCTGCAAATTTTTTTTCCTCATATTTTTTTCCAAGAATTTTTTGTTTGTTTAAACTATTACATCATTGTGTAATTAATGACAATTTACCATTTAAAAACGCTAAACTATATATTGATTAAGAAAACACAAATTTTTTCACCCAAAATTTTTCTGCGAATTTTTTTTATCCGTTTTTGTGTTCTTAATATTCAGAAAATTATTTAATTTGTATTTCAGTGCGAAAGCAAATTTAATTTGTTGAAGAATTCATAATTGTAATGCATGTTGTACTCGAACTTCTTAAGGGGGGACATTACATTCGCGGCAGAGAAAACAGACATTTTTTTTTTAAAAATTAATAACTCAGTCAAAAACAAACATTTTTCCAAAATTACAAGAAAAAAAATTCAAAAAAATATATTTTTCACTTCAACATGGTTGTATTGAGCTCCAAACTGGCGGCATAGAAAAAAAACGGGGCCTCGTGGTTGCAGCGCTGGGAGTCGTAAAAATTGTCCGATCTGGAAAAAAATGACTTTTTTAAATCTTAACAAAATTGGTTATTGTATGACACGAGCTTTTTTTTTAATTTTTTTTCAATTTTTGGTGATGTTAAAAATTTAAAAGTGTATTTTTTCGAAAAAAAATATTGACTTTAAAAATTCATAAAACATTGAAAAAAAATTTAAAAAAAAACTCGTGTCATACGATAGCGCATCAAGTTAAAAAAAATGCAAAAAAAAAATTATTCAAAAATGAACCTGCTAGTGCCGCAACCAGTACGAAAAACATGGTTTCGAGATAAACGCGTTCAAAGTTTGTGAACATAAAAAAAAAGGTTACCTTCAATCTGCCATGCCTGCTTCGTACTGTATGCCTTCGTTATCTTGTGTTGTGCTGTTTCTTACAGTTTTTTTTGCAATCATTTAGCAATTTGGGCTTCTTTTGAAGCTTCAAATGCCTTCACTCTGGCGCATTTCAAACGATTGCATCATTTCCTTTGCAAAAATTCAATGCTGCAGCTAGGTAGACTAGGTTCACACACGGCAATTATAATTGCGCAATTCTTGAGTTTATAGAAGAGGGAGGGAAAGAGAATGATAGGGGGTACAGAATTGCCCGTACTCCAATTCCGTTTTGTTTTGTCATTCGCAATTTTCAATACTGCAGGTTGATATACGAAAATTGCTGAAACAAACTTTTCCTGTGTGAACACAAGAGCAAGTTCAAAGGAGAATTGAAGAAGAATTGGGCAATTATAATTGCCGTGTGTGAACCATGACGTAGCGCGAAAATTAAAAATGCGCTCTCACTAATCCGGCTGTAACTTTTGAACCCGTAGGACTTTTCCAAGAAATTTTTTTTCTTAGAATCTTAAGAATATTTACTAAAATACAAAATTATAAAAAAAGTCGATTTAAAAAAACGTCAATGTCATGTCCCCCTTAAGTTTTTGGCTCATTCCCTAGAAAAAAGTACAAACAACTCGCCAATTTTCTTTCGCCGAGGAAGTCAAAAAAAAAATATATGCTTTTATAAAATATTAATATTTTATATTGATACACCTAGTTTTTTTTTTTCTTTTAGTTCCTTTTGCCATTAACCTTGGTTTCTTTTGGCATTTCTTTAAAACTCTTTAACGTATTTCTAGGTTTCTTGTTAAACATTCATACAAAGAATTTGCATGCAGCGAAGCATGCGTTTAGTAAATGTCCTGAAGTTATTTGAATTTGCAGCTGCATTACAATTCATGGACTGTTTTCAAGGGGGGGTTGGATGATTTAATGTACATGGTATAAGGTTAACAAAGTTCAAAGTAAGTTGTCTGTCATTTACTGTCTGAGACTACAAGGTACATTTTTAGGCTATTTCGATAATAAATTAGCTTTCATGTATTTAGAGGAGGGGGTGAGGTATTGGAAAAGACATGAAATATTGCTGAACATAAATAGTGAAATTATTTAAATAAGAAGAATATAAATGACAATTTAAAAGATTTTTTAGTGAAAATTAAGTAAAGCAGAAAATATGATTTAGGGCAAGTAACTTTTATAAAAATGACCAGAGTTTAACTTTAACTACAGATAATTTTATATAATTTTGATATTTGTTACTATGGTTAAGCTTTAAACTTTGATTATTTTGAGATAAGTTAGCAGACCTTAAAGTTTTATACAGAATGTTTGTATACAGAATAATGTACAAAAACTAATAATTTTGGAAATTTTTGGTATTTTATTTTGTAAAAATTTTTTTTAGTTCTTATTCCTTTTATATTCCTTTATTTTTTACATTCTACATCTTCAAAATTCACCTAGTTAGTTGTTAATTTTAATAAACTCTATTTTATTTAATTTTTTTTTGCATTTTTTTTATTTTCAACTCCATAAATTAATACCATAATTGAAATTGTTTGGCTACAGAGAAGATATAAAATATTTAACTTTAGTTTCATTTTTATTTTAGTACAGAAATATTCATCTGTATGCATGTAGTTATTTGCAGCTTTAGTAATATAAACTTTATAGCTGTTTATGTAAATGTTCTACATCGAGCCAAGAAAATTATAGAAAAAAAATTACAACTATGCAGTAGTAAAATAAAATAAAAAAGGAGACTTGTTAGAAAAATTTTTGTGTAAAATAAATAAGAATGAACATGTTTACCAGAAAGTAAAGACTATACAAATGAGCTACAGTGTCCGGGAAGAAAGAATTTTTAATAAGAGTTTTTAATATGTTTTCTTAGTTAAGATTTTCGTCGTTATATTTTATGTGATTTCCAATTTTAACTGAAGTACAAAATACAATCTACCGGGTCCATTTTTCTACTAAATAATAATAGAAAAATCTGAAAATAAGTACAACTAATTTAAATATGTCCAATGCAGCGCCACCTATCGATTCCAAACAAAATATAATATATAAAAAAATAATTATAGTCAACCATTCACGTGAATATGGTTTTGGTATGTCTAGTGGTTTAGTCATTGTGAGCACATAAATGGCGCCAAATCTAAAGGCCGAACTATATATATTAAGCGTAGTTGAATTAAGGGACTGAGCAATTGTATGAAAATACGTTGAAGCACCCATATTTAGCTTAAGTTAACTTTCGTAAAGTTCCATCTCTATTGGTTAAAGTTCCATCTGCATTGGATAATTTGCAATCGAGACTCATCGTACCCAACTTAACAAAATTAAAACGTTTCAAACAAACAAAAAAAAAAAATATAATAAATAAAAAAAAAAAAAAATTAAATTTATTCGCAAATTTGGCGAAAATTTTGAAATTCACACAATTGTAATATGATCGTTCTTGAATTCAAATAAAAATTAATAAAAATTTTGAATCAAATTTACAAAAGATAAGCCAATTGTGTTTGAAGCTTAAGACTTTCTTTAGAGAAGGAGCCTTTAAAGCGAGGGAGCCTTTGTAAAAAAACACAGCAGCAGCTCCAGCTTTTGGGGCGGGAATTTGTTTTTTGAAAATATTCGCAAATTTTTTTGTAAGCATGGTTGGTAAACGAATCGAATAAAGATTTATAGTTTGTTTCGGTTTTGGTATCGCCAAGGATATTTTTCTCGGAATCGGTATTGCTAAAACATCCATAATAATAAATAATAATAATTTTTTTGTTTCCGAAAATTTTTTTCTTGTCAATAGATAGTTTTTTTGATTTTTTTATAGTAAAGAATTATTGTTTGTTTCGGATTTGGTGTCACCAAGGGTATTTTTCTCTCGGGATCGGTATTGCCGAAACATCAATAATAAAAAAAATCGTTTTAAACCGTAAAAAAAGCTCAAATTTATAAAATTTGCATATAAAATAAGTATTTTTTAAATTGAACATACATATTATAAAGCCTAATTAATGAAAGTTCCGTTAAAAATTACAGAATATTTAAATTTAAATTTTATATGGGCGATAAAAAATTTTAACCAAGGACTGTAATTTGTTACGTTACCAATTTAAAATCCCGAAACATGGTCATTAGAGCGTTTTACCGCAAATCTCGTATTTTTTTTATTTTGCTAGCGTTGCATGCTTATGGCCCAGAAGATTTTAAGAAATTTTTTCTGAAATGGATTCTATCCAAAAAATGAGGTTATGAATAATGAAAATTTTATTATTTCTTGTTTTATGTTTTTACAAAAGCGCACAGGTAGAAATTGCCAACCGTACCAACAAATAGTACTGGCAAACCACTGTTATTTTTGTAAAGCCCATCGTGTTAAAATTACCAAAGGTAATATTGTACTAGGAAATCACTATTTTGTTTGCAAAGCATGTATTTTGCCAGTACCACCCTCAAAATTCTTTGGCAATATTGTTTTTACCAATATACAACCAATTAGAAACATTTGTTTTAAAATATATTGTTATATTTCACACATTTGCCACTATTGCCACTATTGCCACTTTTTCAATTACTTCATAAAAATGCCATATCTTTGGACCCTTGGAGTAATAAATCATTTTTACAAATTTTTTAGATTAAGAAGTCGCACTAAATATAGATGAAAACCAACCTTTATTCAAAAGTTTCAGCAAATTTAGTTTTTGTATTAAAAAATAAAAAAGGGTTATTTGGGACTTTCTTTATTTTTATATATTTAGTTGAAATATTGTTCCACTTCAAGTCCAAAAATCTAATATGATATTGTTATATTAGATTTTATTTGTTGCTTTTCAAAAAGCTTGATCATTTTTAAGACAGACAATACAAGTGTTTCATTGGCATCACCTAAATCTTCAGTTGTCTTCAATCGAAAAAGATAATTGGCTTAACTCAAACCGAGACATTATGTACAACAGACAAAATAAACTCTATTAAAATCTTTTTGTATGCCTTAGTATATAAACTGCCTGATCTGGTAAGCCTAATTATAATATCAAATTAGGAAATTTTTCACAAATATATATAGTTTTAAATTTGTATGTAGAAATTAAATTTCGGGAGACTTTCTTTTAAATCAAACTTATTAACTATGCTAACACTTTAATTGTAAATTATTTCATTACAGTTTTTTATTTAAAAAATATTATTCAAAAAACCTTAAGTCAACTGTTTTTTAAGAAATTTTTGGAATTTTCATGCCATTTTTTGTACTAAATACATTGGAAATTGAAAGAAAAAATCCGAATGCGAAAACATATATAATTTAGGCATGATTTAAAAATTACAAACCCTGTTATTTTAAATTTATGTTTTATTATTTAAATCGGTTTGCGAAAGGGATATATCACCCTCAAACATAATTAAAACGAAAATTTGGCCCATTTTAAGTGATATCTAACAGCGATTTGTTGTTAAATTTAAAATCGGTTTTGAGTTGAGACAAATTTTGAAACCTTATCTTTCTTTCGGTTTTGAATGGAGAATTGAGACAAATTTTGAAACCTTATCTTTCTTTTAAAAAAAACACCTGAAGTAGGGCATTTATATTGCAAAAAAAAAACAAACAAATATTTTGGCATCAGCATATTTCTGTTGATTTTACTTCTATTTTGCAACTATTTCGTAAGACTTTATCTGTAATTTTTTTGTTTTAACTTTATATCTTCAAAATTTTTCGTGTTGTTTGCTGTTGATGTTGGCTTTATAATGCACGTGCGAAAATGCAATTTGCATTATAGTAAAAAAAGCAAAGCCAAACAAGACATGGACTTTTGTCTGGCTTTTGGTTGGAATTGAATTTAAAAACCAAAAAAGTGAAAAGTTTTAAAATTCGTGACAAAATAAAAAAAATTATACAAGAAAGGAAATTATAACCAGCGATATGTTTGACTAGCAGGGGCATAATAAAGAACTTTCTACCTTATCCAAATTTTTTTCCACAATATTATAGATTTCCAGTATTCAAGTTGCAGTTCTTTGTTCTTGAACAAAAATATTCAAGTGATTAGGAAAATAAAATTTGTACACTCAAATAAAAAAGTTAGTACAAAAATTATTAACACGTTTTACATCCCAATTAACAGTTTTTGTGAAAAATTTTCCTAATCTCTATTAACAAATTACAAAATTTTTACACACCACAGATGCAAATTTTTTTAAACCCGAGTTACTAAAATTAACAAACATTTTTTTTTTTTATATTTGAAAGCAAAGTTTTAATTTTGTAAACATGAATCTAAAATAAAAGAAAATGCCAATAGATGATGAAAAAGAAATGAAATTAAAAAAGTATTATTAATTTTTAGTAAAACAATTGGGTTACTAAAATTTTACTAAATTTTACTAGCTTTGCTACTACTTTCACATTAGCAATATTAATTGCTAAAATAAAATAAACTTATGCTGGTTTTAAAATCATTAATTTTTCTGTAAATTTACTGAATTTTCTGTAACTTTTACTAACTTTTACTAACTTTTACTAATTTTTTTTTTTTTTTTTGTAAAACATAAGTACACTTAAAATACTATGTAGGTAAAGACCACTGCAATTGTAGTTGAAAACAAATGAAATTTCACTTAAAGAAAGGACGACTTACATTACAGTAAATTCAACTAACATTGTCATTTGATTTTTAATGTTAAAAAAATGACTAACAATTGTAGTAAAAATGAACTACATGGTAGTAAAAAATAAACAAACATTTTTTTTTTTTATTTTTTTAAATAACAAAAAACAACTGTAAAAATGAATGTAAAATCATAAAACAGTCATTTGATGTTTGTTGTTTTTTTAAATGAACTACAGGGTTAGTAAATATTTTCATTTGTTCTACAAATGACTGACATTTACATTAAAAATAAAGAAACTGTATTACAACCCAAACAACTGCATATTTTTAAAGCAGAAGTTCCCTGAGTGTACTAATTTTTTATATTCAGTTCATTGATTTTAGTTACGGGTAAAGCTACTTTACTAAATTGTTAAAATTATAATAAGTACACTGTGTTTTTTTTATTAGTTTATTATTTACTTTATTAGTTGTTTTACAAATGCTTTGCCATTGTTTTAAAATTATGATTTTGCTACTGGCGAAGCAATCATTGACAGCGCTTTACCAACGCTTTAAAAAAGAAACGGCTAATCCGTGCCCGGTGTTATCATTGGGGTTGGTACAGCATTTTATCATTAAAAAAGCACTTTATTGGTTGTTCTACCAATGCTTGCCAACGTTTTAAAATTATGTTTTTATTAATGGCAAAGCGCTTATTGCCAGTATTTTGCCAACGTTTTATAAAAGGAACGGCCAAGCCCTGCCTGGTGTTATCATTGGGGTTGGCACAGCATTTTATCATTAAAAAAGCACTTTATTGGTTGTTCTACCAATGCTTGCCAACGTTTTAAAATTATGGTTTTATTACTGGCAAAGCGCTTATTGCCAGTATTTTGCCAACGTTTTAAAAAAAGGAACGGCCAAGCCCTGCCCGGTGTTATCATTTTGGGGTTGGCAAAGCAATTAAATCTTCATAAACGCTCTGCCAACGCTCATACCACCGTTGAAAGCACTGGGCCAATGATTTTCCGTGCGTATTTTTCTGGCTGGGTAATTTTGTATTTTTATGCAAGGTTATTGTGAGTGTATAAATAAGGTATCGTGGGAGAGGAATTTTGAAATGCCTTTTTCTGTAACGTTTTTTGATACTTTTAAAACCTTTTTATTTTTAAAAAAATACTTATTTTATACTTAGAAATTTTGTACTTTATATGAAGAAGTTTACTGATGTGACTTTCAAATTCACATATATTGTACACCATCAATTTTTTTTGAATGTTTTAATATTTGTGCTATTGTGGGTTTTAACGAATTTTTCCGGAATCTTTTTTTGTTTTGTTGGTAATTTTAACAATTTGGCATCTTTATGCTAAAACATAAAAATTCTGCATATCAAACTTCATTTTTTGAAAAATTCTTTACTGCATAACAGTCTTTATTTCAAAAGTAATTTTGACATGCTCCCGAAAAGAAAGCATGATTTTATTCAATATATCAATTCCTTAATCTTTGAAGTGGCCGAAAAAATGTGATAGGTTGTTTCTAGATTTGATTTTTTTTGTTAGATATCTACATTTTATATGAATCAAAGGGCTTTTGCTTTGAAATACTTTCCATATAATAAAATTAATACTAAATTGTGTACTACATGTCGTATGATTGATATTAATTAAAACTAATAATAATCATACGCCATAGAGTGCTCTATGTTATTTTAATTTCATAAACGATTTACAAATATTTTGTAAACACAATTGGTCATAACTTTTTAATTTATCTGTGGATTTTCTCAATATTCATCTAGATTTTTTCAATGGAAAATAATAGTGTTCGACCGAACAGTTCGCCCAAAAACCTATATTTTGTCGGTTTTTGATATGTAGAGGTAATGATGACAAATTTTGGTATTGGAAACATGTTTGTTGAGCCGATTTAATTCGATTTTGTGTATAAAATTTAAGAGAAAAGCCGAAGTTTAGCTATAAAGTTAAAAGTTTGGCCGCCGAACTATTTTCAATTTGGTCGAACTTTCTGAGGCAGAACAGTGAATTCATTGCTGAACATTGAATTCATTGCTTAACTACAGACTTTTTCTTCAAATTTGACACTCAAAATAGCATCTAATCAGCCCAATAAACATTTTTCCATCCGCCAAATTTTTTCCATAATGCTTTAAAATACCGAATACAGACCAAAATGCATTTTTTGGCCGAACTTTTCTGTCGGACACTAGAAAATATGATATTTTTTGAACGACTTCTACTATTTGCTACTTTTTCATAATTATTAAAGATTTACTTTTCGCTAATTTATATAAATTTTTTAAATAATTTTGATTTTACCGAATAACCAATAACGAGACTAAAAACTAATATGCTGATAGGTTGTCTTTGGGCCGAGAAATAGCCGAAATAGTCAAAATTAGAATATAAAAAATTTTGATTAAAAAAATATTATATTAAAGATATTGAAATGTGATGTTAGCGGATCACTTAAGAAAGAAAAAAACAAGTTGTACTTAGTGCTCAGAACAATTGAATAATTTGTCAACTGGTGCTTAAAAAAAAACAAAAAACAATTTGATTACTAAGTAGACAAGAATGTAGCAAAATTAATGGTTACAAGCTTTTTTGTTAAAGTTCTGCCTATTATGGAGGCTCTAACTTTTCTAAAACTTCGGGTTCTGATGAGATCTTTAGCCAGATCGAAATACTAGTATCAACCTAGCTAATATGTTTGATTTGCCTTATTTTTGTAAATATATACGGAGGTTGAAAGCTCGTTTTAAATTGAAAATAACATAAAAAATAATCTCGATGTATATAAAAACAAAAAACTAATATTAGTTTGAAGTTATAGTTTGAATGCTGTACATCTAGTGTCGATCATTTTTTTTTTTTTTTTAGAAAAGCAAAGAGACTCCAGACTATGCACTCATAAAAATCCGTGCATAAAAATACGAAATTATTGTCAAAGCTACAAAACATTCGTAAACTGAACAAATATTCGTTTATTTTACAAATGTTTTGGTTATTTTGAAATTGTTGCGTATTTTTACGCAGTGTGATATTCTTATTAAAAAAAAAAAATATTGTATGTTAGAGAGTTTTTATCAATGAAGTGATGAGGGCTTTTGTGAAAAAATTTAAATGTTTTAAGCTTTTTGACGAGAAAAGTTACTAAATTTTGTGACTTTGTAAATTTGAGTACCTGTTTAATATATTTTTAAATTTTTCGCTGGGTATAGAAATTTTGCATGAAATGTAATTTTATTAAGTAGAAAATTATATATATTTTTATTGATATACTTTTTTTACTTTTTGCAGCCATATTAATGGTAATTTCCAATAGTTTACCTTTTTCTTTCATATGTTTTTTTCTTTTTTTTATTCAAATCTTTCTAGCTGATGGAGCTGAACCTAAAAAAATCTTACAGGAAGCCAACACTGCTGTTCATATGCGTTACAATTTCTTTGAGACAACTATACAAATTGAGGATTTTACACCAGAAATGGAGTCATGCAAACAGTGTACCGTACCAGATACATAAAATTGTATAATGGTGTTGCAAACTAGTATGCCTGCCTTAAAAAATGTCTTCTCTTTAGGAGCTTCAAAGTTGTATTACAAAAAAAAAATATGTTCAAATTGAAATAAAAGACAAAAGTATATATTAAGACTTTTTTGCAATAGCAACACAAATAACTACATAAATTTTGTACATACAGCATACATGATAAATTGTTACATAAGGTATTATTGTTGTATAGCCCATTTACACTTATACAAAATTTAAATTTACTTTAAGTAAAGTAACATTCTTAAAAATTGTGCGAAATTGATAAAAAAATTTTGATTTTAAATAAGTTTTATAAAAATTTATATTCGGTTAATCATATTAGCTAGGATTTTTTTTTTTTGATTACTCTTTTAGTGTAAATAGGTTAATTCTTTTTTTTTTGTTAAGTTGCTATAACAGTTTTTTAAGTTCATTCCTTTAGTTTCATATTACAAGAAAAAATTTTGTTTTTCATCTGTGTCTGTGTGTTAAATTACTAGAAAAATTATATTTCTTTCCATTTATATAGATTTGCCTTTTTATATTTATTGTTTTAAGTTTTTTTAGTTCAGTTTTTGTAAAAGTTAACAATTTTGTATGTCTGGAAAAAACTTTGTTATCGTTTATAAAAAAAAAATCAACTTAAAATATATTATTGCATTTGTTATAGCAAATTATTATGATCATATTTTGTATAAATAAACTTTTAGTATATAAGTGAATAATTTGTATTAATAATTTTAAATTGCAATAATAAATTTTTCATGGAAATTAAATAAAAATATAAAATATAAATCTGGTAGCATTGTGAAATAGAGACGGAGGAGATTAGAAAAATAAACAAAATCTAAAAATAGAATGTTTTTGTCTTTAGTGTTGTCACTTCTGAGTATAATATTCAATAACAGAAAAGGCTAATAGGAAAGAAAACTGGCAATTTAGCTGCATTAGATTCGAGGTCATACTTGGGGTGTGATCGCTAAACGGTCATGACTTGGTATTGTTACGTTTGTAATGTAAGATGAGCGCAGGTTTGATTCTTACAGCCGCAGGTTGTTGAAAAATTTATCGCATAGAGACAATCTGACAATTATAAGACACAAATAATAATACAATTTAAAAATGGAAAATCACTGATGAGCCTGTCCATAAAAAAGGCAGAAACTAGTCTAGTCTGATTTAAAATTAATAGTGGTTTATAACTTTTAGAGAAAAACGTTTATTCTTCTTCTTAACCTCAACATTTCTAAAATCAATGTTTTTAATTACACAATACAGTACAATTCGAAATTAGATTTTAAAAGTAATATAAATTTAATATAATATATTCTTAAGGGAAACAGGACCGGTTCCAGTTGACACAGAGGACAGGTCCTAGTTTTTATATGAAAATTAATCTGTCACTTTAACATGTTATTACTGTTGTAGGGGATCAATTTATGCACTGTAACACCCTGTGAACGTGTTTGGTAATGTGTCTTTAAATTGATTTTTAAGTAATTTTATCATTTTCAAAGGGCGTATAATTGAAAGCTTTACATATCTCAAAGAAGAGCTTTAAAATGATATATTTAGGCGCGGATCCAGGGTGAGGGAAAATGGGACATTAACTTCCCCAAAAACAAACGATATAAGAAACAATCCAAAAGTTTTTAAAAACCACACTAACTTTCCTCCCTAAAACCTTTTCCTGGATATGCGCCTGGAATATATTAATATTTAAAATCGTTCAATATTTACGACCATTTGAACAGTATGTATGTTTATAAATTTAAAAAAATATACCATCTTTAAGCAGCGATAAAACTCGAACGCCAACAAATTTTAAAAACATGAACAAACTGTTTGTCTTACTAATTTCAAGTTTCATGCAAATCGGAAGGGGGACGAGCTGATGGCTACCGGATTGAAAAAAATTATATAAGCCATATCAAATTATATAAAATTATATACGGAAATTAGTGGATATAATTATATATAACCATATATAATTCTAGAAAATCTGATATAATTAGAATAATTATATTCGAAAAATGGGTATATATAATTATATATAATTATATATAATTGTATATAGCACCATATAAACACATTTTTTAACCAACAACATTTTTAGAACAATAATCAACCGTATATATAATTATATCTAATTATATATTGTGCTATGATTATATATAATTATATATAAATATATAGAATTATATATAAAAATATATATAATTATATATAAAATATATATAATTATATATAAATATATATAATTATATATAAATATATATATTTATATGTTCATTTTTTTACTCGACTATCAAATTTGCTTTGGAACGACCCATACATTTTTCTATTGCACTTATATTCAAAAGTCCGTTTTGGATTAGCTGTAACTAAAGACCTTATTTTCTGTATACTGATAATAATCCTTACAATAAAAAACCCGAGTAACAAAATTTGTAAATAATTATATATATTTATATATAGTCTATATAGCAGCATATATAATTAGATATAATTATATATGCGGTTGATTATTCATAAAATTGTTTATATGGTGCTATATAAAATTACATATAATTATTTATGGTCCAATATATAATTATATCTGATCTATATAATTATATCTGACCTATATAATTATATCTGACCTACATAATTATTTCTAATTTTATATAATTATATAAAATTATATATACCCATTTTCGGATATAATCACATATATTTATATCTCATTATATCAGATTATATAGAATTATAGTTAATTTATATTTAATTATATGCACCAATTTCCGTATACAATTATATATAATTTTATATGGCATTATATAATTTTTTTCAATCGGGAATACGAAAAAATATAAAAAATAACTAAAACTTTCGTGAAATTAATAAAAATTTATAAATTTTACAAATTTTTGGTTGTTTTATTTTTTTTAAAGAGTGGAGGTATTATGAGTGTACAAGAACATTTCTATTGTAAATTTTATTATTGTATAAATTATTTAAAATTTTTTTATAAAAATTATTTAAAATCCTTAAAAATAAATAGCATATTACTTTTAAAGCGTTGTGTTACATTAAATTAATTATGCACAATTTGTAATAACCTTAGACATAAATATTTCAAGGTATATAACACAAATTTTGTTACAAATTAAACTATTTTCATAAATATTCTATATATTTACACGTAAATAAGAATCATAATTTACCATTACACGGTACGATAAATGCCATTACGCATTAATAAATACACCAGCCAAATAGATTCCAACAACTCTAAGCTTTACACTCGTAAAATATAACAAACCGACTATGAAATAGATCACACTTACCAACCATAACGGTGACAGTTATAGGCAGCCACCGAAAAAAGGCATAACAAAAATATAAAGTGAATGTAGAAAAATATCAAGCATAACTCAATACAAAATCAAAAAAAAAAAAAAAAAAAAAAACCGACATCATCAACGCGACAAAAACTGCCTTCCTTAACCATCGTAGCTGTCAATATCCAAAAAAAAAAAAAAAAAAAAAAAATAGCAAAATAGCAACACAACAATATATTAAATTATTAACATTTGCGACGTTATATGGCAGGGATGGGCACGTAAATGGCAAGAAGGGCCAAATTTGGGATTTCACAATCTTACGGAGTGCCGCATTATATTAAACTAATCTACAAAAATCCGCTGTGAAAAGAGGTGAACATTTTTTTTTAAAAATTTTTTTGGATTGTAGTCTTTAAAATTAAAATTAGCTAGATTTTGACACGTCAAATCTGTACTTATCGGAGAACAACTTGCAAACAACTGTCAACATTTTGAACCAAATTAGTTGACTGAGAATTGTTGATTTCTACTAAAAAAAGTTTTATTAGAAGTCTATTAAAAATAAGAGATTATTTTAAATAAAATCCCTATTTAAACTTTTGGATTACACACGCATAATCCAACTGACTCATTATAATGTTTTTTTTTTTTTTTAAATGTGTTATGTTAAAGT
The DNA here is from genome assembly GCA_021234595.1 of Delia radicum. NCBI lineage: Eukaryota > Metazoa > Arthropoda > Insecta > Diptera > Anthomyiidae > Delia > Delia radicum. Next base: position 227,532,438 of record CM037854.1, read on the forward strand.
TCATGTGAACATATTTTCAACTATGACTGAATCTACTTAATGAATTTGGAGAATTGTCATATTATGTAGTATACATAAATACCATGAAACTTTTCGCAAAGTTTTATGAAACAAGTTTTCATTTTTTTTCTTTTTAATTCAAAAAAAAAATAGTCACCAAAATTTCTATTTTTAAAA
>CM037854.1:227532714-227722818 GCA_021234595.1 Delia radicum
TTTGAAAATCTAAAATAATGGGAAATATACAAGATATTTTTATGAAACTTGGTGTGGTGGCAGAGAAAAAAGTGAGCTTTAATTTGGTACCGGTTCTGATGGCCCAGGTCCCCTAGGTTTTGAATTATTTCAAAAACAAAACTATATTTTAAATCTAAAAAAATGGGATTGAATATGTGGTACCTGGATGGAAAAATGGCAACCCATTATATAGTACTACTTCCATTCTACACTATGGTAAAAGTTTCATGTTAATATCTCTACTAGTTAAGAAATTATAGCGATTAAAACAAATATCGTTTCAGAAAATGTTTTTACATTTCAGGGTTGCCATATTTCAAAAACGTTGAAAAATTCGGGGACGCTCAAAATCAAATTTGGGTGAAAGATTCTGAAAGAGCGTCGAAAATCCAGAACAATAGGGTTTCCAGCCAGATTGGACCAGAATTGACCGAGTTATTCAAAAAAACGGGGAAGTCACATGATTTTTTTAATCAATCTGAATTTTTCGCCTCATTTCCCATCGCTATTTTTGAAAATCTAAAATAATGGGAAATATACAAGATATTTTTATGAAACTTGGTGTGGTGGCAGAGAAAAAAGTGAGCTTTAATTTGGTACCGGTTCTGATGGCCCAGGTCCCCTAGGTTTTGAATTATTTCAAAAACAAAACTATATTTTAAATCTAAAAAAATGGGATTGAATATGTGGTACTGGATGGAAAATGGCAACCCATTATATAGTACTACTTCCATTCTACACTATGGTAAAAGTTTCATGTTAATATCTCTACTAGTTAAGAAATTATAGCGATTAAAACAAATATCGTTTCAGAAAATGTTTTTACATTTCAGGGTTGCCATATTTCAAAAACGTTGAAAAATTCGGGGACGCTCAAAATCAAATTTGGGTGAAAGATTCTGAAAGAGCGTCGAAAATCCAGAACAATAGGGTTTCCAGCCAGATTGGGCCAGAATTGACCGAGTTATTCAAAAAACGGGGAAGTCACATGATTTTTTTAATCAATCTGAATTTTTCGACTTATTTCCCATCGCTATTTTTGAAAATCTAAAATAATGGGAAATATACAAGATATTTTTATGAAACTTGGTGTGGTGGCAGAGAAAAAAGTGAGCTTTAATTTGGTACCGGTTCTGATGGCCCAGGTCCCCTAGGTTTTGAATTATTTCAAAAACAAAACTATATTTTAAATCTAAAAAAATGGGATTGAATATGTGGTACTGGATGGAAAAATGGCAACCCATTATATAGTACTACTTCCATTCTACACTATGGTAAAAGTTTCATGTTAATATCTCTACTAGTTAAGAAATTATAGCGATTAAAACAAATATCGTTTCAGAAAATGTTTTTACATTTCAGGGTTGCCATATTTCAAAAACGTTGAAAAATTCGGGGACGCTCAAAATCAAATTTGGGTGAAAGATTCTGAAAGAGCGTCGAAAATCCAGAACAATAGGGTTTCCAGCCAGATTGGACCAGAATTGACCGAGTTATTCAAAAAACGGGGAAGTCACATGATTTTTTGAATCAATCTGAATTTTTCGACTCATTTCCATCGCTATTTTTGAAAATCTAAAATAATGGGAAATATACAAGATATTTTTATGAAACTTGGTGTGGTGGCAGAGAAAAAAGTGAGCTTTAATTTGGTACCGGTTCTGATGGCCCAGGTCCCCTAGGTTTGAATTATTTCAAAAACAAAATTATATTTTAAATCTAAAAAAATGGGATTGAATATGTGGTACTGGATGGAAAAATGGCAACCCATTATATAGTACTACTTCCATTCTACACTATGGTAAAAGTTTCATGTTAATATCTCTACTAGTTAAGAAATTATAGCGATTAAAACAAATATCGTTTCAGAAAATGTTTTTACATTTCAGGGTTGCCATATTTCAAAAACGTTGAAAAATTCGGGGACGCTCAAAATCAAATTTGGGTGAAAGATTCTGAAAGAGCGTCGAAAATCCAGAACAATAGGGTTTCCAGCCAGATTGGACCAGAATTGACCGAGTTATTCAAAAAACGGGGAAGTCACATGATTTTTTTAATCAATCATGAATTTTTCGACTTATTTTCCATCGCTATTTTTGAAAATCTAAAATAATGGGAAATATACAAGATATTTTTATGAAACTTGGTGTGGTGGCAGAGAAAAAAGTGAGCTTTAATTTGGTACCGGTTCTGATGGCCCAGGTCCCCTAGGTTTTGAATTATTTCAAAAACAAAACTTATATTTTAAATCTAAAAAAATGGGATTGAATATGTGATTACTGGATGGAAAATGGCAACCCATTATATAGTACTACTTCCATTCTACACTATGGTAAAAGTTTCATGTTAATATCTCTACTAGTTAAGAAATTATAGCGATTAAAACAAATATCGTTTCAGAAAATGTTTTTACATTTCAGGGTTGCCATATTTCAAAAACGTTGAAAAATTCGGGGACGCTCAAAATCAAATTTGGGTGAAAGATTCTGAAAGAGCGTCGAAAATCCAGAACAATAGGTTTTCCAGCCAGATTGGACCAGAATTGACCGAGTTATTCAAAAAAACGGGGAAGTCACATGATTTTTTGAATCAATCATGAATTTTTCGACTTATTTTCCATCGCTATTTTTGAAAATCTAAAATAATGGGAAATATACAAGATATTTTTATGAAACTTGGTGTGGTGGCAGAGAAAAAAGTGAGCTTTAATTTGGTACCGGTTCTGATGGCCCAGGTCCCCTAGGTTTTGAATTATTTCAAAAACAAAACTATATTTTAAATCTAAAAAAATGGGATTGAATATGTGGTACTGGATGGAAAAATGGCAACCCATTATATAGTACTACTTCCATTCTACACTATGGTAAAAGTTTCATGTTAATATCTCTACTAGTTAAGAAATTATAGCGATTAAAACAAATATCGTTTCAGAAAATGTTTTTACATTTCAGGGTTGCCATATTTCAAAAACGTTGAAAAATTCGGGGACGCTCAAAATCAAATTTGGGTGAAAGATTCTGAAAGAGCGTCGAAAATCCAGAACAATAGGGTTTCCAGCCAGATTGGGCCAGAATTGACCGAGTTATTCAAAAAACGGGGAAGTCACATGATTTTTTGAATCAATCAGAATTTTTCGACTTATTTCCATCGCTATTTTTGAAAATCTAAAATAATGGGAAATATACAAGATATTTTTATGAAACTTGGTGTGGTGGCAGAGAAAAAAGTGAGCTTTAATTTGGTACCGGTTCTGATGGCCCAGGTCCCCTAGGTTTGAATTATTTCAAAAACAAAACTTATATTTTAAATCTAAAAAATGGGATTGAATATGTGGTACTGGATGGAAAATGGCAACCCATTATATAGTACTACTTCCATTCTACACTATGGTAAAAGTTTCATGTTAATATCTCTACTAGTTAAGAAATTATAGCGATTAAAACAAATATCGTTTCAGAAAATGTTTTTACATTTCAGGGTTGCCATATTTCAAAAACGTTGAAAAATTCGGGGACGCTCAAAATCAAATTTGGGTGAAAGATTCTGAAAGAGCGTCGAAAATCCAGAACAATAGGGTTTCCAGCCAGATTGGACCAGAATTGACCGAGTTATTCAAAAAACGGGGAAGTCACATGATTTTTTTAATCAATCTGAATTTTTCGCCTCATTTCCCATCGCTATTTTTGAAAATCTAAAATAATGGGAAATATACAAGATATTTTTATGAAACTTGGTGTGGTGGCAGAGAAAAAAGTGAGCTTTAATTTGGTACCGGTTCTGATGGCCCAGGTCCCCTAGGTTTTGAATTATTTCAAAAACAAAACTATATTTTAAATCTAAAAAAATGGGATTGAATATGTGGTACTGGATGGAAAAATGGCAACCCATTATATAGTACTACTTCCATTCTACACTATGGTAAAAGTTTCATGTTAATATCTCTACTAGTTAAGAAATTATAGCGATTAAAACAAATATCGTTTCAGAAAATGTTTTTACATTTCAGGGTTGCCATATTTCAAAAACGTTGAAAAATTCGGGGACGCTCAAAATCAAATTTGGGTGAAAGATTCTGAAAGAGCGTCGAAAATCCAGAACAATAGGTTTTCCAGCCAGATTGGGCCAGAATTGACCGAGTTATTCAAAAAACGGGGAAGTCACATGATTTTTTTAATCAAATCTGAATTTTTCGCCTCATTTTCCATCGCTATTTTTGAAAATCTAAAATAATGGGAAATATACAAGATATTTTTATGAAACTTGGTGTGGTGGCAGAGAAAAAAGTGAGCTTTAATTTGGTACCGGTTCTGATGGCCCAGGTCCCCTAGGTTTTGAATTATTTCAAAAACAAAACTATATTTTAAATCTAAAAAAATGGGATTGAATATGTGTACTGGATGGAAAATGGCAACCCATTATATAGTACTACTTCCATTCTACACTATGGTAAAAGTTTCATGTTAATATCTCTACTAGTTAATAAATTATAGCGATTCAAACAAATATCGTTTCAGAAAATGTTTTTACATTTCAGGGTTGCCATATTTCAAAAACGTTGAAAAATTCGGGGACGCTCAAAATCAAATTTGGGTGAAAGATTCTGAAAGAGCGTCGGAAATCCAGAACAATAGGGTTTCCAGCCAGATTGGGCCAGAATTGACCGAGTTATTCAAAAAACGGGGAAGTCACATGATTTTTTGAATCAAACAGAATTTTTCGACTTATTTTGCATCGCTATTTTTGAAAAAAAAAAATAATGGGAAATATACGAGATATTTTTATGAAACTTGGTGTGGTGGTAGAGAAAAAAGTGAGCTTTAATTTGGTACCGGTTCGAGATATTAACATGAAACTTTACTATAGTGTAGAATGGAAGTAGTTTTATATAATGAGGTTGCCATTTTCCATCCGGTAATACATATTCACCCCATTTTTTTAGATTTAAAATCTAATTTTGTTTTTGAAATAATTCAAAACCCTAGGGGACCTGGGCCATCCGAACCGGTACCAAATTAAAGCTCACTTTTTTCTCTACCACCACACCAAGTTTCATAAAAATATCTTAGTATATTTCCCATTATTTTAGATTTTCAAAAATAGCGATGGAAAATAAGTCGAAAAATTCTGTTTGATTCAAAAAATCATGTGACTTCCCCGTTTTTTGAATAACTCGGTCAATTCTGGCCCAATCTGGCTGGAAAACCTATTGTTCTGGATTTTCGACGCTCTTTCAGAATCTTTCACCCAAATTTGATTTTGAGCGTCCCCGAATTTTTCAACGTTTTTGAAATATGGCAACCCTGAAATGTAAAAACATTTTCTGAAACGATATTTGTTTGAATCGCTATAATTTCTTAACTAGTAGAGATATTAACATGAAACTTTTACCTATAGTGTAGAATGGAAGTAGTGTTATATAATGGGTTGCCATTTTCCATCCGGTAATACATATTCAATCCATTTTTTAGATTTAAAATCTAATTTTGTTTTTGAAATAATTCAAACCTAGGGGACCTGGGCCATCCGAACCGGTACCAAATTAAAGCTCACTTTTTCTCTACCACCACACCAAGTTTCATAAAAATATCTTGTATATTTCCCATTATTTTAGATTTTCAAAAATAGCGATGGAAAATACGTCGAAAAATTCTGTTGATTCAAAAAATCATGTGACTTCCCCGTTTTTTGAATAACTCGGTCAATTCTGGCCCAATCTGGCTGGAAACCCTATTGTTCTGGATTTTCGACGCTCTTTCAGAATCTTTCACCCAAATTTGATTTTGAGCGTCCCCGAATTTTTCAACGTTTTTGAAATATGGCAACCCTGAAATGTAAAAACATTTTCTGAAACGATATTTGTTTGAATCGCTATAATTTCTTAACTAGTCGAGATATTAACATGAAACTTTTACTATAGTGTAGAATGGAAGTAGTGTTATATAATGGGTTGCCATTTTCCATCCAGTAATACATATTCAATCCCATTTTTTTAGATTTAAAATCTAATTTTGTTTTTGAAATAATTCAAAACCTAGGGGACCTGGGCCATCCGAACCGGTACCAAATTAAAGCTCACTTTTTTCTCTACCACCACACCAAGTTTCATAAAAATATCTTGTATATTTCCCATTATTTTAGATTTTCAAAAATAGCGATGGAAAATAAGTCGAAAAATTCTAGTTGATTCAAAAAATCATGTGACTTCCCCGTTTTTTGAATAACTCGGTCAATTCTGGCCCAATCTGGCTGGAAACCCTATTGTTCTGGATTTTCGACGCTCTTTCAGAATCTTTCACCCAAATTTGATTTTGAGCGTCCCCGAATTTTTCAACGTTTTTGAAATATGGCAACCCTGAAATGTAAAAACATTTTCTGAAACGATATTTGTTTGAATCGCTATAATTTCTTAACTAGTAGAGATATTAACATGAAACTTTTACTATAGTGTAGAATGGAAGTAGTGTTATATAATGGGTTGCCATTTTTCCATCCAGTATCACATATTCAATCCCATTTTTTTAGATTTAAAATATAAGTTTTGTTTTTGAAATAATTCAAAACCTAGGGGACCTGGGCCATCAGAACCGGTACCAAATTAAAGCTCACTTTTTCTCTAGCCACCACACCAAGTTTCATAAAAATATCTTGTATATTTCCCATTATTTTAGATTTTCAAAAATAGCGATGGGAAATGAGGCGAAAAATTCAGATTGATTAAAAAATCATGTGACTTCCCCGTTTTTTGAATAACTCGGTCAATTCTGGTCCAATCTGGCTGGAAACCCTATTGTTCTGGATTTTCGACGCTCTTTCAGAATCTTTCACCCAAATTTGATTTTGAGCGTCCCCGAATTTTTCAACGTTTTTGAAATATGGCAACCCTGAAATGTAAAAACATTTTCTGAAACGATATTTGTTTTAATCGCTATAATTTCTTAACTAGTAGAGATATTAACATGAAACTTTTACCTATAGTGTAGAATGGAAGTAGTAGTTATATAATGGGTTGCCATTTTCCATCCAGTACCACATATTCAATCCCATTTTTTTAGATTTAAAATATAATTTTGTTTTTGAAATAATTCAAACCTAGGGGACCTGGGCCATCAGAACCGGTACCAAATTAAAGCTCACTTTTTTCTCTGCCACCACACCAAGTTTCATAAAAATATCTTGTATATTTCCCATTATTTTAGATTTTCAAAAATAGCGATGGAAAATAAGTCGAAAAATTCTGATTTGATTCAAAAAATCATGTGACTTCCCCGTTTTTTGAATAACTCGGTCAATTCTGGCCCAATCTGGCTGGAAACCTATTGTTCTGGATTTTCGACGCTCTTTCAGAATCTTTCACCCAAATTTGATTTTGAGCGTCCCCGAATTTTTCAACGTTTTTGAAATATGGCAACCCTGAAATGTAAAAACATTTTCTGAAACGATATTTGTTTTGAATCGCTATAATTTCTTAACTAGTAGAGATATTAACATGAAACTTTTACCATAGTGTAGAATGGAAGTAGTGTACTATATAATGGGTTGCCATTTTTCCATCCAGTAATCACATATTCAATCCCATTTTTTTAGATTTAAAATATAATTTTGTTTTTGAAATAATTCAAAACCTAGGGGACCTGGGCCATCAGAACCGGTACCAAATTAAAGCTCACTTTTTTCTCTGCCACCACACCAAGTTTCATAAAAATATCTTGTATATTTCCCATTATTTTAGATTTTCAAAAATAGCGATGGAAAATGAAGTCGAAAAATTCATGATTGATTAAAAAAATCATGTGACTTCCCCGTTTTTTGAATAACTCGGTCAATTCTGGCCCAATCTGGCTGGAAACCCTATTGTTCTGGATTTTCGACGCTCTTTCAGAATCTTTCACCCAAATTTGATTTTGAGCGTCCCCGAATTTTTCAACGTTTTTGAAATATGGCAACCCTGAAATGTAAAAAACATTTTCTGAAACGATATTTGTTTTAATCGCTATAATTTCTTAACTAGTAGAGATATTAACATGAAACTTTTACCATAGTGTAGAATGGAAGTAGTACTATATAATGGGTTGCCATTTTTCCATCCAGTAATACATATTCAATCCCATTTTTTTAGATTTAAAATATAGTTTTGTTTTTGAAATAATTCAAAACCTAGGGGACCTGGGCCATCCGAACCGGTACCAAATTAAAGCTCACTTTTTTCTCTGCCACCACACCAAGTTTCATAAAAATATCTTGTATATTTCCCATTATTTTAGATTTTCAAAAATAGCGATGGAAAATAAGTCGAAAAATTCTGATTGATTCAAAAAATCATGTGACTTCCCCGTTTTTTGAATAACTCGGTCAATTCTGGCCCAATCTGGCTGGAAACCCTATTGTTCTGGATTTTCGACGCTCTTTCAGAATCTTTCACCCAAATTTGATTTTGAGCGTCCCCGAATTTTTCAACGTTTTTGAAATATGGCAACCCTGAAATGTAAAAACATTTTCTGAAACGATATTTGTTTGAATCGCTATAATTTCTTAACTAGTAGAGATATTAACATGAAACTTTTACTATAGTGTAGAATGGAAGTAGTGTTATATAATGGGTTGCCATTTTCCATCCGGTAATACATATTCAATCCCATTTTTTTAGATTTAAAATCTAATTTTGTTTTTGAAATAATTCAAACCCTAGGGGACCTGGGCCATCCGAACCGGTACCAAATTAAAGCTCACTTTTTTCTCTACCACCACACCAAGTTTCATAAAAATATCTTGTATATTTCCCATTATTTTAGATTTTCAAAAATAGCGATGGAAAATAAGTCGAAAAAATTCTGTTTGATTCAAAAAATCATGTGACTTCCCCGTTTTTTGAATAACTCGGTCAATTCTGGCCCAATCTGGCTGGAAACCCTATTGTTCTGGATTTTCGACGCTCTTTCAGAATCTTTCACCCAAATTTGATTTTGAGCGTCCCCGAATTTTTCAACGTTTTTGAAATATGGCAACCCTGAAATGTAAAAACATTTTCTGAAACGATATTTGTTTGAATCGCTATAATTTCTTAACTAGTAGAGATATTAACATGAAACTTTTACTATAGTGTAGAATGGAAGTAGTGTTATATAATGGGTTGCCATTTTCCATCCGGTAATACATATTCAATCCCATTTTTTTAGATTTAAAATCTAATTTTGTTTTTGAAATAATTCAAACCTAGGGGACCTGGGCCATCCGAACCGGTACCAAATTAAAGCTCACTTTTTTCTCTACCACCACACCAAGTTTCATAAAAATATCTTGTATATTTCCCATTATTTTAGATTTTCAAAAATAGCGATGGAAAATAAGTCGAAAAATTCTGTTTGATTCAAAAAATCATGTGACTTCCCCGTTTTTTGAATAACTCGGTCAATTCTGGCCCAATCTGGCTGGAAACCCTATTGTTCTGGATTTTCGACGCTCTTTCAGAATCTTTCACCCAAATTTGATTTTGAGCGTCCCCGAATTTTTCAACGTTTTTGAAATATGGCAACCCTGAAATGTAAAAACATTTTCTGAAACGATATTTGTTTGAATCGCTATAATTTCTTAACTAGTAGAGATATTAACATGAAACTTTTACTATAGTGTAGAATGGAAGTAGTGTTATATAATGGGTTGCCATTTTCCATCCGGTAATACATATTCAATCCCATTTTTTTAGATTTAAAATCTAATTTTGTTTTTGAAATAATTCAAACCTAGGGGACCTGGGCCATCCGAACCGGTACCAAATTAAAGCTCACTTTTTTCTCTACCACCACACCAAGTTTCATAAAAATATCTTGTATATTTCCCATTATTTTAGATTTTCAAAAATAGCGATGGAAAATAAGTCGAAAAATTCTGTTTGATTCAAAAAATCATGTGACTTCCCCGTTTTTTGAATAACTCGGTCAATTCTGGCCCAATCTGGCTGGAAACCCTATTGTTCTGGATTTTCGACGCTCTTTCAGAATCTTTCACCCAAATTTGATTTTGAGCGTCCCCGAATTTTTCAACGTTTTTGAAATATGGCAACCCTGAAATGTAAAAACATTTTCTGAAACGATATTTGTTTGAATCGCTATAATTTCTTAACTAGTCGAGATATTAACATGAAACTTTTACTATAGTGTAGAATGGAAGTAGTGTTATATAATGGGTTGCCATTTTCCATCCGGTAATACATATTCAATCCCATTTTTTTAGATTTAAAATCTAATTTTGTTTTTGAAATAATTCAAACCTAGGGGACCTGGGCCATCCGAACCGGTACCAAATTAAAGCTCACTTTTTTCTCTACCACCACACCAAGTTTCATAAAAATATCTTGTATATTTCCCATTATTTTAGATTTTCAAAAATAGCGATGGAAAATAAGTCGAAAAATTCTGTTTGATTCAAAAAATCATGTGACTTCCCCGTTTTTTGAATAACTCGGTCAATTCTGGCCCAATCTGGCTGGAAACCCTATTGTTCTGGATTTTCGACGCTCTTTCAGAATCTTTCACCCAAATTTGATTTTGAGCGTCCCCGAATTTTTCAACGTTTTTGAAATATGGCAACCCTGAAATGTAAAAACATTTTCTGAAACGATATTTGTTTGAATCGCTATAATTTCTTAACTAGTCGAGATATTAACATGAAACTTTTACTATAGTGTAGAATGGAAGTAGTGTTATATAATGGGTTGCCATTTTCCATCCGGTAATACATATTCAATCCCATTTTTTTAGATTTAAAATCTAATTTTGTTTTTGAAATAATTCAAACCCTAGGGGACCTGGGCCATCCGAACCGGTACCAAATTAAAGCTCACTTTTTTCTCTACCACCACACCAAGTTTCATAAAAATATCTTGTATATTTCCCATTATTTTAGATTTTCAAAAATAGCGATGGAAAATAAGTCGAAAAATTCTGTTTGATTCAAAAAATCATGTGACTTCCCCGTTTTTTGAATAACTCGGTCAATTCTGGCCCAATCTGGCTGGAAACCCTATTGTTCTGGATTTTCGACGCTCTTTCAGAATCTTTCACCCAAATTTGATTTTGAGCGTCCCCGAATTTTTCAACGTTTTTGAAATATGGCAACCCTGAAATGTAAAAACATTTTCTGAAACGATATTTGTTTGAATCGCTATAATTTCTTAACTAGTCGAGATATTAACATGAAACTTTTACTATAGTGTAGAATGGAAGTAGTGTTATATAATGGGTTGCCATTTTCCATCCGGTAATACATATTCAATCCCATTTTTTTAGATTTAAAATCTAATTTTGTTTTTGAAATAATTCAAACCCTAGGGGACCTGGGCCATCCGAACCGGTACCAAATTAAAGCTCACTTTTTTCTCTACCACCACACCAAGTTTCATAAAAATATCTTGTATATTTCCCATTATTTTAGATTTTCAAAAATAGCGATGGAAAATAAGTCGAAAAATTCTGTTTGATTCAAAAAATCATGTGACTTCCCCGTTTTTTGAATAACTCGGTCAATTCTGGCCCAATCTGGCTGGAAACCCTATTGTTCTGGATTTTCGACGCTCTTTCAGAATCTTTCACCCAAATTTGATTTTGAGCGTCCCCGAATTTTTCAACGTTTTTGAAATATGGCAACCCTGAAATGTAAAAACATTTTCTGAAACGATATTTGTTTGAATCGCTATAATTTCTTAACTAGTCGAGATATTAACATGAAACTTTTACTATAGTGTAGAATGGAAGTAGTGTTATATAATGGGTTGCCATTTTCCATCCGGTAATACATATTCAATCCCATTTTTTTAGATTTAAAATCTAATTTTGTTTTTGAAATAATTCAAACCCTAGGGGACCTGGGCCATCCGAACCGGTACCAAATTAAAGCTCACTTTTTTCTCTACCACCACACCAAGTTTCATAAAAATATCTTGTATATTTCCCATTATTTTAGATTTTCAAAAATAGCGATGGAAAATAAGTCGAAAAATTCTGTTTGATTCAAAAAATCATGTGACTTCCCCGTTTTTTGAATAACTCGGTCAATTCTGGCCCAATCTGGCTGGAAACCCTATTGTTCTGGATTTTCGACGCTCTTTCAGAATCTTTCACCCAAATTTGATTTTGAGCGTCCCCGAATTTTTCAACGTTTTTGAAATATGGCAACCCTGAAATGTAAAAACATTTTCTGAAACGATATTTGTTTGAATCGCTATAATTTCTTAACTAGTCGAGATATTAACATGAAACTTTTACTATAGTGTAGAATGGAAGTAGTGTTATATAATGGGTTGCCATTTTCCATCCGGTAATACATATTCAATCCCATTTTTTTAGATTTAAAATCTAATTTTGTTTTTGAAATAATTCAAACCCTAGGGGACCTGGGCCATCCGAACCGGTACCAAATTAAAGCTCACTTTTTTCTCTACCACCACACCAAGTTTCATAAAAATATCTTGTATATTTCCCATTATTTTAGATTTTCAAAAATAGCGATGGAAAATAAGTCGAAAAATTCTGTTTGATTCAAAAAATCATGTGACTTCCCCGTTTTTTGAATAACTCGGTCAATTCTGGCCCAATCTGGCTGGAAACCCTATTGTTCTGGATTTTCGACGCTCTTTCAGAATCTTTCACCCAAATTTGATTTTGAGCGTCCCCGAATTTTTCAACGTTTTTGAAATATGGCAACCCTGAAATGTAAAAACATTTTCTGAAACGATATTTGTTTGAATCGCTATAATTTCTTAACTAGTCGAGATATTAACATGAAACTTTTACTATAGTGTAGAATGGAAGTAGTGTTATATAATGGGTTGCCATTTTCCATCCGGTAATACATATTCAATCCCATTTTTTTAGATTTAAAATCTAATTTTGTTTTTGAAATAATTCAAACCTAGGGGACCTGGGCCATCCGAACCGGTACCAAATTAAAGCTCACTTTTTTCTCTACCACCACACCAAGTTTCATAAAAATATCTTGTATATTTCCCATTATTTTAGATTTTCAAAAATAGCGATGGAAAATAAGTCGAAAAATTCTGTTTGATTCAAAAAATCATGTGACTTCCCCGTTTTTTGAATAACTCGGTCAATTCTGGCCCAATCTGGCTGGAAACCCTATTGTTCTGGATTTTCGACGCTCTTTCAGAATCTTTCACCCAAATTTGATTTTGAGCGTCCCCGAATTTTTCAACGTTTTTGAAATATGGCAACCCTGAAATGTAAAAACATTTTCTGAAACGATATTTGTTTGAATCGCTATAATTTCTTAACTAGTCGAGATATTAACATGAAACTTTTACTATAGTGTAGAATGGAAGTAGTGTTATATAATGGGTTGCCATTTTCCATCCGGTAATACATATTCAATCCCATTTTTTTAGATTTAAAATCTAATTTTGTTTTTGAAATAATTCAAACCCTAGGGGACCTGGGCCATCCGAACCGGTACCAAATTAAAGCTCACTTTTTTCTCTACCACCACACCAAGTTTCATAAAAATATCTTGTATATTTCCCATTATTTTAGATTTTCAAAAATAGCGATGGAAAATAAGTCGAAAAATTCTGTTTGATTCAAAAAATCATGTGACTTCCCCGTTTTTTGAATAACTCGGTCAATTCTGGCCCAATCTGGCTGGAAACCCTATTGTTCTGGATTTTCGACGCTCTTTCAGAATCTTTCACCCAAATTTGATTTTGAGCGTCCCCGAATTTTTCAACGTTTTTGAAATATGGCAACCCTGAAATGTAAAAACATTTTCTGAAACGATATTTGTTTGAATCGCTATAATTTCTTAACTAGTCGAGATATTAACATGAAACTTTTACTATAGTGTAGAATGGAAGTAGTGTTATATAATGGGTTGCCATTTTCCATCCGGTAATACATATTCAATCCCATTTTTTTAGATTTAAAATCTAATTTTGTTTTTGAAATAATTCAAACCCTAGGGGACCTGGGCCATCCGAACCGGTACCAAATTAAAGCTCACTTTTTTCTCTACCACCACACCAAGTTTCATAAAAATATCTTGTATATTTCCCATTATTTTAGATTTTCAAAAATAGCGATGGAAAATAAGTCGAAAAATTCTGTTTGATTCAAAAAATCATGTGACTTCCCCGTTTTTTGAATAACTCGGTCAATTCTGGCCCAATCTGGCTGGAAACCCTATTGTTCTGGATTTTCGACGCTCTTTCAGAATCTTTCACCCAAATTTGATTTTGAGCGTCCCCGAATTTTTCAACGTTTTTGAAATATGGCAACCCTGAAATGTAAAAACATTTTCTGAAACGATATTTGTTTGAATCGCTATAATTTCTTAACTAGTCGAGATATTAACATGAAACTTTTACTATAGTGTAGAATGGAAGTAGTGTTATATAATGGGTTGCCATTTTCCATCCGGTAATACATATTCAATCCCATTTTTTTAGATTTAAAATCTAATTTTGTTTTTGAAATAATTCAAACCCTAGGGGACCTGGGCCATCCGAACCGGTACCAAATTAAAGCTCACTTTTTTCTCTACCACCACACCAAGTTTCATAAAAATATCTTGTATATTTCCCATTATTTTAGATTTTCAAAAATAGCGATGGAAAATAAGTCGAAAAATTCTGTTTGATTCAAAAAATCATGTGACTTCCCCGTTTTTTGAATAACTCGGTCAATTCTGGCCCAATCTGGCTGGAAACCCTATTGTTCTGGATTTTCGACGCTCTTTCAGAATCTTTCACCCAAATTTGATTTTGAGCGTCCCCGAATTTTTCAACGTTTTTGAAATATGGCAACCCTGAAATGTAAAAACATTTTCTGAAACGATATTTGTTTGAATCGCTATAATTTCTTAACTAGTCGAGATATTAACATGAAACTTTTACTATAGTGTAGAATGGAAGTAGTGTTATATAATGGGTTGCCATTTTCCATCCGGTAATACATATTCAATCCCATTTTTTTAGATTTAAAATCTAATTTTGTTTTTGAAATAATTCAAACCCTAGGGGACCTGGGCCATCCGAACCGGTACCAAATTAAAGCTCACTTTTTTCTCTACCACCACACCAAGTTTCATAAAAATATCTTGTATATTTCCCATTATTTTAGATTTTCAAAAATAGCGATGGAAAATAAGTCGAAAAATTCTGTTTGATTCAAAAAATCATGTGACTTCCCCGTTTTTTGAATAACTCGGTCAATTCTGGCCCAATCTGGCTGGAAACCCTATTGTTCTGGATTTTCGACGCTCTTTCAGAATCTTTCACCCAAATTTGATTTTGAGCGTCCCCGAATTTTTCAACGTTTTTGAAATATGGCAACCCTGAAATGTAAAAACATTTTCTGAAACGATATTTGTTTGAATCGCTATAATTTCTTAACTAGTCGAGATATTAACATGAAACTTTTACTATAGTGTAGAATGGAAGTAGTGTTATATAATGGGTTGCCATTTTCCATCCGGTAATACATATTCAATCCCATTTTTTTAGATTTAAAATCTAATTTTGTTTTTGAAATAATTCAAACCCTAGGGGACCTGGGCCATCCGAACCGGTACCAAATTAAAGCTCACTTTTTTCTCTACCACCACACCAAGTTTCATAAAAATATCTTGTATATTTCCCATTATTTTAGATTTTCAAAAATAGCGATGGAAAATAAGTCGAAAAATTCTGTTTGATTCAAAAAATCATGTGACTTCCCCGTTTTTTGAATAACTCGGTCAATTCTGGCCCAATCTGGCTGGAAACCCTATTGTTCTGGATTTTCGACGCTCTTTCAGAATCTTTCACCCAAATTTGATTTTGAGCGTCCCCGAATTTTTCAACGTTTTTGAAATATGGCAACCCTGAAATGTAAAAACATTTTCTGAAACGATATTTGTTTGAATCGCTATAATTTCTTAACTAGTCGAGATATTAACATGAAACTTTTACTATAGTGTAGAATGGAAGTAGTGTTATATAATGGGTTGCCATTTTCCATCCGGTAATACATATTCAATCCCATTTTTTTAGATTTAAAATCTAATTTTGTTTTTGAAATAATTCAAACCCTAGGGGACCTGGGCCATCCGAACCGGTACCAAATTAAAGCTCACTTTTTTCTCTACCACCACACCAAGTTTCATAAAAATATCTTGTATATTTCCCATTATTTTAGATTTTCAAAAATAGCGATGGAAAATAAGTCGAAAAATTCTGTTTGATTCAAAAAATCATGTGACTTCCCCGTTTTTTGAATAACTCGGTCAATTCTGGCCCAATCTGGCTGGAAACCCTATTGTTCTGGATTTTCGACGCTCTTTCAGAATCTTTCACCCAAATTTGATTTTGAGCGTCCCCGAATTTTTCAACGTTTTTGAAATATGGCAACCCTGAAATGTAAAAACATTTTCTGAAACGATATTTGTTTGAATCGCTATAATTTCTTAACTAGTCGAGATATTAACATGAAACTTTTACTATAGTGTAGAATGGAAGTAGTGTTATATAATGGGTTGCCATTTTCCATCCGGTAATACATATTCAATCCCATTTTTTTAGATTTAAAATCTAATTTTGTTTTTGAAATAATTCAAACCCTAGGGGACCTGGGCCATCCGAACCGGTACCAAATTAAAGCTCACTTTTTTCTCTACCACCACACCAAGTTTCATAAAAATATCTTGTATATTTCCCATTATTTTAGATTTTCAAAAATAGCGATGGAAAATAAGTCGAAAAATTCTGTTTGATTCAAAAAATCATGTGACTTCCCCGTTTTTTGAATAACTCGGTCAATTCTGGCCCAATCTGGCTGGAAACCCTATTGTTCTGGATTTTCGACGCTCTTTCAGAATCTTTCACCCAAATTTGATTTTGAGCGTCCCCGAATTTTTCAACGTTTTTGAAATATGGCAACCCTGAAATGTAAAAACATTTTCTGAAACGATATTTGTTTGAATCGCTATAATTTCTTAACTAGTCGAGATATTAACATGAAACTTTTACTATAGTGTAGAATGGAAGTAGTGTTATATAATGGGTTGCCATTTTCCATCCGGTAATACATATTCAATCCCATTTTTTTAGATTTAAAATCTAATTTTGTTTTTGAAATAATTCAAACCCTAGGGGACCTGGGCCATCCGAACCGGTACCAAATTAAAGCTCACTTTTTTCTCTACCACCACACCAAGTTTCATAAAAATATCTTGTATATTTCCCATTATTTTAGATTTTCAAAAATAGCGATGGAAAATACGTCGAAAAATTCTGTTTGATTCAAAAAATCATGTGACTTCCCCGTTTTTTGAATAACTCGGTCAATTCTGGCCCAATCTGGCTGGAAACCCTATTGTTCTGGATTTTCGACGCTCTTTCAGAATCTTTCACCCAAATTTGATTTTGAGCGTCCCCGAATTTTTCAACGTTTTTGAAATATGGCAACCCTGAAATGTAAAAACATTTTCTGAAACGATATTTGTTTGAATCGCTATAATTTCTTAACTAGTCGAGATATTAACATGAAACTTTTACTATAGTGTAGAATGGAAGTAGTGTTATATAATGGGTTGCCATTTTCCATCCGGTAATACATATTCAATCCCATTTTTTTAGATTTAAAATCTAATTTTGTTTTTGAAATAATTCAAACCCTAGGGGACCTGGGCCATCCGAACCGGTACCAAATTAAAGCTCACTTTTTTCTCTACCACCACACCAAGTTTCATAAAAATATCTTGTATATTTCCCATTATTTTAGATTTTCAAAAATAGCGATGGAAAATACGTCGAAAAATTCTGTTTGATTCAAAAAATCATGTGACTTCCCCGTTTTTTGAATAACTCGGTCAATTCTGGCCCAATCTGGCTGGAAACCCTATTGTTCTGGATTTTCGACGCTCTTTCAGAATCTTTCACCCAAATTTGATTTTGAGCGTCCCCGAATTTTTCAACGTTTTTGAAATATGGCAACCCTGAAATGTAAAAACATTTTCTGAAACGATATTTGTTTGAATCGCTATAATTTCTTAACTAGTCGAGATATTAACATGAAACTTTTACTATAGTGTAGAATGGAAGTAGTGTTATATAATGGGTTGCCATTTTCCATCCGGTAATACATATTCAATCCCATTTTTTTAGATTTAAAATCTAATTTTGTTTTTGAAATAATTCAAACCCTAGGGGACCTGGGCCATCCGAACCGGTACCAAATTAAAGCTCACTTTTTTCTCTACCACCACACCAAGTTTCATAAAAATATCTTGTATATTTCCCATTATTTTAGATTTTCAAAAATAGCGATGGAAAATAAGTCGAAAAATTCTGTTTGATTCAAAAAATCATGTGACTTCCCCGTTTTTTGAATAACTCGGTCAATTCTGGCCCAATCTGGCTGGAAACCCTATTGTTCTGGATTTTCGACGCTCTTTCAGAATCTTTCACCCAAATTTGATTTTGAGCGTCCCCGAATTTTTCAACGTTTTTGAAATATGGCAACCCTGAAATGTAAAAACATTTTCTGAAACGATATTTGTTTGAATCGCTATAATTTCTTAACTAGTCGAGATATTAACATGAAACTTTTACTATAGTGTAGAATGGAAGTAGTGTTATATAATGGGTTGCCATTTTCCATCCGGTAATACATATTCAATCCCATTTTTTTAGATTTAAAATCTAATTTTGTTTTTGAAATAATTCAAACCCTAGGGGACCTGGGCCATCCGAACCGGTACCAAATTAAAGCTCACTTTTTTCTCTACCACCACACCAAGTTTCATAAAAATATCTTGTATATTTCCCATTATTTTAGATTTTCAAAAATAGCGATGGAAAATAAGTCGAAAAATTCTGTTTGATTCAAAAAATCATGTGACTTCCCCGTTTTTTGAATAACTCGGTCAATTCTGGCCCAATCTGGCTGGAAACCCTATTGTTCTGGATTTTCGACGCTCTTTCAGAATCTTTCACCCAAATTTGATTTTGAGCGTCCCCGAATTTTTCAACGTTTTTGAAATATGGCAACCCTGAAATGTAAAAACATTTTCTGAAACGATATTTGTTTGAATCGCTATAATTTCTTAACTAGTCGAGATATTAACATGAAACTTTTACTATAGTGTAGAATGGAAGTAGTGTTATATAATGGGTTGCCATTTTCCATCCGGTAATACATATTCAATCCCATTTTTTTAGATTTAAAATCTAATTTTGTTTTTGAAATAATTCAAACCCTAGGGGACCTGGGCCATCCGAACCGGTACCAAATTAAAGCTCACTTTTTTCTCTACCACCACACCAAGTTTCATAAAAATATCTTGTATATTTCCCATTATTTTAGATTTTCAAAAATAGCGATGGAAAATAAGTCGAAAAATTCTGTTTGATTCAAAAAATCATGTGACTTCCCCGTTTTTTGAATAACTCGGTCAATTCTGGCCCAATCTGGCTGGAAACCCTATTGTTCTGGATTTTCGACGCTCTTTCAGAATCTTTCACCCAAATTTGATTTTGAGCGTCCCCGAATTTTTCAACGTTTTTGAAATATGGCAACCCTGAAATGTAAAAACATTTTCTGAAACGATATTTGTTTGAATCGCTATAATTTCTTAACTAGTCGAGATATTAACATGAAACTTTTACTATAGTGTAGAATGGAAGTAGTGTTATATAATGGGTTGCCATTTTCCATCCGGTAATACATATTCAATCCCATTTTTTTAGATTTAAAATCTAATTTTGTTTTTGAAATAATTCAAACCCTAGGGGACCTGGGCCATCCGAACCGGTACCAAATTAAAGCTCACTTTTTTCTCTACCACCACACCAAGTTTCATAAAAATATCTTGTATATTTCCCATTATTTTAGATTTTCAAAAATAGCGATGGAAAATACGTCGAAAAATTCTGTTTGATTCAAAAAATCATGTGACTTCCCCGTTTTTTGAATAACTCGGTCAATTCTGGCCCAATCTGGCTGGAAACCCTATTGTTCTGGATTTTCGACGCTCTTTCAGAATCTTTCACCCAAATTTGATTTTGAGCGTCCCCGAATTTTTCAACGTTTTTGAAATATGGCAACCCTGAAATGTAAAAACATTTTCTGAAACGATATTTGTTTGAATCGCTATAATTTCTTAACTAGTCGAGATATTAACATGAAACTTTTACTATAGTGTAGAATGGAAGTAGTGTTATATAATGGGTTGCCATTTTCCATCCGGTAATACATATTCAATCCCATTTTTTTAGATTTAAAATCTAATTTTGTTTTTGAAATAATTCAAACCCTAGGGGACCTGGGCCATCCGAACCGGTACCAAATTAAAGCTCACTTTTTTCTCTACCACCACACCAAGTTTCATAAAAATATCTTGTATATTTCCCATTATTTTAGATTTTCAAAAATAGCGATGGAAAATACGTCGAAAAATTCTGTTTGATTCAAAAAATCATGTGACTTCCCCGTTTTTTGAATAACTCGGTCAATTCTGGCCCAATCTGGCTGGAAACCCTATTGTTCTGGATTTTCGACGCTCTTTCAGAATCTTTCACCCAAATTTGATTTTGAGCGTCCCCGAATTTTTCAACGTTTTTGAAATATGGCAACCCTGAAATGTAAAAACATTTTCTGAAACGATATTTGTTTGAATCGCTATAATTTCTTAACTAGTCGAGATATTAACATGAAACTTTTACTATAGTGTAGAATGGAAGTAGTGTTATATAATGGGTTGCCATTTTCCATCCGGTAATACATATTCAATCCCATTTTTTTAGATTTAAAATCTAATTTTGTTTTTGAAATAATTCAAACCCTAGGGGACCTGGGCCATCCGAACCGGTACCAAATTAAAGCTCACTTTTTTCTCTACCACCACACCAAGTTTCATAAAAATATCTTGTATATTTCCCATTATTTTAGATTTTCAAAAATAGCGATGGAAAATAAGTCGAAAAATTCTGTTTGATTCAAAAAATCATGTGACTTCCCCGTTTTTTGAATAACTCGGTCAATTCTGGCCCAATCTGGCTGGAAACCCTATTGTTCTGGATTTTCGACGCTCTTTCAGAATCTTTCACCCAAATTTGATTTTGAGCGTCCCCGAATTTTTCAACGTTTTTGAAATATGGCAACCCTGAAATGTAAAAACATTTTCTGAAACGATATTTGTTTGAATCGCTATAATTTCTTAACTAGTCGAGATATTAACATGAAACTTTTACTATAGTGTAGAATGGAAGTAGTGTTATATAATGGGTTGCCATTTTCCATCCGGTAATACATATTCAATCCCATTTTTTTAGATTTAAAATCTAATTTTGTTTTTGAAATAATTCAAACCCTAGGGGACCTGGGCCATCCGAACCGGTACCAAATTAAAGCTCACTTTTTTCTCTACCACCACACCAAGTTTCATAAAAATATCTTGTATATTTCCCATTATTTTAGATTTTCAAAAATAGCGATGGAAAATAAGTCGAAAAATTCTGTTTGATTCAAAAAATCATGTGACTTCCCCGTTTTTTGAATAACTCGGTCAATTCTGGCCCAATCTGGCTGGAAACCCTATTGTTCTGGATTTTCGACGCTCTTTCAGAATCTTTCACCCAAATTTGATTTTGAGCGTCCCCGAATTTTTCAACGTTTTTGAAATATGGCAACCCTGAAATGTAAAAACATTTTCTGAAACGATATTTGTTTGAATCGCTATAATTTCTTAACTAGTCGAGATATTAACATGAAACTTTTACTATAGTGTAGAATGGAAGTAGTGTTATATAATGGGTTGCCATTTTCCATCCGGTAATACATATTCAATCCCATTTTTTTAGATTTAAAATCTAATTTTGTTTTTGAAATAATTCAAACCCTAGGGGACCTGGGCCATCCGAACCGGTACCAAATTAAAGCTCACTTTTTTCTCTACCACCACACCAAGTTTCATAAAAATATCTTGTATATTTCCCATTATTTTAGATTTTCAAAAATAGCGATGGAAAATACGTCGAAAAATTCTGTTTGATTCAAAAAATCATGTGACTTCCCCGTTTTTTGAATAACTCGGTCAATTCTGGCCCAATCTGGCTGGAAACCCTATTGTTCTGGATTTTCGACGCTCTTTCAGAATCTTTCACCCAAATTTGATTTTGAGCGTCCCCGAATTTTTCAACGTTTTTGAAATATGGCAACCCTGAAATGTAAAAACATTTTCTGAAACGATATTTGTTTGAATCGCTATAATTTCTTAACTAGTCGAGATATTAACATGAAACTTTTACTATAGTGTAGAATGGAAGTAGTGTTATATAATGGGTTGCCATTTTCCATCCGGTAATACATATTCAATCCCATTTTTTTAGATTTAAAATCTAATTTTGTTTTTGAAATAATTCAAACCCTAGGGGACCTGGGCCATCCGAACCGGTACCAAATTAAAGCTCACTTTTTTCTCTACCACCACACCAAGTTTCATAAAAATATCTTGTATATTTCCCATTATTTTAGATTTTCAAAAATAGCGATGGAAAATACGTCGAAAAATTCTGTTTGATTCAAAAAATCATGTGACTTCCCCGTTTTTTGAATAACTCGGTCAATTCTGGCCCAATCTGGCTGGAAACCCTATTGTTCTGGATTTTCGACGCTCTTTCAGAATCTTTCACCCAAATTTGATTTTGAGCGTCCCCGAATTTTTCAACGTTTTTGAAATATGGCAACCCTGAAATGTAAAAACATTTTCTGAAACGATATTTGTTTGAATCGCTATAATTTCTTAACTAGTCGAGATATTAACATGAAACTTTTACTATAGTGTAGAATGGAAGTAGTGTTATATAATGGGTTGCCATTTTCCATCCGGTAATACATATTCAATCCCATTTTTTTAGATTTAAAATCTAATTTTGTTTTTGAAATAATTCAAACCCTAGGGGACCTGGGCCATCCGAACCGGTACCAAATTAAAGCTCACTTTTTTCTCTACCACCACACCAAGTTTCATAAAAATATCTTGTATATTTCCCATTATTTTAGATTTTCAAAAATAGCGATGGAAAATACGTCGAAAAATTCTGTTTGATTCAAAAAATCATGTGACTTCCCCGTTTTTTGAATAACTCGGTCAATTCTGGCCCAATCTGGCTGGAAACCCTATTGTTCTGGATTTTCGACGCTCTTTCAGAATCTTTCACCCAAATTTGATTTTGAGCGTCCCCGAATTTTTCAACGTTTTTGAAATATGGCAACCCTGAAATGTAAAAACATTTTCTGAAACGATATTTGTTTGAATCGCTATAATTTCTTAACTAGTCGAGATATTAACATGAAACTTTTACTATAGTGTAGAATGGAAGTAGTGTTATATAATGGGTTGCCATTTTCCATCCGGTAATACATATTCAATCCCATTTTTTTAGATTTAAAATCTAATTTTGTTTTTGAAATAATTCAAACCCTAGGGGACCTGGGCCATCCGAACCGGTACCAAATTAAAGCTCACTTTTTTCTCTACCACCACACCAAGTTTCATAAAAATATCTTGTATATTTCCCATTATTTTAGATTTTCAAAAATAGCGATGGAAAATACGTCGAAAAATTCTGTTTGATTCAAAAAATCATGTGACTTCCCCGTTTTTTGAATAACTCGGTCAATTCTGGCCCAATCTGGCTGGAAACCCTATTGTTCTGGATTTTCGACGCTCTTTCAGAATCTTTCACCCAAATTTGATTTTGAGCGTCCCCGAATTTTTCAACGTTTTTGAAATATGGCAACCCTGAAATGTAAAAACATTTTCTGAAACGATATTTGTTTGAATCGCTATAATTTCTTAACTAGTCGAGATATTAACATGAAACTTTTACTATAGTGTAGAATGGAAGTAGTGTTATATAATGGGTTGCCATTTTCCATCCGGTAATACATATTCAATCCCATTTTTTTAGATTTAAAATCTAATTTTGTTTTTGAAATAATTCAAACCCTAGGGGACCTGGGCCATCCGAACCGGTACCAAATTAAAGCTCACTTTTTTCTCTACCACCACACCAAGTTTCATAAAAATATCTTGTATATTTCCCATTATTTTAGATTTTCAAAAATAGCGATGGAAAATACGTCGAAAAATTCTGTTTGATTCAAAAAATCATGTGACTTCCCCGTTTTTTGAATAACTCGGTCAATTCTGGCCCAATCTGGCTGGAAACCCTATTGTTCTGGATTTTCGACGCTCTTTCAGAATCTTTCACCCAAATTTGATTTTGAGCGTCCCCGAATTTTTCAACGTTTTTGAAATATGGCAACCCTGAAATGTAAAAACATTTTCTGAAACGATATTTGTTTGAATCGCTATAATTTCTTAACTAGTCGAGATATTAACATGAAACTTTTACTATAGTGTAGAATGGAAGTAGTGTTATATAATGGGTTGCCATTTTCCATCCGGTAATACATATTCAATCCCATTTTTTTAGATTTAAAATCTAATTTTGTTTTTGAAATAATTCAAACCCTAGGGGACCTGGGCCATCCGAACCGGTACCAAATTAAAGCTCACTTTTTTCTCTACCACCACACCAAGTTTCATAAAAATATCTTGTATATTTCCCATTATTTTAGATTTTCAAAAATAGCGATGGAAAATAAGTCGAAAAATTCTGTTTGATTCAAAAAATCATGTGACTTCCCCGTTTTTTGAATAACTCGGTCAATTCTGGCCCAATCTGGCTGGAAACCCTATTGTTCTGGATTTTCGACGCTCTTTCAGAATCTTTCACCCAAATTTGATTTTGAGCGTCCCCGAATTTTTCAACGTTTTTGAAATATGGCAACCCTGAAATGTAAAAACATTTTCTGAAACGATATTTGTTTGAATCGCTATAATTTCTTAACTAGTCGAGATATTAACATGAAACTTTTACTATAGTGTAGAATGGAAGTAGTGTTATATAATGGGTTGCCATTTTCCATCCGGTAATACATATTCAATCCCATTTTTTTAGATTTAAAATCTAATTTTGTTTTTGAAATAATTCAAACCCTAGGGGACCTGGGCCATCCGAACCGGTACCAAATTAAAGCTCACTTTTTTCTCTACCACCACACCAAGTTTCATAAAAATATCTTGTATATTTCCCATGATTTTGAGCGTCCCCGAATTTTTCAACGTTTTTGAAATATGGCAACCCTGAAATGTAAAAACATTTTTCTGAAACGATATTTGTTTGAATCGCTATTAATTTCTTAACTAGTCGAGATATTAACATGAAACTTTTACTATAGTGTAGAATGGAAGTA
Organism: Delia radicum; assembly: GCA_021234595.1. Classification (NCBI taxonomy): domain Eukaryota; kingdom Metazoa; phylum Arthropoda; class Insecta; order Diptera; family Anthomyiidae; genus Delia; species Delia radicum. The sequence continues at coordinate 227,558,040 of CM037854.1, forward strand.
GTGTTATATAATGGGTTGCCATTTTCCATCCGGTTAATACATATTCAATCCCATTTTTTTAGATTTAAAATCTAATTTTGTTTTTGAAATAATTCAAACCCTAGGGGACCTGGGCCATCCGAACCGGTACCAAATTAAAGCTCACTTTTTTCTCTACCACCACACCAAGTTTCATAAAAATATCTTGTATATTTCCCATTATTTTAGATTTTCAAAAATAGCGATGGAAAATAAGTCGAAAAATTCTGTTTGATTCAAAAAATCATGTGACTTCCCCGTTTTTTGAATAACTCGGTCAATTCTGGCCCAATCTGGCTGGAAACCCTATTGTTCTGGATTTTCGACGCTCTTTCAGAATCTTTCACCCAAATTTGATTTTGAGCGTCCCCGAATTTTTCAACGTTTTTGAAATATGGCAACCCTGAAATGTAAAAACATTTTCTGAAACGATATTTGTTTGAATCGCTATAATTTCTTAACTAGTCGAGATATTAACATGAAACTTTTACTATAGTGTAGAATGGAAGTAGTGTTATATAATGGGTTGCCATTTTCCATCCGGTAATACATATTCAATCCCATTTTTTTAGATTTAAAATCTAATTTTGTTTTTGAAATAATTCAAACCCTAGGGGACCTGGGCCATCCGAACCGGTACCAAATTAAAGCTCACTTTTTTCTCTACCACCACACCAAGTTTCATAAAAATATCTTGTATATTTCCCATTATTTTAGATTTTCAAAAATAGCGATGGAAAATAAGTCGAAAAATTCTGTTTGATTCAAAAAATCATGTGACTTCCCCGTTTTTTGAATAACTCGGTCAATTCTGGCCCAATCTGGCTGGAAACCCTATTGTTCTGGATTTTCGACGCTCTTTCAGAATCTTTCACCCAAATTTGATTTTGAGCGTCCCCGAATTTTTCAACGTTTTTGAAATATGGCAACCCTGAAATGTAAAAACATTTTCTGAAACGATATTTGTTTGAATCGCTATAATTTCTTAACTAGTCGAGATATTAACATGAAACTTTTACTATAGTGTAGAATGGAAGTAGTGTTATATAATGGGTTGCCATTTTCCATCCGGTAATACATATTCAATCCCATTTTTTTAGATTTAAAATCTAATTTTGTTTTTGAAATAATTCAAACCCTAGGGGACCTGGGCCATCCGAACCGGTACCAAATTAAAGCTCACTTTTTTCTCTACCACCACACCAAGTTTCATAAAAATATCTTGTATATTTCCCATTATTTTAGATTTTCAAAAATAGCGATGGAAAATACGTCGAAAAATTCTGTTTGATTCAAAAAATCATGTGACTTCCCCGTTTTTTGAATAACTCGGTCAATTCTGGCCCAATCTGGCTGGAAACCCTATTGTTCTGGATTTTCGACGCTCTTTCAGAATCTTTCACCCAAATTTGATTTTGAGCGTCCCCGAATTTTTCAACGTTTTTGAAATATGGCAACCCTGAAATGTAAAAACATTTTCTGAAACGATATTTGTTTGAATCGCTATAATTTCTTAACTAGTCGAGATATTAACATGAAACTTTTACTATAGTGTAGAATGGAAGTAGTGTTATATAATGGGTTGCCATTTTCCATCCGGTAATACATATTCAATCCCATTTTTTTAGATTTAAAATCTAATTTTGTTTTTGAAATAATTCAAACCCTAGGGGACCTGGGCCATCCGAACCGGTACCAAATTAAAGCTCACTTTTTTCTCTACCACCACACCAAGTTTCATAAAAATATCTTGTATATTTCCCATTATTTTAGATTTTCAAAAATAGCGATGGAAAATAAGTCGAAAAATTCTGTTTGATTCAAAAAATCATGTGACTTCCCCGTTTTTTGAATAACTCGGTCAATTCTGGCCCAATCTGGCTGGAAACCCTATTGTTCTGGATTTTCGACGCTCTTTCAGAATCTTTCACCCAAATTTGATTTTGAGCGTCCCCGAATTTTTCAACGTTTTTGAAATATGGCAACCCTGAAATGTAAAAACATTTTCTGAAACGATATTTGTTTGAATCGCTATAATTTCTTAACTAGTCGAGATATTAACATGAAACTTTTACTATAGTGTAGAATGGAAGTAGTGTTATATAATGGGTTGCCATTTTCCATCCGGTAATACATATTCAATCCCATTTTTTTAGATTTAAAATCTAATTTTGTTTTTGAAATAATTCAAACCCTAGGGGACCTGGGCCATCCGAACCGGTACCAAATTAAAGCTCACTTTTTTCTCTACCACCACACCAAGTTTCATAAAATATCTTGTATATTTCCCATTATTTTAGATTTTCAAAAATAGCGATGGAAAATACGTCGAAAAATTCTGTTTGATTCAAAAAATCATGTGACTTCCCCGTTTTTTGAATAACTCGGTCAATTCTGGCCCAATCTGGCTGGAAACCCTATTGTTCTGGATTTTCGACGCTCTTTCAGAATCTTTCACCCAAATTTGATTTTGAGCGTCCCCGAATTTTTCAACGTTTTTGAAATATGGCAACCCTGAAATGTAAAAACATTTTCTGAAACGATATTTGTTTGAATCGCTATAATTTCTTAACTAGTCGAGATATTAACATGAAACTTTTACTATAGTGTAGAATGGAAGTAGTGTTATATAATGGGTTGCCATTTTCCATCCGGTAATACATATTCAATCCCATTTTTTTAGATTTAAAATCTAATTTTGTTTTTGAAATAATTCAAACCCTAGGGGACCTGGGCCATCCGAACCGGTACCAAATTAAAGCTCACTTTTTTCTCTACCACCACACCAAGTTTCATAAAAATATCTTGTATATTTCCCATTATTTTAGATTTTCAAAAATAGCGATGGAAAATAAGTCGAAAAATTCTGTTTGATTCAAAAAATCATGTGACTTCCCCGTTTTTTGAATAACTCGGTCAATTCTGGCCCAATCTGGCTGGAAACCCTATTGTTCTGGATTTTCGACGCTCTTTCAGAATCTTTCACCCAAATTTGATTTTGAGCGTCCCCGAATTTTTCAACGTTTTTGAAATATGGCAACCCTGAAATGTAAAAACATTTTCTGAAACGATATTTGTTTGAATCGCTATAATTTCTTAACTAGTCGAGATATTAACATGAAACTTTTACTATAGTGTAGAATGGAAGTAGTGTTATATAATGGGTTGCCATTTTCCATCCGGTAATACATATTCAATCCCATTTTTTTAGATTTAAAATCTAATTTTGTTTTTGAAATAATTCAAACCCTAGGGGACCTGGGCCATCCGAACCGGTACCAAATTAAAGCTCACTTTTTTCTCTACCACCACACCAAGTTTCATAAAATATCTTGTATATTTCCCATTATTTTAGATTTTCAAAAATAGCGATGGAAAATAAGTCGAAAAATTCTGTTTGATTCAAAAAATCATGTGACTTCCCCGTTTTTTGAATAACTCGGTCAATTCTGGCCCAATCTGGCTGGAAACCCTATTGTTCTGGATTTTCGACGCTCTTTCAGAATCTTTCACCCAAATTTGATTTTGAGCGTCCCCGAATTTTTCAACGTTTTTGAAATATGGCAACCCTGAAATGTAAAAACATTTTCTGAAACGATATTTGTTTGAATCGCTATAATTTCTTAACTAGTCGAGATATTAACATGAAACTTTTACTATAGTGTAGAATGGAAGTAGTGTTATATAATGGGTTGCCATTTTCCATCCGGTAATACATATTCAATCCCATTTTTTTAGATTTAAAATCTAATTTTGTTTTTGAAATAATTCAAACCCTAGGGGACCTGGGCCATCCGAACCGGTACCAAATTAAAGCTCACTTTTTTCTCTACCACCACACCAAGTTTCATAAAAATATCTTGTATATTTCCCATTATTTTAGATTTTCAAAAATAGCGATGGAAAATACGTCGAAAAATTCTGTTTGATTCAAAAAATCATGTGACTTCCCCGTTTTTTGAATAACTCGGTCAATTCTGGCCCAATCTGGCTGGAAACCCTATTGTTCTGGATTTTCGACGCTCTTTCAGAATCTTTCACCCAAATTTGATTTTGAGCGTCCCCGAATTTTTCAACGTTTTTGAAATATGGCAACCCTGAAATGTAAAAACATTTTCTGAAACGATATTTGTTTGAATCGCTATAATTTCTTAACTAGTCGAGATATTAACATGAAACTTTTACTATAGTGTAGAATGGAAGTAGTGTTATATAATGGGTTGCCATTTTCCATCCGGTAATACATATTCAATCCCATTTTTTTAGATTTAAAATCTAATTTTGTTTTTGAAATAATTCAAACCCTAGGGGACCTGGGCCATCCGAACCGGTACCAAATTAAAGCTCACTTTTTTCTCTACCACCACACCAAGTTTCATTAAAATATCTTGTATATTTCCCATTATTTTAGATTTTCAAAAATAGCGATGGAAAATACGTCGAAAAATTCTGTTTGATTCAAAAAATCATGTGACTTCCCCGTTTTTTGAATAACTCGGTCAATTCTGGCCCAATCTGGCTGGAAACCCTATTGTTCTGGATTTTCGACGCTCTTTCAGAATCTTTCACCCAAATTTGATTTTGAGCGTCCCCGAATTTTTCAACGTTTTTGAAATATGGCAACCCTGAAATGTAAAAACATTTTCTGAAACGATATTTGTTTGAATCGCTATAATTTCTTAACTAGTCGAGATATTAACATGAAACTTTTACTATAGTGTAGAATGGAAGTAGTGTTATATAATGGGTTGCCATTTTCCATCCGGTAATACATATTCAATCCCATTTTTTTAGATTTAAAATCTAATTTTGTTTTTGAAATAATTCAAACCCTAGGGGACCTGGGCCATCCGAACCGGTACCAAATTAAAGCTCACTTTTTTCTCTACCACCACACCAAGTTTCATAAAAATATCTTGTATATTTCCCATTATTTTAGATTTTCAAAAATAGCGATGGAAAATAAGTCGAAAAATTCTGTTTGATTCAAAAAATCATGTGACTTCCCCGTTTTTTGAATAACTCGGTCAATTCTGGCCCAATCTGGCTGGAAACCCTATTGTTCTGGATTTTCGACGCTCTTTCAGAATCTTTCACCCAAATTTGATTTTGAGCGTCCCCGAATTTTTCAACGTTTTTTGAAATATGGCAACCCTGAAATGTAAAAACATTTTCTGAAACGATATTTGTTTGAATCGCTATAATTTCTTAACTAGTCGAGATATTAACATGAAACTTTTACTATAGTGTAGAATGGAAGTAGTGTTATATAATGGGTTGCCATTTTCCATCCGGTAATACATATTCAATCCCATTTTTTTAGATTTAAAATCTAATTTTGTTTTTGAAATAATTCAAACCCTAGGGGACCTGGGCCATCCGAACCGGTACCAAATTAAAGCTCACTTTTTTCTCTACCACCACACCAAGTTTCATAAAATATCTTGTATATTTCCCATTATTTTAGATTTTCAAAAATAGCGATGGAAAATACGTCGAAAAATTCTGTTTGATTCAAAAAATCATGTGACTTCCCCGTTTTTTGAATAACTCGGTCAATTCTGGCCCAATCTGGCTGGAAACCCTATTGTTCTGGATTTTCGACGCTCTTTCAGAATCTTTCACCCAAATTTGATTTTGAGCGTCCCCGAATTTTTCAACGTTTTTGAAATATGGCAACCCTGAAATGTAAAAACATTTTCTGAAACGATATTTGTTTGAATCGCTATAATTTCTTAACTAGTCGAGATATTAACATGAAACTTTTACTATTAGTGTAGAATGGAAGTAGTGTTATATAATGGGTTGCCATTTTCCATCCGGTAATACATATTCAATCCCATTTTTTTAGATTTAAAATCTAATTTTGTTTTTGAAATAATTCAAACCCTAGGGGACCTGGGCCATCCGAACCGGTACCAAATTAAAGCTCACTTTTTTCTCTACCACCACACCAAGTTTCATAAAAATATCTTGTATATTTCCCATTATTTTAGATTTTTAAAAATAGCGATGGAAAATACGTCGAAAAATTCTGTTTGATTCAAAAAATCATGTGACTTCCCCGTTTTTTGAATAACTCGGTCAATTCTGGCCCAATCTGGCTGGAAACCCTATTGTTCTGGATTTTCGACGCTCTTTCAGAATCTTTCACCCAAATTTGATTTTGAGCGTCCCCGAATTTTTCAACGTTTTTGAAATATGGCAACCCTGAAATGTAAAAACATTTTCTGAAACGATATTTGTTTGAATCGCTATAATTTCTTAACTAGTCGAGATATTAACATGAAACTTTTACTATTGTGTAGAATGGAAGTAGTGTTATATAATGGGTTGCCATTTTCCATCCGGTAATACATATTCAATCCCATTTTTTTAGATTTAAAATCTAATTTTGTTTTTGAAATAATTCAAACCCTAGGGGACCTGGGCCATCCGAACCGGTACCAAATTAAAGCTCACTTTTTTCTCTACCACCACACCAAGTTTCATAAAAATATCTTGTATATTTCCCATTATTTTAGATTTTCAAAAATAGCGATGGAAAATACGTCGAAAAATTCTGTTTGATTCAAAAAATCATGTGACTTCCCCGTTTTTTTGAATAACTCGGTCAATTCTGGCCCAATCTGGCTGGAAACCCTATTGTTCTGGATTTTCGAAGCTCTTTCAGAATCTTTCACCCAAATTTGATTTTGAGCGTCCCCGAATTTTTCAACGTTTTTGAAATATGGCAACCCTGAAATGTAAAAACATTTTCTGAAACGATATTTGTTTGAATCGCTATAATTTCTTAACTAGTCGAGATATTAACATGAAACTTTTACTATAGTGTAGAATGGAAGTAGTGTTATATAATGGGTTGCCATTTTCCATCCGGTAATACATATTCAATCCCATTTTTTTAGATTTAAAATCTAATTTTGTTTTTGAAATAATTCAAACCCTAGGGGACCTGGGCCATCCGAACCGGTACCAAATTAAAGCTCACTTTTTTCTCTACCACCACACCAAGTTTCATAAAAATATCTTGTATATTTCCCATTATTTTAGATTTTCAAAAATAGCGATGGAAAATAAGTCGAAAAATTCTGTTTGATTCAAAAAATCATGTGACTTCCCCGTTTTTTGAATAACTCGGTCAATTCTGGCCCAATCTGGCTGGAAACCCTATTGTTCTGGATTTTCGACGCTCTTTCAGAATCTTTCACCCAAATTTGATTTTGAGCGTCCCCTGAATTTTTCAACGTTTTTGAAATATGGCAACCCTGAAATGTAAAAACATTTTCTGAAACGATATTTGTTTGAATCGCTATAATTTCTTAACTAGTCGAGATATTAACATGAAACTTTTACTATAGTGTAGAATGGAAGTAGTGTTATATAATGGGTTGCCATTTTCCATCCGGTAATACATATTCAATCCCATTTTTTTAGATTTAAAATCTAATTTTGTTTTTGAAATAATTCAAACCCTAGGGGACCTGGGCCATCCGAACCGGTACCAAATTAAAGCTCACTTTTTTCTCTACCACCACACCAAGTTTCATTAAAATATCTTGTATATTTAGATAGAATGAAATTTAAGTTATTTAATGGATATTTTATATCCGTCCACGACTAAGCAATCTATAATAATTAAGGGAAGGTTAAAAAGTTGTTATAAATACTTTAATTTTAAAATGATTAGCCAGGGTTGACATGCAGAATTTAATATATTTATGCTATTAAAATAAAACATCAGCGTTTTAATTTTTTATTTATTTTATTCTTAATTTGTATCACAATAATTTATGGGTTTTTTCTTTTAAAAATAAAATTAAGGGGGGTTAATGATGTTTGTTTTTGTAAATTTGTGTAATAAAATTAGTATTACATTTTTCAATTTTTTTAATAATGATGTCAATGATTTATCTTGCAGCGCCTAAGAACAAAAAGTATTATTTAAAAACTTTTTTTGTCGTCTTTCAAGTTTTTTACGATTTTTTTCTTTAATAACTAAGACTTAAGTTGCCCAGTGTGCTCATGCCCTTACACGCTTTTAAAGAGATGTATTAAAAGATGGTGTATTAACCAAATATATATGGCTTAAAAGATAATATTTGTTTATATATAACTTACAAATAGACTTAAAATAATATTCATAATTCTGATGAAATGAATAAATTATGAGAAGAGGGAGAGAATAAGTGAATATTAAAATTAAATAAAACTACAATAGATTCCAGTTCTTAAATGAAAATAGTAGGTTTTTCAAATTGCCAAAACATTTCGTAGGTAGAAATAAATTAAGATTTCAATATAATATTTTTAAGGATTTTGAGAAATTTTTAACAAAAAGAAATATTTTCCGACGCTTTTATCAAATTTAAGTTTAAATTTCTTTTAAAACCCAAATTTATTACATACCTAATATAAAAACTATATGTAATTATAAAATTTTGGTAAGCTTTTCTATTTCTATAAATAGACGGCTATTGTAATATTGAAAAATTACGTATGATTTCTTATATCCGTTATAAAAAAATAATGTTTTGTAATTGAAAGCTTGGAAAGAGTTTTTTTTTTGAAGTAATTGCCGTAGTGCTTATACCAGAAATAATCTATTCCCCTACTGTCCTCCTTAATCTTTAAAAATGGATTATCTCAAGCAGTTGTTTATCAAAGAAATCTTGGCTTACAAGACAGATATTTGATGTCTTCAAGAAGTGGATATGCAAATCTTTGATTATGATTTAAGGCCGGTACTGGAAGATCCTGGGTTAATAATGATAAGGAATATTATTAGTCGGAAACTTTTATTTTATACAATTTTTCATAAAAGTTTTTAATAGATTTAACAAATAATGCAAATAATATTTTCTTATTTAAAATTTTCAAAAAATCGTGATGTTATTAACTATTTTTGGAATAAGATTAGGCTAAGCATTTGTTACACATGCTCAAATCAATTTTAAAACTTTAAGAAAAATTATATTGAATACTTGATTTTTTGGTATTTGTTATATGATTTTTTTGATTTTATAATTGTTATGTTTCTTGAAGATTTAATTGAAATCAAAGGTAAGGAAGATTTTTGAATTTGTTTTCCTTATTTCTTATTTCTAATAGAAGAGATCTTAAAACTAAGAGCACATTACTCCAAATTGAGCATTTTTTTTAGAAATAAATGTACATATGTTCTTAATACAAAAAAATATAAATAATTATATTAAACATAGATTTTTCAGGAAATTTTTTTATATAAAAAATTGTATAAATTACAATACAAAAAAAAAAAAAAAAAATTTGGATAGAAAGTTTTTTTTTAATTGATGATAAATGATGTGTATATAGAACTGAATACAAAAAAAAATGTCACAAAATGATAGAAAGAGAACTTAAATTAGGCATATGAATTTAAACAATATGAACGAATACAATATTAACGTCAATGGTTTTTTAGAATAATTTTGTTGTCTGCTAAAATCATTTATAGTTGTATGGCTTTTATGAGGAGTTATTAGATTCTGATGTGCTACTAACATCCTCACAGATACTATCTAATTTTTCCATTTCAGATGTTGTAACAATATTAATGCTGCTTACTTTGGCACGTTGATAGGCTACTACGGTATTTTCACCAAGACATTTAATACATAACCGATGAGTACAGCTATGCCTACAGTCATGACCCGTATTAAAGGATCAACATAGAGTTGTATTACCACCCAAGCCGAGGCACCAGCCACACACATACGCCGAATGAGTATAACTGTCTTTGACCAATGTTGTATGGTAAAACCTTTTTCCCAATCGAGTCTAAAAGAGAAAGGCACAAATTTAAGAAAATTATTAAAGCAATAATAAGAATAATAAAAACATCAGATCTTCTAAGGCATGAATGAAATTAGTTTGGTTTATAAAATAATAACTTAAGAATCTTAAAATCAAGCTGTTTACTTAAATTTTAACTACGATTATTTTTATACATACGTTAGGTAAGATTAGGTCGAAAAGAGGATTCGGAGAAGGGAAAATACTTCCCTAATCCGACTCAAGTCCCTGAGGACTTAAACTTAAGCCAGAATATCGGCTTTTTGTGCGCTCTAAACAATCGGTCCAATGTCACATTTCTACCCCAGGAACTCCGTCGCACTGACAAAACTCCTCAACTTCTTCCATCCTATGCCCCTAAGATCCCCCAATGTGGATATTGGGTCACTGGATAGTATTTCGACCCGGATCCCGGCAAATGCCGGGCATTTACAGAGATAGAGTTCCAAGGTCTAATCATCCTCCCCACAGGCCCTGCACACTCTCAAGTCCTGGTGGAGATGGTGTAGTATAGTAGTTTTATACATAGATTTACGACAAAATTTCACATTTATTTGACATTACCTGTATATTAAAAAGACTAATAGTTCATTTAAATTGTAGAGCTGGACTTAATATAAGTTTGCGTTGGGAAAACACTGTTAGCGAGGACTCATACCACCCCTTTTCGGTGCTTTGGCAGTGCAGGCCTATTAATATTTTTCTACCTGTTCTTCTAGAAAAAAGTAACAAATAAAAAACTTCCTGGAAGAGGAGATTTTCTTCCCCGTTTTTATCTGCCTTATCCCTGAGGCGGCCAAAAAAAAAAAAAAAATTGGACAGGTTATCAGATATAAATCGCAGATGTATTTGTGATTGCCTGAATGTTAAAATATTAAACACAACACTTTAGTTTTAATATTCTAAACCGTATAGGAAAATACGTTTTAAAGACAGACATAAAACCACAGACTTTTATATAGAGTTCGACTTTTATAATTTCCCAGACTTTTACTTCTAAAATCACCACGATTAGGTACACCACATGGTAATCATGCGTGCGTGTGAGTGAAACGTGATTTAAATAACGTGAACGTGAGTGAGAGTGAGTAGAAAAAAATTCTTCGTGAATGAGCAAACATGTTTTTATTGCTTTCAATAAAAATTTCCTCAATTTTTTAGGTGATTTTATATTTTGGATTTTAAAAATACAAAGTAAATGTCAAAATTTCATATTCATTCACAATTTATATTAATTTTAAAAATTTTTTGGTTCCGGTAAGATTAGATTTCGTGAATTTGCGTAATTCACGTGAATAATGCTTGATCCTACGTGAGTGAAATCTGAAGTTACTCACATGAGCGTGAATGAGTGTGAGTAGAAAAAAATTGTTCGTGAGCGATTGTGCATGATTGAGAGTTTTAGCTCGTAAGCGTGAGTAAGGCTGAGTTAAAATTCAGTCACGTGCCTATCTCTAATTTCCAGTTTACCAAAAAAGTCACATATGTTCATACTAGAGTTTTATAAATAATGAGTCTAAAAATAGATTTTAAAAGAATTTTGAGATCATTACGTTATATTTAAAATAATGATTAAAATAAGTACTTATGGGTAAAGCATTATTTATTGTATTGAAATAATAGTCAAATTAACTAGTTATTAACTAGAAATTACTTATTATTTGTATTAATTAATGCAGGCAATAAGGTCGTGTCATTACTGATGTTCCGAAAAGTAATGACATGCCATTACCGTTTCTGCGCTAGACATAGAATAAATTAGTTCCATGTATGTTTCACATTGTTTGCAGTAGCGATGGAGTGAGAAGTACGCATTTATTTTTTGTGGTACTTTTTGCATTCTTAAAATACAATTGAAGGCACCATTTTCCTGAAAATTTCAGTATTTTTTTCTAAGAAAATTTTTTGCAAAACTCACAAGGAAATAACTCAGTAGTGAATCCTCAGATTTGAATGACACTGAGATATGTTGTAAAGGACAAACAAATATTAGACACGAAGTTTTTTTTAGGTGCGCAATCTTAAGTTTACGGGTTAAAAAGTTCTGTCAAAAATTACCCACTTTGACGTTTTTTAATATATTTCTTCTTGGTGCGCCCCGGTAGGCTAGTTGGTAGCGTGTTGGCGTGCGAGGGTCGTGGGTTCGATTAATTAATTTAATGCTTATTTAATTTAATTGAGGGTGTGTCTTGGATTTCTTAAATTTTCGTAATCGTTTGGGATTAATACGTATTTTCCCGAAGAGCTTTTATAACACATATTTAAAATGTTTAAAATAAGTGGCAACTGTGGGCCCACAGTATAGGCAACATGGGTATCCAAATTTTTGTTTCCTCGAGTACTTTTATACTGCATACAAAAAAGTCTGAATATTCTAAATTTAAGACATTGTTTTCCTAAAAAAATGTTGTAATGTTTGACCCACTTTTAGCCACTAAACGTGCGATTGCGAACCTCAAAAAAATATGTGTCCTAAACAACATATCCAAGTTTCATTAAAATCTGCGGATTCACCACTGTATAGTTTCCTTGTCAGTAAAAAACAACTGCATTTAATAAAATTTCACGAAATTTTTGTTAGTTTAAATTTGTTTAAATTTTATGTCGTAAATCTGTGAATTTAGCTTGAAAAAAAACATAACATAAAAAATTTTGTCATTGCCATATAAACCAACATCATCCTCATCATCATTCTGTCCATAGGCTCTACACCGTAAAGCAACAATAGTTTTTTTTTTTTTTGTTTGTTGCAACAGCACACATATGTGTTGAGGTAACAAATTATCATATCGCAAATGTTTGTTGAACATGTAGCCTGCATAAGTGCATGTAAATATAAGAAAGGAGCATACAAATTTATCTTAAACAAATTTATAATGTGTACTTTTTTTAATAAAAATATTTTTTTATATATTAAAGCGGTTAAATAGGAGATATAGAGAAAAGAAATGCGAGGATTTTATTGTGTTTAGAAAAATTAAATTTTAGATCACGAGAGTTTAACAAAATACCTAAGAATTAGTTAAAAAATATAAAAGATCGGCAAATAAATTAACTGAAATATTTCTACGTGGCACAAAAAAGAATTTTTGGTGGACGGAAAATAATAAAAATTTGCAGCAAACAAATAAAATGTTTCTTCACAAACTGAACGAAAGTTTTCTTAAAATTATTGAAAAGCCACAAATTTTTTATGAAACTAGTTTTTTAATGAAACTTCTTTATAGAGTGAATCGAAATTTTAAGAAACAAAATGATATTTTTCATAAAATTTTATGAAAATTATCTTTCAGGCAAAAATTCATTAACATGACAATTCTCGAAGTGTTTTCACATAATTTTTTTTTTAAAGAATATAAGTTTTTAGAATTTTCAGTGGATTTAACAAAAGATATTAACCTATGCCAACTAAATAAATGGACAAAATTCAAATATAAATTACTGCTAAATATGCATGTCTTTTTTTAAAAATATGTCAATAAAATCTTATACTATAAATACTCAACTATTCAAAAGTGAAAAAATTCAAAATTAAATTTTTTGAACAAAACAGTTAAGAAAAAATGTCTATGACATGCTTGGACGGTATCCTAAAAACGAAGTGTTACATAATTTTTTTTAAAGGAACAAATACCACGTAGCACAATATATTCCATATTCAAATGGTTTGAAAATGGAGTCGCATGAACTGGGATAAAAAACAAAGGAAGTCCAGAAATATTGACTGCAGCTGAGCTAGTTTTGGCATCAAATCATAAGCTGACCAGAAAATTAAGCGTTTCCAAGAAAACAATTTGCAAAAACTTACTCCAAATGAATGTGAAACACTATCAGAGAAAAACAATTCGCAGACATATCAACAAAATGCAGACAAATGAGAAAAAACTTGATGAAAAACAATTTTCAAATAATTTTTGATGATGAAAAATACTTTTCTTATGCTTGGAACAACACAAATATTAATTCTGGATTTTATTCGGATGACTTAAAAAAAAAAACTCTCAACAAGGAACGGTATTCGGTCAAGGCAAACCACAAGTACCAGTGTGGGCAACCATTTCCGCAAAAGGTATATTACAACTTTACATCCAGTTTATGAGAGATAGACACTCTAAAGATGACATATTATTTTGGGCAGATTTAGCAGGCAGTCCCTATGACAAAAAGACATTAGAATAGCTTAATTAAAAAAAAAAACATACATTTTGTACCGAAATACGCAAATCCTCCAAACGTTCCAAAAGCACGTCCAATTAGGACTTTTGGGGTCTTTTTCGCCAAAAAAGTGTGTGAAAATGAAAGAATTGAACAAAACTGAACAGTTTAAGAAAAAAAAATTAAAAGCAGTGTAAAAAAAGTTCACATGAATGTCGTCCAAAGCATGATTGAAGGTATAAAGCACAAAATTCTACAAATAGAAGATCGCAGTCTGTCGGCTCTCTATAAAAAGTGAATTAATAATTTATAGTCTATACTGTGTTATTAATAAAAATACACTTATAATGTAGGTAAAGACCACTGCAAATGTAGTTAAAAACAAATGAAATTTCACTTAAAGAAAGGACGGCTTACATATCAGTAAATTCAACTAATATTGTCGTTTGTTTTTTAGTGTTAAAAAAATTAACCACAATTGTAGTAAACCACAAAAAAATAAACAACCATTAATTTTATTTATTTTTTTAAATAACAAAAAAACTACTGTATACAATGTATACAGTAGTATATATAAAACAGTAATTTTATGTGGTTTGTTATTTTAAATGAACTACAAGATTTATAAAAAATTTAATTTGTTATACAAATGACTGACATTTACATTTAAAATAAAGAAACTGTATTACAACCCAAACAACTACAAGCTTTTAAAGCAGAAGTTTCCTGAGTGTACTTTTTTTAAAAAAAAAAATAGTTTTTTAATTAAAAGCGTTTTAAATTGTCATATGTTAATTTAAGTTAAATTTGGATTATATCCCACGATATGTAAATTTTTTTAAGCAAAAATGACAAAAAATTGAAATTTCACTAATAAAAAATTGGTCATAAGAAATCGGTGTGGAATCAAGTCAGTTATTTTTCAAATTTAAAGTTTTTAAAATGCGCTAAAAACTGTGGGCTGTAAACAAATTTTCTGAAAAAAAAAAATTAAAATGTCACCCACTGTGTCAGGGTGCGTATGATTTATTTTTATAGTCATATATAACTCATACGTCTAGGGTATCGTAATACAGTAAAACCGTTTACAATCGGCAAAAAAGTTTATAATATTACAAAATTTTAAAAATGTTTAAACTTTTATTGCAATTACAACAAAATTAATGTATATTCAAATAGACTTCACTTAAAACTTGTATAAATTATTAAGTTAATTGTGAAACATTATGAAATATTTAAGACCATAAACTAACTACCAGTTGCAAAAACGTAAAATGATGTCAACACGCAACTGTAAATAAACACATACTAAAAACTTAAGTAGAATACAGAACGTAGATTTCTGTTGCACCACCATTTTCAAATTAGAGGGATTTATTTTATGACCATTTGGAATTTTGCTGAAATGTGTTGAAAATTACTATCGTTATGAAATAGGAGGTAGGTACTAAAATGTAAAGAAACATAAAGATTAGCATTATAATAAAATAATTGCAAAATATAAAAATAGTTGCGTGTACAAAGTTAGAGATTAAAAACAAAAATTGTTTAAATTCAACGCCCAAAATTATTATTAACTTGCAATAGCACGCATTTTTATTAAACCTTAACGAAGCAAGATTGTTTAAAATGGATTTTTTTTTTGGAACAAAAGAAAAAAATATTACTAATTTAAAAATCAATTTTATTTTATATAACTAAGTCGAGAAACTGTAGCGCAAGGAAACACGATTTTATATCATAAATTTAATCCTTAAAGGATTTAAATTGTGAAGATTTCTGCATAAAATTGTATCGAAAATTAAGCCTTGCAAAGAAGCAATTATTTTAAATAAAATTTTTTCCTGTCTTTAAAACAAACAAAAAAGGCATAATTGAGAAGCTGTTATACACAAAAACACAACTCTTAATTTTGTAATTATTTTTTGTAATTTGAGCTAATTAAAAAAAATAGAGAACTGCTTTTGAAATTTTAAAAACACATTCGATCTGACAAAAGTTTTTTAGTTAAATTTTTTGTAACTTTGGAACTACCCTGCGGGAAACGAAGGGTCGATTGATTCAAAGTGACAAATCTGTGATATATGATTTGGGGGCACGTCATGAAACTGGTGAAACCAAAATTGTGGTGCACCAAAAAGTGTTAATTTTGGTGAAATGACCAATCACGTGACTATAGTTATGGTGACAAAACATTCACTGGTTGTTACCAACTATATATATATATATGACAGTAGAAATAAAGACGTAACACTCTACTGGTTTAAAAGAACTGAACACGGAACTGTGACCAGGGTTGCAAGATATGGCGATTTCTCGCCAAACGTCGCGATCTTAAACTTAGTTTTTTGTTGGGTATAGAGAAAATAAGCTAATTATAAAATTGATTTTTGTTGTGCCTTTTTCAAGTTTTTTTGAACAGGGGGTAAGACACACTGTTTTGGAAAAGTGCAGTGATTGGTTCGTGCATAATATGAAATACGCTGATTACAAAGTGACATGTTACTTGCTAATTACTTTTCGCATGTTCGGCGACATGTACCCCTTAGATCAGTGCAGCGGTACGTCTCAAAACTATTTCAGTCAAACTACCCCTATTACAGAACACATTGCGCTTAATATGTGATTAGTTGTAATTCAAAAATTGTTCTCCAGTTCTAAGATACGTACACCTACACCAGTCATACTGGTTGTGTTGCATATCACATAGATCCTAAAATGGTCATACTTTGAAACTACCTACTTCTAACTTGTCCCGCAGTATATTAATTTCAGTCTGTATGGTGATAGGTTACCTTGGTCAAGTTATTCGATAAGTCACACAGCGCTCCACAGGTAGCAAATTGTCACCTCTTATGACAAGCCCATGTTAAAAGTACCGCTCACTTTCATATAACAGAACCGAAACAAGGACAGGTTCATACACACAAAGTTCTAGTCACATGACCATACCAGTGACTGGTCCTTTTCCCACAGGGTACTTTCAATTTGGTTCTGAAATTTATATATCATATTTTCGTGGAAATGTAATATCGATTTATATGAAAAAATTGCCTCGATATGTTGCAGGTTCTAAAGCAAGCTGTTTCCCTAAGCGATGGGTTGATTGGGCTTTTTCTGATATTTGAAATACGTGGCATGTTCCACATCAAGGGTAATGTGGTGACCAAAATTAATCTTTCTAAAATAATGTAACTATATACACAACTTACTTTGAGTTTCGCAAGTTTCAAACAGACATGGGCGGCGTCAATTACATTTCACAATCATTCACTTGTGAAATTTGTCATATAATTAACAATTCCAGCTCTACGCTCACACTTGTTGGCCTTGAAGCTTCCTTGCAAAATTTTCACTTTTGTCAATACCAGACATGGGATAAAATACCAATATTTGTGTATTTAATTACAGGCCAATTACTATTTGACGTCCAATTACATGTATTTCAGCGTAACTAAGTAATTTCCCTGTAATTATGTTACTACTAATCCTCATGTTTGGTATTAAAAATTTTACATGATTTTTGTAAGGAAACGTTTAAAGCGCCACAAGTGTGAGAGTAGGTTTGAAAGTATTAATGATATTGAAAAATTTCACAAGTGAATGATTGTAAAATGTAATTGACGCCGCCCATGTCTGGTTTCAGACATATTTCCAAATAAATCTACTTTTTTAGATTTATTTGTACACTGTTTTCCAGAAAATAAAAATTTTGATATCCATATGTGAAAGATTTCATAAAAAACATGAATTATATTGACCGTATCCTGGTCTCTGTAAATTTTTTCTACACAAAAATTTAATGAAATCTTTACTAATACTAAATATCCCACATATATATCCTGAAACATTTCTTAAATATGTTGAAATGGATTTTGCTTTTTATGAAATGTTTCATAAATATTATGAAACATTACATTGGACGAAAATTCATGAAACATTTCATAGATATGATGAAGCTATTCCTTTCAGTGTAGATAATATATTAAGTCAACTCTGAACAAAAAATAAAAAAATTCAAGATACGCATGTTGAGATATTTGCTAATAAAGGATATTTTTAAGATTTATTTTTCCCCAAAACCGTTTCGAGAATGTTATATAAACTTTGCTATGAGACAAAATTCATAATAATTGGATGATGCGTTCAAGAGATATGATGTTTTGAACACCGTGCATTTTACTATAAAAATTCCCAACTAAAAAACTAGAAATTAAAATGTTAATAAGGTCCAGGAGAATGCTTGCTCAAAATTTAGTGTAAATTGGAAGACATGAATCCGATTGGTGT
The DNA here is from genome assembly GCA_021234595.1 of Delia radicum. Classification (NCBI taxonomy): domain Eukaryota; kingdom Metazoa; phylum Arthropoda; class Insecta; order Diptera; family Anthomyiidae; genus Delia; species Delia radicum. The sequence continues at coordinate 227,576,319 of CM037854.1, forward strand.
GTCGATTTCTTGAAGAATGACACCCACACATTTTTTTTAAATAGAGAGACAGGAAATAATACTTGATGACAGTTGACGGCTTTGGCTTATTCATGTAACAACACAAAAAAACCTAACTAAAATTTAAAAATAATATTTGTCTCCTCTGATGATAGCATAGACAAATAAAGGACCATATCCGATTTTCATCTACACTCATTATAGTGAGATACATGCTAAAAATACGAAAATAATGTCAAAACAACAAAAACTTTCGCAAAATGAACAAATATTGGTTTATTTTACAAAAGTTTTTGTAACTTTGATATTATTCATATTTTTATGCATGGACTATTATTATCAGTGTACCTAGTATAAAATTTTGGGGGGGAATAAAATTATTCAAAAAATGTAGAAAAAAAAAAATGTTTAAAACTTTTTTTCCAGTCCCAGTTTTTTCTCTTTATATTTCAGAAATTTTTTATAATTTCAAGAAATTGTTGTAATTATATAGATTGTTTGAACGAAAAAGAAAGACTTGCGAGTTTTGTTCTTAATAGCTTTATTGCTAATCGAAGACTGTACAATAGTTTGTTAAAACTAAATTATAAATAAGCAAGAGTTTACATTAATTTACCGTTAAGAATTTGACAAAGCAAGAAACAAGAATTAGTGATCTAAAATAAAAAGTAATTGAATATATACAATATAAATAGGTACTTTTATCAGATGGATAAAAGAATAAATTGACAAATATAAAACAAAACAAATTGAAATAAATTAGGTGCTATTCTGACCGAACATACTGCCCCCATTGAAAGGCACTTTCAATAAAAACTGTGATAAGGACAGAATTGCAGAAGAGCATTATTCTCGAAAAGTTGTTGTGGTCGACAAGTAGTTGAGGAATGAGGAAAGATGAATGATTTATGATTTCTGTTGTGATCGCTGCTAAATGTTTAGACGATTTCACGATCATGTTGCTGACTTGATATTGATTGATAGGAACCACTAAATGTAGGTTGCACGAAGGCTGACGAAAACTATGTTGACTATTTTTTGGAAATTAGTTAAATTTTTTTTTTGTATTTGGAACCACAGTGGAATGGTTGATTATGCTATTAACGCGAAAATGATGAATGCTGAAATTGATGACTTCGACAGTTGAAGATGATAGCTTTGTTGATTATTCGATGCAAACTCGAGAACGATGAGTTGAAGCGATGACGACGAATGTGTATGTTGATTAAGCGATGAACTCGATGACGATGAATGATGTGATGAAACGATGAAGTCGACGACAATGAACTAGAGCAATACACTCGACGACGAAAACTTTTATTTGTTTTTGTCATTTCGATACAATTATTGTGACAATAACTCAAAAAAATTGATGGTTAGCGCTTTTATTTGGTTTTCCTAATGGTTCTCAATAGTTTTGTAGACGAAAATCCAAAAATAGTACACAAATTGTCAAAAGTACCACACGATTTCAAAAAGTACCATACAGTTTGACAAAGTAACAAGTGTAGCCCAACTCCAATGAAAGTTGTAGTGTGTGTGTTGATGTTGGTGTCAAAAGAATTAGGACTTTCTCTCGTTGTTATTGTTGTGAAATCATGAAACAAAATTTAAAATTGATGAGCGTAGAAGTAAGTAAAGAGTAATAGTTTCTTCTACTTTTTTTTTTTTTTTTTTTTTTAAAAGAGAGGCAACACTCAGGAAATACTTCCTATATATTTAGTGTGTTGCTTTCTTTGGAAAGGGATAGTATAGAGATGAAAGGTGGGGAAAGATGAAGGGCTTCAGACATGGCAACACTGTAATTGCGCGAGATGATAAGTCTTAGAACAGTTGTTGCTCGCCACCTGATGGAGAGTTGGCGAACTTATTGAAGCTTTTTGGTTCATAGCCCTGATTCATTATTTTACTTCGGTGGGGTTAATTGCTATGGGAACACCGAAGGTGGACATTGCGATACGTATGAGGGATAGAAAAAACTCATACATATTATTTTGATGTTACCGGCACCGGGGATCGAACCCGGGACCTTCTGTGTAAAAGTCCAGCGCGCTAACCATTACACCACAACGCCCACTAACATTCGTTATAGCTTTAGTGATGTACAGCTTGTTGGTAAAGGGTTGAAGGGCACGAAGTAAAAAAGATGACTGCTTATGTTAACTATGACGACAAATTCCAATGTTCGATGACGAAGGGTTTAACGATAGTTGATGTTCGATCTAGCTTGTTTGTTAGTTTGACGACGTAGATCATGAATTTATTACGCAGCGGCAGCGGCTGTTTTCTAACAATGTGGGAAAGAACTAGCAACTATGTCCAACGATGATGTTGTGATGACGTATTCGCTGCGTTTCAAACACAAATGCAGTGGTCAGCAGAGAAGAAGCAGAGATTGGAAGCTACCAAGAAAAATTGCTACACGATGACAATAATGATGTTCTTAATGAATATTTTGTTGATTTTGTGGCCGAAAAATTGTGTTTGTTTAAATAAATTAATTTCCTTTTTAATTTATTATTATTATTTTTTTTTTTTAAATGTTTAAATTTTGTAGATAGACACGAAAACTAACAACTAGCAATTTTTGTTTAAAGTTTAATTTTGTAGCATGCAATATTAATAGGCTCAAAATGTTCTTTTTATAATTTTTGGTTTAACGCGAAAACGAACACAGCAACTAACTTCACTTTGGTTTTAATAATTGTTTTTGTAATTTGATGATGACACACTAATTATAATATTTTTATGCTTTGTAATTTTTTATAAAAAATTATAACGGTGTCGTCCTGTCACGGTCGCCAAATGTTTGAACGAAAAAGAAAGACTTGCGAGTTTTGTTCTTAATAGCTTTATTGCTAATCGAAGACTGTACAATAGTTTGTTAAAACTAAATTATAAAATAAGCAAGAGTTTACATTAATTTACCGTTAAGAATTTGACAAAGCAAGAAACAAGAATTAGTGATCTAAAATAAAAAGTAATTGAATATATACAATATAAATAGGTACTTTTATCAGATGGATAAAAGAATAAATTGACAAATATAAAACAAAACAAATTGAAATAAATTAGGTGCTATTCTGACCGAACATAGATATTTAAACAATTTATAGAAATTTTGAGAAATATAAATAAATTTCTTTGATTTGGAAGTACATGGCGTATGATCAATATTTTGTTTCTTTTAATAATGCTCATACGCTTAGGATTACCACTTCTTTCAAATTTAATCAATTTTGAAATATCAAAGATTTATTTATTTCCTTTAAGTTACTCCATACACTTTGCAATATTATTGCCTGTACACTCATAATAATCCATGCATAAAAATACGAAATTATTGTCAAAAACTTTAGTAAAATGTACAGTTTTTTGTTTTATTTACAAAAAAATTGGTTATTCTGACATTTTATCATAACGCATGGATTATTATGAGTGTATTATTGTAATTTTGTCCTACACAGAGCAATAAGATGTATAATACTTTAGCGCAAAATATGGCACCACACTCAGAGAAATAAAGTGCCAACCGAATTGAAAATTGTATTTATACGATAACAACTCATAAATTCAGTTAGTACAAACGATATTTACATTATATTTCTGAATATTTTGGGTGTTGCAACTAAAATTTAGTTGAATTAACCGGACTTTGTTGTAAAAACAAATGCTGAGTTGTACCAACCGACCGAAATTCGTAATAAACGAATTTGAGTCGAAGTAATCGGATTTCAGTTGGCAAACAGCTATATTTTTCTCTGTGTGTACTCTTTGGTTCTATTGTGGAGGGATATAAAAATTGCACAATGTGGCCGACACACTATAAAATATTTTTCACATTTCTTGGTTGCGCAGTAAGAGTCAAAACCTTTTAATTTTTGCCAATATATTCTAGACCGTTCCAGTATAACATACACACTTTTAATATTTTGCACAATAGCAAAAGTTGCACAAGAATATTGAGTAGCGCATGGGTATCTTTAGAATTAATTTTCAGAACAATTTTTTTTTTTTGACATTTGTTTACTTAAGAACAACAAGAATACAACTCTCATATATGGGCAGGGGCTCCACTGTCTATTCTGAAGCTTCTGGACCGTGTTCAGGGGAGGGCAGTGAAGCTTATCAATGACAGTAGTGTATCCAACTCTATTAAATCATTGGAGCATCGTCGGAATGTATGTTGTGTGACACTTTTCTATCGATATTACCATGGGAGGTGCTCATCTGAGATAAGTGAACTTATTATACGAGCCCGAGTTTTTATTCGTAATACTCGCTTATCTAGTAGATCACATCCGTTTGTAGTTGATTGTCCTGTGTTTCGCACAACACATTACAGAGAAAATTCGTTTTTTAGTCGAACGATTCGTATGTGGAACAAACTTCCCGCAGAGGTCTTCCCTCCCTGCGGGAAATGAAGGGCCGATTGATCCAAAGTGACAATTCTGTGATATATCATTGAGTGGGACGTCCCGAAAGTGGTGAAACCAAAATTGTGGTGTACCAAAAAGTGTTAATTTGTGTGAAATGACCAATCACGTGACTATAGTAATGCTGATAAAACATTGACTGGTTAGTACCAGATATATCATATAACTGGAGAAAAATTAACATAACCTCAAAGTGTACTAAAGTAACTAGGGCCATTGTAGTTGAAGTTGTTACTGGTCATTGAACTGGTTTAAAACCGTTAGCAGTGGATGAAAATATGGCAATTGACTGCTACAAAGCGGACGCGGACATAACACTGAAGGAATTTGATCTGTACCGACTTTGTGACAGTCGAAATGAAGACTTAACGCTGCACTGGTTTAAAAGAACTGAATACGGAACTGTTTAGATGGTGACCAATATAGTTAATGTTTTTCGTTGTGTATAGAAAAAATAAACATATTCTAAAACTGATCTTTGTTGTGCCTTTTTGAAAAGGTGATAAAACACACTATTTTGGACATGTTCTGTGACTGGTTCCGGACGGGTAATTTAGCAACCCGTATATAATATGACACACGGCGAATTAAAAAGTGACAGGCTACTTACTAATTTAACATTTCACCTAATATGTGACTAGTATTCCATCAAACATTTTTCTCCCGTTCTACGATACGTACACCTAATCCAGTCACGTGATAATTATTTTCACACTGGTCCTGTTGCATATCACATAAATCCTAAAATGATAATACTTTAACACGACCTACTTTTAACATGTCCCGTAGCTTATTCATTTAAGTCGGTACGGTAACAGGTTACCGTCATCAAGTTATTCGCCACGTCACAAGGTGCTCCAAAGGTAGCAATTGCCACCTCCTATGACAAGCCCATGTTAAAAGTACCGGTCACTTTCATATACCAGGACCGAAACAAGGACAGGTTCATACACACAAAGATCTAGTCACGTGACCATACCAGTGGATGGTCCATTTCCCGCAGGGCTGTTACTTACAATTTGAAAAATTTAAATCAAATATCCACAAACACTATTCCCTCTTTCCTCCTTCCCATACCCTATTTTCCTGATCAATACAATGCACTGCATGAGTAGGGGGCATCCCCTGAGTATTGGTTAAATTATAAAAAAAAACAGTTGCATGTTCATCACCTATTGAAATCGAATATATTGTTTGTCATCAATTTTTTGTAATTTTAAACAATGCAAGGACTTTTATACGTTTTTGCAAAATTTTTAAATTTTTGGGATATCATTCGAACTTGATTTTTTTTTATTATGTTGATTTAGTGGTCCAACGAAAAAGTAAGACTCCTATAGATTTTTATTATTTTTTGTTTTTAAATTGTATCATTTAAGGGTTAACACATAGAGCAATGACCATAACAATTTATTGTAATATTTTTTTCATTTAATTTTTGCAAAAAGAAACTTTTAATAACTATTATACATGCAAAACTTTGTTTTTACCCAAATAAAAATGTTTCATCACCAAAATATCTGTCTTTCCAAAAAAAAAACGCAACTTTGTGTTAAAATCTTTTAATTATATTTTTTTTTATAACCTTGAATTATACATTTTCTGCTGAAATTCTATTAACAACTTAATATTCAATGACTCTTGTAAATTTTTGTAACAAAAAAAAAAAAACTTGTATTTCTTGACAAATTAGAAAGTTTGTTGTTATCGGTTTGTAGCGATAATTGAAAATGTCATTGAAGCACGTTACAACAATATTGCAAAATAAAAACTTGAAAGAGGAAAAAACATGTCATTGAGTGAGTTGTGTAAATAAAGTAATGTTTTCTAATTTTTATGCCATTGGTCACGCAGTATAGATTCTTTTTTTTTTTTGTTGCTGATGGGTGAGTTTTAATAGAATTTTTTTTGGTATTGGGAGGAAGAAGATAAAATCAAAATCCTTTTGTTTTATTTTTCAATTGTTTAAGAAATAAAACTTACAAGTTTTATTTTGCTGTTGTTTATAAAAACTTTTTATTTTTATTTTTTTGTATTTCTCTGTTTTATGGACAATTGTAACTTTTATTTATTTTGTATAACTTGAAGTTTAAATGAAGAACAACTTTTTAATGAGCAACTTCATATTTGTCCGGGTAAAAGTTTAAAAAAAAGAATATAATAAGAAGCAACTAAAAACTATAAAATTTAAAGAAATTAGAAAAATTTATACAAATTTACCTGATTTGTAACAATCTTTGGAAGAACGAAATGCATAATTTAATAGATTTATAGACACATAAATGATTTCTAGAAATTTTAAAAATTTATAGAAATTGCGAGCAATTTTCATACATTTCTTTGATTTTGAAGTACATGGCGTATGATCAATATTCTGCTTCTTTTAAGGGATTTACTAGCTTTAGAAATCAATAAAAACGAACTATAAAAATGTTAAGCTTTCTTCGATCTTCTTTTATTTTATTCGTTTTACTAGTTTTTCAAATTGTAATATTTGTTCCCTGAAGAAGTCACACAATGTGGAGACGAAATATTGGAAATAAATAATTAATAAATAAATGGTCTTAAGCTCGTTTAAACTAAAAAGAATGAACTATAAAACAATAAAAATAATGGGTTATTCAAAAAATTATTTTTGCGATTTAAAAACACAATACTAGATATTGCTCTGCAAATTCTAATTTAGAATTCCGACTACCATGGCAACCCTGGTAACTATTTCATTATATAGCATTTTTTTAAAGGCAAAATTTGTTGCCATTGTGGCACGAATAAGTTCTTAAGTCCTCAGCCGGATATTTAAAGTAACGCAGCCAGATATTTAAGTTTTTGACTTACATTAGGGTAAACCCAAAAATAAAAAAAAAAACACCCAAAAACATCGAATAAATAATTTAAAAATGTCTCTACGTTAGAGACTTTTTTTTTGTCTTCTACTTACAAAAAAAAAAAAAAAATAATTGAAAATCGGTCCACCCGTTAAGGCTGGCCTAGTGGCACCCAATTTTCAATATCTTGTTTTGAGAAAAAAGTATTTACAATAAATATTGCTCATGTAAAATATAGAGCAAGGAGCTTGTTTAACAAGCTGTAATTTTTTTATTTTTCTCCAAAATTTTCATAGCATATAGAAAAAAGTTCAAACTATTGAAATATGAAACAAAAACCAATTAAAAACAAAATCTAATGCTAGTAGGCCTCTGAATAATGCACATACGCTACGTGCTCCCACTTTTTTCACACTTGATAAATTAGGACATTTTAAAGCCTTATTATGTCCTTGAGAATGTATTTAAAAAAAAAATATTTTCTACAACATTTTATTGCCTTGCTCGAGCACGGATATAGACGACAACTTTTTGAAAAAGTGCTTTATTGCATAAAACGAATTTTAAATTGCGAATTTTTCGAAAATTGGAATTTTGCTATTTGAAAAACTTACTAGATTTAAACAGTGAAATGTTTTTTATGCATTGCACATGGAATTTGAAATCGCAAATAATTCATTCAAATATCTAAAAATCAATAAAAAAAATTTATAGAAAAATTGGTGCAGTTTTGTCACATATAAATTCAAAATTCAACACGTATACAAATAACCTTGAATTATCCAAATATGATCAAAACATACAAAAATGTGATTTTTATAAAAGTTTCCCACGTTTTTCTCCGCTCCTATAAAGTTCTGAAACTGTATTATATACCCTTATTCGAGCGAGGGCTTCATTTGTTTACCTAAGAACAACAGTTGCACGTTCTTTAAGCTAGTTATGAGTATGTTTACTAGGGCTAGAACTTTTTTGTTGTATAAACTCTTAAAGAAAAAAGCTTCAAAAAAACCCGAAAAAAACCCTAAAGAAAAAAACCTCAAAACTGTGAAAGAAAAATTTAACTTTGCCAACAGAAAAATTAATAAAGAACCATTTTATTCTTTCGCAATTTTATTAAAATTTAACATTAAGATGGTAACAAAAACATATTTTTGTTGCAGCAAATATACTAGAATTACAAGAATTATGTTGTTTCAAGCAATCTTTTACAAATATCAAAAACCATTTTTTTCCCGCAAAAATTTCGAAAAACGTTTTCGTATTAAAATCCCTTTCATAACCTTAAAATTATGTATCTTAAATTAATTTAAAAAAAAAAAAGTAAAATCATATTGTCTTTTGCTGTTCATGACTTACATTAATGTGGCTTAAGAGAAGCGATATTTTCAAAAAATGCTAAACGTTATAACCCTTATGTTCATATGAGTTTTCTTTCCTTTTGGTGGTATATTTTTTTGACAAGTCATTGCTGTTTTCTTGTTATATTAAGGTAACAAAAACTTTATACAATACAATTTTTTTGTTTGTTAACATTTTTTTAACAGTTAAATAATATAACATTACATTACGCCGAATAAGCATTTCCCAGGAAAACCGCAAAAGTGTATACATGTGGTTCACCCCCCTCCTGCAAAACAAGAAATTTTTCAACACTACAAAAGAAAAAAGTTCTGGGAAAATAGAAAAGGAAATATATATTTTTAAAATATGCTCATATTAACAAACAGGAGCGTTAACGAGATAAGACAGATAAGGATAAAGGACTATTCAAACTCCTAGTCAGAGAATATATGAAAAATCTATCCTTTATTTGAAAATAAAGAACTTAATCAAGATACTTTATAGATCCGCTGGACATTTATAAATCAAACTTTGCAGATTTAAAGAATACTACTTTGCTTAAAGATTTTTGTAGTATTTTTTGTTGCACCTAACCGCCATCTAGTGGAAATATCTTAAATGTTTCCAGAATATGAATCATAAATTTTAATAATTTAAAAAATTTAAATATTTTGAAAATTTTATTTTTGTATATTTTTATGCACAAATCTTGATTTAAAAATAATTGAAGGGCTTAGTGCAAAAACTTGATAAGCCACAAAATTAAAATAATGAAATAATCGCCTTCAAAGTTTAAAAACAATGTAGAAAATAAGGCTTTAACTAAACCAGACTATAAGCATACATAATAGGTGCTTAAGGAAGGCTCCCATCACATACCCGTTCATGGATAATAGAAATACATCGGAAACAGCTTTTTTACAAAAAAAAAAGTGTGGCTTATCAAGTTATTGCACAAAGATAAGTAAAGAAGTTCATAGTCTGAAAAATGGTAGCAAATTATATGGTCTTTCTTGACACTTTATACTTGTAAAAAGTGCTAAAATGTGTCTTCTATTACATGATCTTCTTCGGATGACTATAAGACAGTAAAAACCATTTTATTAAGTCAATGTGGCTTATCAAGTTTTTGCAGAAATTTTATTTAGAATTTTTTAATTTTGAAGAAATGCAAATTTTTCCTCAAAATAAAAAAATCTTAAAGAGAATTTCTGCAATAACTTGATAAGCCACGTGGATTTGGAAAAATTGGTTTCACTGCCTTATAGTCTTAAAGCGATGGACATGTTATAGAAGACACCTCTTGGCACTTATTACAAGTATCTAGAATATAAAAGTCAAGAAAAACAGCGACTTTTTCTTAAAAATAAGAAAATCTTAAATAAAATTTCTGCAAAAACATGATAAGCCACATTGATTTTAAAGAAATGGTTTTCAATGACTTCTAGGCAGCTGTTAAGCAAGATGTTCGAGCTATAAATGCCTGTAATAAGTGACAGTATGTGTCTTCTATTACATATCCGTCGGTGGAAGTCTAGAAGAGTGTAAAAACCATTTTATTACGTCAATGTGGCTTATCATGTTTTTGCACAAATTTTATTTGAAATTATTTAATTTTAAAGACTAGGTAGCTTTTTTGCCAAGATGTGTCTTCTATTTCATGTCCATCGCTGGGCGACTAACAGACAGTAAAACCCATTTTGTTAAATTAATGTGGCTTCTCGAGTTGTTGCAGAAATTTTGTTTAGAATATTTTTATTTTAAAGAATAGATAGCTGATTTGACAGATTTTCGTGATAAATATATTTGTTGTAAGTGCAAAGATGTGGCTTTTTTACATGTTCCTTGCTGGGAGACTAGAATACAGTAAAAAACACTTTATTGAATTAATGTAATGTGGCTTATCAAGTTTTTACAGGAAATTTATTTAGAATTTAGAATAACTTGATAAGCCACAAAAGTTAAAATAAATCATACATCGATGGTTTCTTAAATGATTAGATCATCTGTTGGAAAATAATCTTTATACACCATACTTCAATCAATATATTTACAAAAAAAATCAAGTTTGCATTTATTTTCTTCAGAGGTATTCTTTTTGTTCAGAAGTATATGGCATATCATGTTCTTGCGTAAAAAATATTAAAATATAGTCGAATTATAAAAAGTAACATTTGCTCTAGATCTGAAAGTATTTGGAATATAGCTTAAATCATTTAAGTGGATATTGATACCACGTTAGGTAATGCAATGAACACATAAAATCATTTTTTGAAAACGTGTGGCTTATCATGTTTTTGTTTTTTTTTATTATTTTTTAACTAAAATTTTTTTGGAGAAATTTTGGTAAGTTATATGGTTATATATATATGGTTATATAAGTCATATTTCTTTGAAAACTAGAAATTATTATTATTTTGAGTAAAAATTTAATAAATTTTGGGATATTTTTGACTTTTTGTATTTAAGAATTTTATGGTCCGATCGGTCAGATTTGATTTTTCAAATATCATATACAATTAATAATATAATTTTAAGCAGAGAAGTAAATGTTTGTATTTTTTCATCAATAAAATGGTAAAAATATGAAACCATTGGTTTTTTTTTATAATTTTAAATACTTTCTGAAAAAAGTCATATTTAGATATGACAAAAATTAATTTTTTTAAATTATTATTAAGCAACCCGGGTTAACAATTTCTTTACCCTATTTGTATATGTAATTATAGTGAAATGTAGAATTATTTAAGGATTTTAAAACTATGTGATTAACTCCTTCCAGTTCAAAATACAGCCTTTTAAGCAAAGGACTTAATGTTTAGCCTTTTCCTTTTAAAAACGTATTGCCTACGGCCTTGTTTATACAAGTTATGTTTTCTCATGTGAAACAAAAAATTCACAAATGATTGCATATTTCTAGGCAATTTATTTATAGTTCTTTGTATTTAATAGGGCGTTTACATTTTTTAAATATTAAGTGTAAAATTAAATAATTTTAATTATGTGGTTTAAAACCCAATTAGTATTTTTTTACATACAAAAAATATAAATGCATTCATGTGAAATAATAAGCAATATATTTAAATATATGAATTTTTGGAAGAAAATTAAGAAATTTTTTATAATTTTAATTATTTACCGTCAGTTTAATTGCTAATAATCAATTCTTAATTTAAATCAAATTTTAATTTAAAGTACCTAAGACATATGAGTGATATTATCTATTATTCGATATATATAAAACTGATTTTCTGTTTGTTTGTTCTCTATACAAATTTGCAATTCTCAACGGATTTTCCGCAAATTTGGCATGAATAATCCTCGGACCTTAACTTAGCTCGTAGTATAGTTTTCATCGACCACGTCAACATCTACACCTACTTTTGACAAAAAATGTAAAATTAGAATTTCTTTTTTACTTTTTGGTTTTTTTCAAATACAAACTTCTAAGAAAGTTATAACAAATTTCTTTGAAATTACTCACATATTCTCTACGTTTCCCGAGAAAGAGCTCAGTTAAAACGTCAAAATCAAAAAATTCCACTATTTTTTAATTTGAAAGCATTAATCCAATCAAAACATTTTAGGAAAAAACATTTCGTTTTAAGATTTTTTTCCCCGTATAATATACCTACTGATTTTTTGCAATGTCTTTATGATTTAATTATTTAAAATTTGATTTTTCCTTACTGTTTTTGGCAATAACAAATCAATTAAAAAAACAAAAAAAAAAAAAATTCTTTAAGGATAAACTTTTTCCAAACCATGCACTAAAATCAATATGAGACATTTTTATTGATAAAGCACATTGATGTATAGTCGTGAATTGCTACTGAAAGCATCATTTTGAATGCAACATCTTTAAAGATAAAATAATTTTTAATTTGGCACCTTATTTCATAAATTTCCAATGTAATCTTTAATTTCAAGTTTAACGTTAAAATTCTAACTGATTCTGCAAAACACAACAGAATTAAGTCGTCTATTTCCTAGCTTAAAATTTTTTCAGCATTCAAAAATCACAGTTGATCCGGGAAACACCGGTCACTTCAGCTAGTTGCATATGAATATTTATTTTAAGCTAAATAACCTCAGTATTAAGAAAGGGATTGATAACTTTTAAAGTGGGAATAAGACAAATAAGACACTATTGCATTTTCCAATGTTTTACAAAATTAACCCAAATCATTTAAAACCAAAAACCTTGCTAGAGTTTGAAAAACAGTCTTTGTATGAGTTTTTCGATGAAAATAAAGAAATGCAATATAATTTTAATTATTTATAGTCTGTAGAATTCTTGGTATTTATTTGCCACCCAAATTTGTATAGTTTATAAACGATTTTTCTTCAAAACAACTTAACTATCAATTTCAATTTATTTTTGATCAATGGTGATAATCTTTAACTTCGAGCTCATTTAGTGGGATAATTAGGTTATGTGAATGTTTGATGTTTGCATGGGATTGTCACTTCTTTCAAAACGTGTTCTGATGATGGGAACCTAGAAAATTCCCGAAATAGATCTATCAACACATTAATTAAAACGGTCAATTAATATATTTGAAAACAAAAACTCTATAGATTATTTGTTAGGACAATATCCTAATAAAGAAATATAGAGTATGGCCTCGAACTTAAATAATTTTCATTTTCATTATATTAAAAATATTTTAAATGCTTTGAGAATAAGACAAATAAGGCACTCTTAAACCTTTTTCAATCTTTTTTCAAAATAAATACAATTCAATGGAAAATTAAAATATATAAAGCCACGAGCCATGCTAAAATTTGAATGAAAGTCTTTATATAATACTTTTCGATGGAAATTAAGAAATACAACATTTTTTTTTTTATTTATTTACTGTCAGCTAAATTCTTCTTAATCGTTTGGCTTCAACATTTGTGTAAGTATATTTTAAAGCATTTTCCTTGAAAAATTAAAATTTAAATTAAAAGTACCTAAGGCGTATTCTTATTATTATTATTTTTTTATTCCTCAATAATCATTGTATATAATAATTAAATATAATACAAAATATATTACAACTCCTAGTCCGGTCATAGGGCGAAGACAAAATCAGTCCATTATTGTCAGTCTTGTGCTATCAGTTTAAGCCGCTGCCATATTCCTCTGTATCTACAATCTGCATGGGCACATCTTTTCGTAGTATTCCATTCAAATGTCATTTTGCTACATCATTGTCAGATTTGCGTAGCGAATGTCCTATCCAGCTCCATTTCCGGCATTTTATCTCAACTGTTATTGGTTCATTGTTAGTGATCTTCAGTAAGTCCACATTGGAAATCGTAGAAGGCCAAAATATTCGGCATATACTTCGAAGGGATTTATTGATGAATAGCTGTATTCTTCTGCATAACGTCCATTACTTTACAGGTCTCCGAACCGTATAAATGAATCGGTTTTATGCTGGTGTTAAAAATTCGTAGTTTTGTGCGTTGGAATATGTTGTGTGCCGACCAAACTTTTTTAATCATTACATCCTTATCCGCTCCGCTGTCTTTGAATACAATGCTACCGAGATTGGAAAATTGGTTTACATCCTCTATTATTGTTTGCGTGTCATCTATATCTACTCTAAGGGGTTCTTGGTTTGGAGTTTATATTTGGATTAGCTTGGTTTTTTTGACATTTACACGTAGACCAACCATGCCAACATTTTCGATTAATTTTTCCAATTTGCGCCTACTTCCTGTAAGACTTTGTGACAAAAAGCTTAAGTTGTTAGCATAATCTAAATCGCTTAGTTTTTGATACGGCCTCACTGTATAACATCGGGAACTTCGATGTTTGCTTTTGTAAGGATGCTATCTAGTACTACAATCAACAAAACTGGTGACCAAACGCATCCTTGTCTTACACCTCGTTGAATGGAAATTTTTTAGCTGTTTTTTTTTTTAGATTTGACAAAATTCACAGATCTAAGAGATTATCTTTTCTGGTACATCTTTACCTCGCAGGGACAGACATATAGCGTCTCTGTTGATAGTATCAAATGCGCGTTCAAAATCTACAAACAGTAAATACCTAAGATGTGTGAGTGTTATTAATTCATATACTCTGGGAACTTTTGCTTAAAAAATATGTAGTTGTTTTGGATTGTAATACAGTTTCTTTATTTTTAATGTAAATGTCATTCATTTGTAGAACAAACTTAATTTTTTACTAACCTTGTAGTTCATTTAAAAAAACAAACCACATCAAATGACTGTTTTATGATTTTACATCCTTTTTTTACATTTGTTTTTTGTTATTTAAAAAAATAAAAAAAGTAAATATTTGTTTATTTTTTACTAACATATGTGGTTCATTTTTGCTACAATTGTTAGTAATTTTTTGAACAGTAAAAACAAATGACAAATGTTAGTTGATTTTAATGAAATGTTAGTCATCCTTTCTTTAAGTGAAATTTCATATGTTTTTGATTACAATTGCTGTCGTCTTTACCTATATAATATCCTAAGTGTATGAATATTTACTCAAAATCAATTAACTTGAGAACTAAGAGAGCTTTGGAAATATTTATAAAAGTTCTAAAAATAAAACACTTTAAGGACTCTGCACAGTTTTTAATTTAATCAAATTAAAAATAAGACATAGAGAGAACTTTTTTGTTTATGTTATCTAGCAACAATTGTGTCATTATTTTAAGCACAAAAAAAATATCTAAATACTATGTTGCCTAGAAAGTTAATTAGAAACATATAACATTATTATAAACCGACAACATTTAATAAAATTTTAAATTTGTCTTTATATGAAGTTTTCGAAGACAATTTAAGATATGCAGTACAATTTTAATAATTTATGGTTATTTAAATTCCTATCAATCATTTGCCACCGGAATTTGTCTATTTTTTGAAGGCTTTTCCTAAAATCAATTAAGTTAAAAATTAAAGTACCCTAAGGCGTATGAGTGTTATTGATTCATTTGAATATTTACTTAAAGCTAAATAACACCAGATTTATGAAAGCTATTAAAAATATTTTAAATGGTTTGGAAATAAGACACTTCAAATTTTAACGACTTTTCTAATGTATTTTAAAATTTTACCAATTCATCCAAAAATTTGAAAATTCAAAATTTTATTAAAAAAGCAACATTTTTTTATTTTTACTAACTTAGCTTCTTCCGCTTCTTTTCAACTCTATTTGCAAATTTTTTTTTGTTTTTGTTTTTATTGTTTAGTGTTTTCGCACAACACAAAAAACTTTGTACCATATTTTCTAGAAAGTTTATTAGAAAAATATTGCTTAATGGCAAACCGACAACATTTGAAAAACAGAAGTCATGCTAGAGTTTGAAAATAAGTTTTTATATGAATTTTTTGAAGAAATGGAATTGAATTGAATTATTTATATTATTTATATTTATATTACTTGTACCGATTTGCCATTTAAATTTCTACATTTTAGGAAGGATTTGCCTTAAAACAACAAAATTTTTATTTAAAGTATATATGGCGTATTATTGATATTAATTCATACGAACATTAATTTAAAGCCGTATAACTAAAGATCTATTAGAGTTATTGAGAATATTGAAAAAGATTTAGAATAAAGACAAATAAAACACTTTTTAGTATTATCAAAAGAATTTCAAAATTCCCTTAATCTATTTAGAAATACGAAAAATCAAAACATAATAATCTTCTTTTCTTTCTTTATATTTTTCCTTATCACTTAACTCTATTTGCTGCTTGTTTTTTGGTTTTAGTTATTGTGTCATTGTTGCGAACAAAAATTAGAAAAAATAAACTTTGTTTCCCAGAAAGTTTATTAGAAAAATATTACTTTATTATAAACCGACAATATCTGAAAAACAAAAGCTATGCCAGAGTTTGAAAATTATAACAAAACCATAACAAACATAACGAACTGCTACCAAACCAAATAACAAAGGCTTGTGTTTTTTACCAAACATTTTGTGTTGACATGTTAATGAACTTTTTTTTCTCCAGAATTTTTCAAACAAAGTATAAATTTTAGTGGGTTTTTTTTTTCGAAAAAATTTCCTTCTAAACAAAAAACGTGGTTAAATTCTAAACAACCAACAAAAATAGTAAAAAAAATATATATAAAAAGGAACGAACACCGTTTTGTTTTAACAACTTGGCAGTTGTTGGTAACTACAAAAAAAAAAACAAAACCAAAAACTTATACTTAAAAGCCAAAAACACATATTGAGTAATAAAGGCGACCAACTTATAACACAAATTCACAAAACTGCTAAAGACAAATACAAAGTACAGCTCAAAAGTTAGAGTAAAATTAAAACTTGGAAGTTGACTAAAATTTGTTAAGTTTCATCCCGTTTCGATGTTTGAAACGTTGTCATTTTTGAAAAACTTATAGTTACTGTAATAAATAACTACTTCGACTTTTGTGGCATCAGAATGCTAACTATTTTTAATAGTTTGTTCAAAAATAGCTAACCACGTTTATTAATATAAAAATATTTTTGTTTGGATTTTTAGGATTTTAAAGTTTTTTTTTATAATACAAAAAAAAAAAAAAAAAAAATCAATACAGTACTGAACTTTCTATCTTCTAAGGTGTATTGACTATTTCCATAATTTAAAAATGATTTGAAAGCTGCAGTTGTCTAGTTTACGATTTGCTGTTAAAAAAAAATTACGTTTTTTCTTAAATGCATTTTAAACACAAATGCGATTTTTTAATGAACCTTGCATTTAAAATACAGTTTTGAAGAAGAAACGTTATTTTTGTAAATCAAGTCGTAAAGTAAATAACAATAGCCTTCCGGAGCTTTTTAATTTATTGAAATAAAGGGTCCGCCAAATAATGTTTTTTTTTGAACTCCTTAACCAATTGGACTTTGTATGGCGTCATACCAAGGTCTTTATGCAAAATTCATCTCAATGATGTCTCCGAAATGTTCAATTGTTGAGAACGACGGTGAATTGATGTTGATGGCGCTTCACGCACACTTTCTGCCACAGCAGCAATATTCTCGGGTGTACGCTCTGTTATTGGCTTTTCACGCTTTGGTTTATCGATGAGGATGCCAGTTTCTTTCACTTTTTTCACAAGATAACGAACATACGGACCATATTCGTTTAGCGGAAGAATAAAACTAATTATCTGTCAAATCAGACATGACCTAAGTGTTACCATTCACGAAATAAGCACTAGTTGAAAAAAAAAAACGTTATATGGCGGACCCTTTAGTAATTCTACTTCAGAAGATAATGTTATGCAAATTTCAATGCTCGTATTATTTTTTTGATATAACCAGAAATTATAAAAAAAAAAACTTTAAAATACTGGAATATTGTTGCAATTGGAACTTTCATTTGTTTTTTAAATCTTAGAAGTAGTCTTTCTACTTTTGGAAATATCGCTCTTCACAGTTCACTACTTTTAGATTTTTTTATATTTTTTAAATAAGTAGAAAAGGTAATAAAAACGCGAGTTTAAAGGAACTGAAAACGGTAGTGAGTAACATACATCCTAGAGTATATGTAATAGGGTGGGCTGATTTGTAAGGCCGATATTGTGCCATCGATTTTTCGATAGCTTTTGGCTTAAGAAAAAAGGGATCCACTACGACATATCAAGAAAATCATTTTCGAGGCTTCCAAATTTAAATTTTTTTGACTTTTTCTCAACTTTTATTTTTAAGTTTTTTTTTAGTAGGTAATAACAAAAATCGGCTAATTAAATAGCAATATTGAAAATGCTTTTCATTTGCCAACTAAATGGTAAAATTGTGATTCGCTTATGAAAAATCAAAAAAACCTTAAAAAATTAACGCATAAAAAGAGATCGATTTTTCGAAAAAAACTCGTACTAAACCTAAAGAAAAACATTTTTTTTGAAAAACTGCTATCGCCTTCGTTTTTAGCGTACAATTTCACCTTGGAAAGGCAATATGTAAAAAAAAATTAAATCAGCCCATTTTTTTTACCTACTAAAAAAACCTTAAAAATTAAAGTTGAGAAAAAGTAAAAAAATTGAAATTTGGGTGCATTGAAAATGATTTTTTTGATATGTCGTAGTGGAACTTTTTTCCCCCATGCCAAAAGCTATCGAAAAATCGATGGCACAATATCAATTGCTAAATCGACCCACTCTAATACGTAAGCCAAATTTTTACAAAAATAAAAGGACTGGAATCCAAAAAATACCGTTTTTGAACGTTCTCTCATGGAATAGACAATATAGAAAATGATAAAAAGAACTTATGGATAACGCATTATTTTTTGTATTAAAATAATGGGAAAATTAATTAGTTATTAGTGTGTTCTTAATATATGTATTAAAGTGGTAGACCGAAAAATAATGACATTGTATTACCGTTTCTTCACAGGGATATTTAGAAATTATGGGTTTTAGCGGAAACTAAATTGGTTTTAGTTTTGGACCTGTAATGACTTTTGGGTAAGACTTAGCTTAATTTTGATCACAGTATATATACATATATATATTAGACTTTGAATATCTGATGTTGGTCCTGTTTTGAAATACCCCCTAACTTTCCTATTGTAGTCTTTATAAACAATGATATGCACAAATAAACGAATCACAAAGCATGTTCAAAATATTATAGTCGTATGCATAAAACCAGAAAGAATATATATAAAAAAAACAGCACTAACACAAGCACACACACATACACAAACAAATATACCCTGATGATGGCTGGTGGACTTCTGGTTAAAATAACACAATGAGCACCAGTCCCTAAATTGTCCCCAAAGCTGAAAGCTGATAAAAAACACAATCTTATATTAAAGATGGTATAATGAACTTAACTGAATTTTGAAAAATAATTTAAAAAATAGCAAAAAAAAATTCAAGAAATTTAATATAAATACAATATTTTTAATGAAAATGAAAATTATTCAAGTTCGAGGCCATACTATATATTTCTTTATTAGGATATTGTCCTAACAAATAATCTATAGTTTTTTTTTGTTTTCAAATTTATAATTTGACCCTTTCAGGAATGTGTTGATATATCTATTTCGGGAATTTTCTACGTTCCCATCGTCAGAACACGTTTTGAAAGAGGTAACAATCCCATGCCAAACATCAAACATTCATATAAACTTATTTACTCACTACATGAGAACTAATATATATATGAGCTCGAAGTGCAAGGTCCACCTATGGTGGATATTCAATACATGTTTTTTGTTTTTTTCTCCTTTTTATTTTTTATTTTGTCTATAATTGTAGTAAACATTAACTCATTATGGTCCAGTGATTCCGTTTTCCACCCAGTACTTTTAAGTGCCCGTATTTTTTGTTACTGGATAAAAATATTTTTTGAAAAAATATGGACCAATAACTCTATCAATCAAAATTCCACACCAAACCGTGCAAACCTACACACAAAAAAATATGTCCCTACTTTTTCCAATTAAATCGGTTAGTTAAAAATCTTTAAAGCTGTCAATTAAAAATTAATTGAATCAATTAACTATTTGCTCAAATTTGGAACTTGCTTAACATTTTTTATATTATCGCTCAAAATCAAACCTCAGCACATTGTTTTTGTTTTTTTAAATATTTATGTAGTTGATTTTTGTAAATGTTTATGTTTAGTGGTATTAGTAATAAACATTTTAAATTAGATATTAATTCTTATTAGGTTTATTACTTTATTAAGTTAAATTATTTAGTTCCAGTTGTTTAAATCTGAATATTTGTTTATTCTAAAATATTATCATAAAATTGATAATGTAATTTTTAAAGTTTAATTTCGTTAAATAAAAATTTAAATTTTTTTTTTAAACAGAAAGGAAATGTAAAAATAAATTAAAAATAATTTTAAGCAAAAAAAAAAAAAATATACTCGGATTTCAACAAAAGAGCTAATTTGTGCAAAGAAAAAATCCAAAAAAATTGGTTGTCTACACTTCAATAGAAAGAAAAAACTAATTTCTGTGTGAATTTGTTCACAAAAGTATAAATAGATCTTCTAAATAAATGAGAATTTAATACCGATTTAAATTCAATGTTATAAAATTCAAGCTGTTAATAAACATTTGGTATGGCAACAACAATTATTTTTTTTGGTTTTTGGGAAGGTATACGATATTGATCTCTTTTTAATCAAATCCGTTATTATTTAATTAAAAAATTCAATTCAAGAGCTATCAATTTCTTATTGAATTAGCAATTTTCGTTGTTGGCGGAATTTCAGCAATTAAAGTTATTGAATCGGTGGTTTTCGGAATTGAAATGGGTTTTTATTTTTTTTTTTGTGTGTAAGAGGGTGTAATAGTGGCTGATGCACTGCTCTAGGATTTACCTACTGAGCCTTGGTTCTCAAAACGGGTAGCTTCTTATCATGTTTGCACTGCGAGCTGTTGCAGTATTAAAATGTTGACAGTATTTTCGCTGTGTTTTAACAATTGATCGTCCAGAAACATGATATAATTCAACAATTTTTACATGTTCTTGCATTGAGTATGATGAAATTATAAAATTTTATTAAACTGTTTATTACCTTCAAAAAAACAATAAAGTTAAAAATTGTAAAAATAAAAAGTTATAAGCATTTCAAATTTGTCAGTCGAAGTTAGCCCACCTTCTACACACAAAAAAATAAAAACCCATTTCAATTACGAAAACCACCGATTCAATAACTTTAATTGCTGAAATTCCGCGAACAACGAAAAGCGCAAATTCAATTAGAAATTGATAGCTCTTTCATTGAATTATTGTTCAATTAAATAATAACTTATTTGATTAAGAAGTGATCCATATCGTTTATCTTCCCAAAAACCAAAAAAAAAAATGTTTTTTCTTTAATAATAGTGTTGTTACCATACCAAATGTTTTTTACCAGCTTGAATTTTATAACATTGAATTTAAACCGGCATGAAATTCTCATTTAGTTAGCAAATTATTTATATTTATGTGAACAAATTCACACAGAAAGTAGTTTTTTCCTTCTATTGAAGCGTGGCAATTTTTTTTTTTGAATTTTTTCTTTGCAGAAATTAGCCCTTGTGTTGAAATCAGAGTATTTTTTTTTTGTTTGAAATAGTTTTTAATTTATTTATAATTTATTAATATTTAAAATTTTTATTAAACGAAATCAAACTTTAAAAATTACATTATCAATTTCATGATAATGTTTTAGAATAAATAAATATTACATTTTAAACAACTGAAACTAAATTATTTAACATAATAGAGTAATAAACCTAATAAGAATTAATATCTAATCTAATTGAAATGAATTTAAAATATTTATTACTAATACCACTAAACATAAACATTTATAAAAGCAACTACATAAATATTACAAAAACAACAACAATGTGTTGATGTTTGCTTTTGAAAGGTAATATAAAAAAAATCTCAAGCAAGTTCCAAATTTGAGCAAATATTTAATTGATTCAATTAATTTTTAATTGACCGCTTTTAAAATTTTCAAAAAAACGATTTAATTGAAAAAAGTAAGGAAATATTTTTTTCTGTGTACATAAAATATATATATAAATGCATTAACTTCCGAGCCCTAGTCATTAGCGTAAACTTTAGTTGTGCGATTATAGAGTATTAAGTGTGTTTTTGCTCTCTTCTAGTTTTTTTCAGGGACTTGTTCAGTTAGCTGTATTACTTTGGTTTATGTGTCTAGATTTTTTTTAAAAATTGTTTACTTAGCAAAAACAAAAATATATATATTAAATGTAACACGAACAGCAGCGCAAAACAACAAAAAAAAAAAAAAAATTGCAAATTTGTTAACCAACATTGTCAGTGCAAGGGACATGTTTTAAAGTTAGGTTTTGTAAATGTATTAGTAAGTAAGTGTAAGGTTTTGTGTGTGTGTGTTTAAATTCAAAGTTAAGACAAAATCAACAAATTAAGGATTTTAAATAAAAAAGTTTAAAAAAAAAGTTAAATACTATTTGAAAAACAATAAAACAAAAAAAAAAAAAACAATATTTAAAACAAATGGCAAAACCTCATTTATCAACTTCTGTTTGGTTATTTTGAGGAAACTTTTACGTTTCTGTCACCTTTTAATTTAAAAATATTATTTTTACAATTTTTGTTTTACCATTAACCTAAATTTTAGTGTTATTACTAAAATAGTAACGAAATTTATTGCACTCTATGTGTAGAAAAAAATAAGTTTTTAAAATAATATTCATTAATTTTAGTGCTAGTATTGGCAATATGTTTTTAAAATACTATTGTCATTTTAGTTTTAACGATAGTTATATTTATTGGAATTATTTTATAGTTCGTGTGTTTTTTAATGTTAATTAAGAGTTAAATAATTTATTGTTGCTTTTAAATCATAAAATGGGGTAACAATTCTAGAAAATTAAAATACACCATAAGAGGATATTAAAAAAGTATTAAAAATGTTATTGCGATTATTTGTAATAAATTTGTTTGGACTACAAATTCATTTTCTTACAATATGTATATTTTGTATGTTATCAATGGTGCTAGTTTGGGAAATTTTTTACCAAATTTTTTTTTTGTGTATTTTTTTTGTGGTCCGAAATTTTTTCATTTTAATTTTTTAATACAAATAAAATTCCCAAAATTGTTTCTCTTCCAAGGATGGTTACTGAAACGAATAACGGTTATGGTTTTCGTACCGATATAATTTTGATCTTTATTTTGGTTACGGTTACCGTAACCGAAACAGTGATACCTATACAATACCGATATAAAACCGAAATAAAACAGCGCTACTAATGAAACTCTTTTATTAGTTGTATGGAGTTTTTAATAAATAAATCAAAATTTTTCATTAAATTTTATGAAAATCTGCATTAATGACAAATTTTTCTCTAAATTATCAGAAAAATTATAATTTTTATATGATAATTTACTTTGACTATTAGAAAAAAACACAGAAAAAGTTATTAGACACTAGCATGAATGGAATGCATTTTCTGACCCACTACGGTCTTCATCAACATTCTTCGTGCCATTTTAGTGTTAATCGTAAATATCTTCTATTTAACTCACACGTTAAAGGAATTGGGTGACTTTAAATCCCACATTACTCTGTGTGTTAAGTTAGAATGAAATTTACCACGAACGATTTCTATTTATAGTGTGTTTGTTTTTCTCTAGTCATTATCATAATTGCCAGTTTAACTTTCAGTTAAAACTTTTAAATGTTATATTTCATTCTAACTCAACACACAGAGTAATGTGAAATTTAAAGTCACCCAATTTCTTTAACGTATGAGTTAAATAGAAGATATTTACGATTAACACTAAATGGCACCAAGAATGTTGATGACGACCGTAGTGGGTCAGAAAATGCATTCCATACATGCTAGTGTCTAATAAATTTTTCTGTGTTTTTTTTCTAATAGTCAAAGTACATTATCATATAAAAATTATAATTTTTCTGTTAATTTAGAGAAAAATTTGTCATGATCTCAAACCGAACAAATAAAATCTCACACATAAACTTATAGATCAACGATAAAATTCACTATCTGCATTAATTTAATGAAAGGTGTCAATAGACTAGTTCCAGTGCCACTTCATTAATCTAATGCAGAAATTCATTGATATCATGTATGCACAATTTTCTCAGCCAATATCTTGTTCACTACAGTAACTAGTTAACAGACCTAAAGCCTTAAAGCAATGAAAATCACAAATGTTTTACAGTCATTGGAAAATTAAGTTTTGGTGAAATTTATAAAAGAATTTTAAAAATTAATTTCATGAAAAAATTAAAAGTTATATAAAACTTTTTCCTATTTTGTTGTTTTTCAGTTCATACAAAAAATAAAATTTTAAATTGTCATTGTTTTTAAAATAAAGTTAAAAAAAATAAAACAAATTTGAGACAACGAGCATATAGGCTGAAGATATTCCAGGCAGAAAATATCTGCAAATGCAATCTCTTGAAATTTGTATGCATATTCGGTGTTCGGATTTTACAGATATTCCAAGAGTTCGAACTAGGCCTAAAAGTTAAAAGATTAACAGTTAAAAGAGTAAGGGGCTATTCACACGTTAATCACTTCTGTCTAATATATCCCAGTATTGAGCATACAAAATATCATTTAAAAAATTTTACAAATCATATCTTCAATACTGAGTAAAAGTAGATAACGTGTAAACCCACCTTAAGACTTTATTATGCATATAAGGGATGTCAGTTTTTATTTCACCGGTTTCCCCTAAACAGAGCAATAAAAATCGCCTACAACATTTTTGGTTAATTTTTGCATTAAAAAGTCACCAAAAACACTTGTTTTCTTAATCGAAGTGACTGTTACACAGATGGTCCCGGGTTCGATTCTCGGTGACGACAACATCAATTTAAAAAAGTAATATGTATGAGTTTTCTATCCCTCATATGTATCGCAGGGCCCGCCTTCGGTTTTCTCATAGCACTTAACCCCACCGAAGTGAAATAATGAATTAGGGCTATGAATTAAAATAAAAAGCTTCAATAATGGCGAGCAACAACTGTTCTAAGACTTATCATTTGGCGCAATTACAGTGTTACCATGTTTCAAGTCCTTCATCTTGACCCACCCAGCGCTTCTCGACTATCCCCTTTCCAAAGAAAGCAACATATTAATAAATAGGAAGAATTTCCTGAGGAAGAATTTAAATAGAATAAATTGGAAGAATTTCCTCTCTTTAAAACAAAAAAAAAAAATTTACAAACTTGTTTGCTCTAAAAAATATCTAAGAGTTTTTTAATTTGAAATATACATAAACTAACACATTTAACATTTTTAAAATCCTACTCACAAAAACACTTTCTTGCCCAGTTAGTACAGTTAGATCACCTTAAGCAACAATAATCTTGTTAGTATTTTTGTTAATGTCACAGTATATTTTGTGTTATTGGAAATGAAATCAGCAAATGATATGATAACTCACACTTTGGCTATCAAAAATTTGATAAGAACTCCTTAAAGTATGTCGTGTTTATGAAGTTAGTAAAATTATACTTAATATGTGGAAGGATGTAGTAGTTACTACCAGAGATGGGCACGTGAGTGAATTTTGATTCACTCTCAATTATGACCACGAGAGTAGAATTCCACCCACGTACAATTAATCACGAACTTTTTTTTATCTACTAGCACTCACTCACGTGAATTACGAAAATTCACGAACAAAATCTTAATAATTCCCGAATAATGTAAAAATTTAAGTAAATTGTGAATGTTAAACTAAAAACTGCTATGAATATATAATTTTGACATTTATTTTGTATCTTAAAAACCCAAAAATATTAAATAGGCGAATAACTTAAAAGAAATATTTATTTAAAGCAAAATATTTTTTTTTTTTTGGTCAAATTCGACTCAAGCTCACTCACTCATGCAAAAATTTTTTCCTACTCTCAGCCACTCACAATTACGTGAGTAAATTAAGGTTTGACTTACACTCACGCGTGATCAGATTGATTCAAGAGAATCACGATAAATTCTGCTCACGTGCTTATCTCTAGTTACTACCTTAGCTTTCACAAACTTTAGTTTGTAGCAAGAAGTAGAGAAAGGAGATACAAATGCTATGAACGATTTTGTTATGTCCTTTAAGCTTACTCTTGGTTTAATAAGATAACTTCTAGCCATAAACAGTTTCGACAAATAGAATGCATTAACATTTTAGAAAATTAAAATTTTCTTACGTGTTTATATTGTAAGGGATACTTATTTGTTTGTTATAGTCTGTCCGGTTTTACAAATGAACAAATTCTTGTTGTTGTTGTCATTATTATAGTTAATGCTTAAGTAAAACATCAGAACTGTATGCATTCGAGGGGGCTTCTGAATTATTAAAAAAAAGTATTTTGAATTGACAGTGAGTTTCATAAAGAACTATGCACCTTTTTTTGAACCTGGTAAAATAGGTATACTCATAGAATTTAGTCAAGCATTGGTTTTTAAAGACTCATATATATTTTTAACTTTTTAAAAAAATGGGTATTAAAAGTTCCGCGTGAACAACGCCATTAATTATAAATTCTATACAGAACAATTCTAGCCCACATTTGCCTTTAAAACTTCAAAATGAAGAATCTTAAAAACACACATTTTTCTAGAATGTTTTTTATCATAAAATTAATCAAACTAAAATTTTAAACCTAATTTTTTAACGGCCTCGTCGTTACCCAAAATTTTGATACCAATTTTGTTAAAAAATTTAAAATTTTTTTTACCGATCGCCGATCGTTAACTTTAAACGCTTTAAGGGAACTTAATATCTACAGAATTTTTTTTTACAAGTTTAATATAATTTTTATTAAAAATTAAAATTATGTTTTTTGGAACTTTAATTGTCCAATGAAAAAAAAATTATTTAAATTCGAGGCCATACCCTATATTTCTTTATTAGGATATTGTCCTAACAAATAATCTTTAGAGTTTTTGTTTTCAAATTTATTAATTGACCACTTTCAGGAATGTGTTGATAGATCTATTTCCGGAATTTTCCAGGTTCCCATCATCAGAACACGTTTTGAAAGAAGTGACAATCCCATGCAAAACATCAAACATTCATATAAACTGGTTTTCTCACTAAATAATAACTAATATATAGGCTCGAAGTTAAAGATTATCACCATTGATCAAAAATAACTTTAAAAGTTGTTTGTTATGTAGGGTGCACATTTCGTTGTAGGGTGCACATTCGTTGGAACATTTATTTGATATTTCTTCAAACTACAAATACCAACAGTTGTGTTGCTTGTTCACCTTCCTGTAAAAATTTCGAAAAGTGCGTTTGTAGTGGTGGTTTATGATATTCCTTTGGGTTTAACTGGGCGACTAATGGGGAATTTTTATAATTTTATCATAGTTAACTTAGAGAACATTCGTTAGAAATTTTTTAAATAAAATTAATCCCGAATACTTAAAGTTTTGGCATACGTCCCTGATTTACATTTAAGATTTATACTAATGTATTTTGTTTTCTATGAAGTGTATGCCTTTGCTTGTGTTTCTTTATGTCCATATTTCTATAATTGTCAATAGTTAAGCTCACTTTTGGTTACTGTTCATTTCCTAAAGGTATTTTACTTTAAATAATATGTGTCTATATGTGTTTTCATATCAACTTATGAATAGTCACTTTAAGCATAACCCAGCAAACAATTTTCGCTAGTGAATTTTGTACATATGTGAGATTTTAGTCCAGGATTTCAACGAAAATTGCATGCTGTGATATGTGTCTGTAAATTTACAAACGGATGTTATTGTTTTTCTTAGTATGCGTGTGTGTTGCTATGGTTATTTTCATAGGTATTTGTGTGTCAGTGTATATAAAATATTTCAAATTAATTGACATTTTACTCGTTGTATAGAATATGTATTACAAATGTGTCTTTTACAAGTGACATTAACATTAATTGCATTATGACAACATTTATGTGTTTCATATTTCATTTCATATTTGACTAGAACAAAAATTTAACAATCAATTCATTAAGAGTGAATTTAAATTAAAGATAATAAGTGCAATTAATTTAATTGTAAAAGAAATAATTTAAAAATTTAAGAATTTAGTAAATAAAGTTTAAATATCAATAAATATTCTGCAAGAAATCCAACTGTGATTGAAAAAGTATTTATTCATAATTTCCATAAAAAAATTTCCATTAAAAAATTTAGTGCCTACTTTTAGGGTTAATAAATGATTTTAATTCTTTTCAACCAAATGAAGTTAATTAAAATATGGGATAAGACGATGGTTAAGTTAAATTAAGTAAAAGCATTTTTTTCTAATTTGTTAAAATAAAAAATAAAAACTTTACTTTGATACATTATATAAAAAATACTAATTAAAACTGTAGTATACTTTTGGGGTTAATTTAATGTATTTAATTAAATGTATTTAAACATTTTTATAATTGCTAGGGTTTTAAAAACAAGAAATATATAAAACAATTTTTTTTATTGTTGTTAAAAGGATTTTTTTTTTCATACTATGTTTCCCAAAAAAAAAAAATTGTTCAATTAATAAAACTTTATTTAATAGAGTTGAAATTGTAGTAAATAACCACTATTTGGTAAACGATTTGAGAAAAAAAATTAAAACTTTTACGAAAACAAAATATTTGTTTTCAATAACTGTATTATTTTTGTTATTCTCTCAACTCATACACATATGTATTTCCTCTTCATTTTCCGCAAAACAACTTGAAAGTTTAACAACTTTTTGGGGATTTTTTTTTTGTTTATAAATATATTTTGGAATATGAGGATAGGAAACTATATAGGGGATATGAAACTGTTGAAACAAAACTAGTGTTGAAGTTCTCACATATTCAAATATCACTCTATAGAAACTTCTCATATGGAAAAACTATATAAAGATAATGATTTGTTTGCTATTTTTTTTAGTGTGCGATGTAAACATATCTCAACGTAAAACAAATTTTAGGGAAAATAAAGCATACTTTTAGGAGAAAAAAAAAATCAGAATTCCAAATTAGCTTTTAAAAACTCAATTATGTAATGTTACCTACTAAAGTTGCTGATGATTTTTTATTTTTTTTTGTTTGTTTTTGATGTTGTGTAATGGTATAACTCTATAAAAGTTTGTTGTTTTTTTTATTTTAATGAAATATACACTTAACAACACTTAAGGGCTTGAGGTTTTAATGAAAAAAGTTTAATTGCATATATGTGTGAAAAAAACTGTTCAGAATATAAGAAATGCATATAAGTAGGCTCAAAGTGTGAAAGTAATTTGAAACAAAATTAACATTAAAAAAAATAAAAATTAAAAAATCTACTCATTTGCAATAAACAAGTAAATGCGTGCTTTTAGAAGATTCTACGAAATTTAAACCTTTATAAACAGTAGAACAAAATTATGCAATAATAATTTTTTTCTGATCCCCCTAAAATATGCAACATAATTTTGTTTATTAACCACCTTTGGTTTCTAGTTAATTGTCAGTGCATTTTTGAAATTTGTTTTTTGCATATTTTTAGGGCTCCAAAGTAATTTATTTATGAATATTTTAGATCGGCATGGTTAAAATATACTTCATGGCGCTTTTGTTAAAAAGCATATTTAAACAAATCCTTTAGAAAATTATACCACTTTTTTTTTACTCTAGAATTCGTTTTAAAATTTGGGGCAGAACTATTATCACAATGAAATGTAATTTAAATTATAAAAATGCTTTTAAAAAAGATTTTTATTTGGAATAAGATATTAATTTCTAGTATAAAAATATTTCTGAAAATATTTATGATACTTGAAAAACAATTTTGTCAACTTTAGTCCAGACACTCAAAAAAAAGATTGGTTTAAGTTGATCATAGTGAAACATACTGAATTTTTAAAAAAATGTAAGTTTGACCTCAAAGGTGCACGACTTAGCGTTAATTGATTTGGCTCAAATTTTCAACATGTTTGTTTTAGACGAAATGACACTAGAATCAGTCTTAATAAGTAAAAAAAAACTCCTTCCCTGGCATTCAATAATTAAGAAGCATTGCATACTTTAAGGATAACAAAATAAAACAATCTTTGCATACTTTAACCACTTACCTTATAAAGAAGCCTAAAGCCTACTTTAAGGCATAATATTTATCAACTTCTTTTATTTTATTATCTTATTTTATTATTTTAAACAAATCCTTTTCCGTTTTAACTAAAATATTTAGTTGCAAAAGAAAAAAAAATTATAGCAAATAAAATTTTTCTATAACATTATAAAATTTTTCATAATTCAATAGAGACACCTATTTCCTTTCCCTTTTTCCCACCTTAAAGTAGGCTTTTCTGTCTTTTGTTTATTCATATATAAAGAGTTATGAAAAACTTTTTCTTATACTACGGCACAATAAAGAGGAAACATTAAGGGATGTTCTAACGGATGCAAGGTTAAATTGTGTAAAAAGTAGATTTAGCTAGGGGAGTTGAAATAAAATATAAAATAAAACTTTTTTCTTGCAGTATATTATAACACACAGCCACACACATACTTGCGAAAAACGTTTGAATTATTGGGTTAAAATATATAAAATATTATGGATATATAAAAGAGTTTCTTTACTAAAACGTATTTTTTAAATATGTATTAAATAATGGATAATTTTTGCACATAAAATAAGATAAGGAACAATATAAATTTAACACAGATTTGTATATAATCTCAAACATAATTTTTGTTTGAAATAGGAATGAAAATATGTTGATGTATAGAGTTAAAAATTTAACAAATATAATATAGTTTGGAATAGGAATGAAAAATTTTGTTATATGCAGTTAAAAACTTAAGAAAAATAATATAGTCATATTAAATGTTTTAAAAATTTTGCTGGTACGTTTAACTTTAAATTTAAAGAAAAATTAAAACAAAAAGTTTATTTTTTGGTTTTTTTTTATCATAAATTATGAGCTGAGCAAAATTTTTTTAAAACTATGTGTTTTAACAATGCAATTAAAATTTAGTCATTCTGTTCGGGTCACCGAAAGAGCAGCCCAATTTTTAATGAAAAAAATTAAAACTCATAGATTAAGTTTTGATTTTTTCTGTCACTTCTACATTTTTTTTTCTCTGAAGAAGTTCGGTGACGCTAACAGAAACATGTAAGAACCTGTCAGAAGTTAAAATCTGCATTTTTAGTTCCTTTAAAAGAATGAAGGTTTTGAATGTAGCAATATGTTGCAGTAATTTTTTTTATTATTTAATCAATAATTTATTTGGTTAAACAACTGAAAGTTAAAAAAATTTTCTTGAATTTTGTTGCGCTATTCGCTAAAAATATTACCTAAGCTAGACAAAATTGTGAATTTCGCATTTCATATGAAAATATCTCGTAAAATAAAAGATATAAACCAAGGCCTCTACACTGATAATAATCCAAGAGTACAAATACGAAAAAAAGCAGGGACCGAAAATAACAGTTATTTTCAAGTTTTTTAAACAAAAGAGCAACTAGAAGTAAATGTCGGAAAACTGTTTCAAGTATACCAATTTGATCCTTATGAACTAGTCTATAATAAAATGCATTGATTTTTAAAATTTTGATTTTTATTTTTTTTTTTAGCAAAAATAAAAGTTATTTTTTGATTTTGATTTTTTTGAGCAAAAATAAAAATCATAAAATAACT
Source organism: Delia radicum (assembly GCA_021234595.1). NCBI lineage: Eukaryota > Metazoa > Arthropoda > Insecta > Diptera > Anthomyiidae > Delia > Delia radicum. Next base: position 227,608,019 of record CM037854.1, read on the forward strand.
TTTATTTTTGCTGGAAAAAATAAAAATCAAAAAATAACTTTTATTTTAGCTCGAAAAAATAAAAATCATAAAATAACTTTTACTTTTGCTCGAAACAATAAAAATCAAAAAATAACTTTTATTTTTGCCCGAAAAAATAAAAATCAAAAAACAACTTTTATTTTTGCCCGAAAAAATAAAAATCAAAAAATAACTTTTATTTTTGCTCGAAAAAATCAAAAAATAACTGTTATCATCTGACTTTTATGAAAAAAGGAATTATTATTACGGTCCCTGAAAAAAAAAAGTCAAAATAACAAAAACTTTCGTAAAAAACACGAAAATTTCTTCATTTTACAAAAAAAAATTCATTTTTTTTTACATTTTTTTTTTGTATTTTTAGCATGGATTAATATGAGTGTACTAGCGGATTCCAAATATGTCAATTTTATAAAAATCGAATAAGAAACAAAAAAATGGCGAGCACTCAAAATTTTTTATTCCAAAAGTGCCCTAATTTAGGGGTTTCATAGTACAGGCCTAGAGTGGCGTTAACGTCAAAGTTAAGCTCGATATTAAATCACCAATTTTCATTGAAATCGGACCTCGAAGTAACAAATGCCAAAATTGTTTTAAAAAATATAGTGATATATCCCACTGTGCAGTTTTTCCATAATGTATAGAAAGATCAGGTTTTTCTAAATTAAAATGAGGCTTATTTAAGAATTTAAATATTTAAAATCTAGATAAACTTAAAATTCTTCTGAAATTTTGTCAATTCCTTTATATTTTGAGATTAAAAAGTTATGAATATTTTTATTAATTTTTTGAATAATTAATATTAATCATACGTATTGGGTACCAAAAATACTAATTATTTTATATGTTACTTTTTATAGGAAATATACCAGTTTGTTTTAAAAAAATTTATTTCAATCCGATTTTTTATGAAAGTTTGTATCAAACTTTTTTATAGATTCAATTTCCTCATTTGATTATTAATTTTATTTAGTTTGTCATTCGCTGTCATTTTCTTTATGATACAAAAGCAATAAATATAATTTTTGAAATAAATTAATATTTTAACCATTAATCAGCTTAATTTTTATGAGCTGTCATAAAACATGATATAAATTACATTTTTGTTAAAAGGACACAAAAGGACACAAATATCTATGATTGATGACATATTATAAGACAAAACTTAACTACTTGAACTTTCCTCTTCCAAACCAAAGATATAGTCCTTAATATCATTATAATAATCCTTTCAAATTTTAGCGAGTCATAAAATCAAAACCTTTTAATGATTTTAATTTTTATCATTATTAAAAATTGTTAAACGTTGTAAAATATTTGCCGGAAAAGTTTTCATATTGTTGTTTATTTTACTATTTTTTGAAACAGGAAAAACAAGTCGTTAAATTAAGCTTATTTTAAAAGTAATTTCTGAAATTCGATTAAATTTCGGGTGGGGGGAAAAAAAGAATTGCGTTGTTTTTATGTTGTCTCTCTACAAAACAACAGCGTTAGCGTTTCAAAAAACTTAATACATAAAACTGAAACATTGACCCCTAAGGGCATAGGCTTTTGATGACTTTTCACTCTTGTTTTATTATAAAATAGCGTAGCATGTACATGAAATAATAAAAGAAGGATAAGTATTTATGTGTGAGTAAATATCTTTATCTATTTATGTTTGCTTATCCTTAAATTAAGTTTTCTTAAGCACGACAGGCATAAACTGTGAAACAACAGAAACCTGACAACCTTACAAATAAATAACATCACAATAAGTAATAAAAGAAATATTTTATAGCTTATAATATAAAATCAAATTATTTATAGACATATACACTAGCATGTCCCTCAAAAGAAAGAAATTAGTGTCAAAAATAAGTTAGTTTAAATACAAATTTTTGACGAATTTAATTCATTTTCTAACAATTTTATGTGATTTTAGTGAGTTTTTTTTTAATTCAGGTTCACGTTAGGGTACCTGTTCCTTAATGTTGACTTTTTGAGATGTTTCGAATATTGTTGAATAACTTTTTTAATTTATTTGCCACAAGAAAATTATTTATGGCAGAAACATGCCCAACGAGTTGGACTATAAGCTGTTGTATTTGGATTTTGAATATTCCCCTTTTTTCTATATAGCCCAAATACATGATGCTCGGCAACATTAGCGAACATTCCCTTAGTTTTTTTTTTTTTTTTATTTTGGGTTGTTTTTTTTCCCTAAATTTTGGCGGTTTTTTTTTAATATTTTGTGATTTTTTTTTTGAAATTTTGGCGATTTGTTCAATTTTGGCGACTTTTTTGTTTAATTTTTGGAGTTTGTTTTTACATTTTTTAGAGTTTTTCAACTTTTCAGTGAGTTTTTTTCCTTAAATGTTGGCAATTTTTTATAATTTTAGAGAATTTTTTAAATCTCGTTGTTTTTTTTTTTTAATTTTGTCGACTTTTTTATTAGCGACTTTTCAATTTAATGAATTTCTTCAAAAAACACCAAGATTTTAGAATTTTTGGCGTTTTTTTTTTAAATTTTTACTCACTCTGTTGTCGTTATGGTTTATAAAAATAGAAATTTTGAGTGCACAAAATTTATTTTCATTTAAACATTTTAAAGATATTAGAATTAAACTTTTAATTGAAAGTGAGTTTGGCAAAAGTTTAATTAAAATTTTATTGACAAGTGGAATACAATTCAAAAACTTATGTTTTTTTTTTGCTTAATTTCAAAAAGTTTTTAAAATGCCTAATTTGGAGATGTCGATTGTCAATTTTGTAATAGAATATTTTTTTTTTATTTTATTAATTAATAATCATATAATTCCAAATTATATACTATTACCAACCGAGCACTAGCTACTATGGCCTTCGGCGCGTTGTAGCGAAAACAGATCAGTGCCTCTGGTGGGAATCGAACCCACGACCCCCGCACTGATAAGCCAGCACGCTACCAACTAGCCCACCGGGGCGCACAACTGTAATAGAATAGTTGTAATTTAAGATTAAAAAAACATAAATTGAAAAAATTGTAATTCATGTTTGTCTGTGTAGCGACTCCTTTCCAGGATTTTTCATAAAAGTTGAGTATTTTGTCAAAAGTTGAATGCTTTCATCAAAGATTGCATAGTTTTCAGAAAAATATCACTTAAGTTTGATTGAAATATAGTCGTCCTTAATTTTATTTAAAAAATATTAAACCCTTAGTGCACTGGGGACAAAAACACCCATAAAACGAAATTTGTTTCATGAATACACGACTATAAAGCTTTTCAATTGCTAAAAAACTCCAATTGACACAAATAAATATTTTATGCAATTTAACATTTAAATAGCGTTAATTTTTTCATTTTTGACCAAAAAGAACCCACTATTGCATAAATATTTTATGCAATTTAACATTTATATCAGGTTAATGTTTTCACTCTTGAACAAAAACAACCCACTAGGAAATTTCAAGAATGACTTCTTACAGATTTTTTTTTTAAATTTGGCTATATGATAAAGGTCACTAAAGTAACGAACAAATGCAATACTTTATCGTACCAATCCTACTTTTAAGGGATAAAAATTTGGAAAAAAATGGCTCCAGTTTCCATTTGTTTCGTTCTTTTAATTTTCTATTCCAAAAGAAAATATATAAAAATATGTATCAAATTAAATTTATTTACCAAACAAATTTAAGGGTCTATATGATTGTGTTTCCTGGGGCCATTTTGACCCCAAATTTTTAACCCTTAAAATTAGGATTGGTAGGATAAAGAATTGTGCATTTTCTTTAATTTAGTACCCTTCATCACATATTCCGTATTCCGTAAATATCATACAATGTATTTTTTTGGTCAAAAGTGGAAACATTAACCCCATGTGGATTGAATTACATAAAATAATTACTTTTATCAAGTAAAAAATTTTGATTAATTTTAAAGCTTTGCATTCTTGTAGTCAGTGGGTAGTTTAGTGGGCCTTTTTCGTCCTCAGGAAATTAAAGGTTAAATATTTGTCAAATAAAACTAAAGATAATTATAGTTTTTCAAATTTAAGTGAAATTTTTTCGAAAATTATGCAAATTTTGATGAAAACATTAAATTTTTTTTTTTAATTTTAAAAAAAATAATCAAATTTCATAAAATATTCTGAAAACGTGTCGCTCCACACACAATTTACATTTAATTGCAACTTTTATTTTATAAAAATAGCAATCCCAATCTACAAATTAGTCATTTTAAAAAATCTTCAAAATTAACAAAAGAAAAAAAAAACTTTTATTTGCTTCTTTATCAAATTTGCGGGTTAGTGATATCCGATGAAGTCAGAAATCCATATCTGAAGAATATTTAGTATATTAAAGGATTAAATGAAATAAAAATAAATAAAAAATTTCGAATTTTGTGAATTTTTAATATAAATATACTTTTTTTTTACAAATTAACCATTTTCGGCCGAAATTTGGCACACTGGCTAAAGTTATAAAATGAAATAAATTTCTTACATTTGGAACCATTTGCAATAAAACGAGGGATATAAATGACAAATAATTTTTTAAGGGACATCCTAATATACACACATACAGCTTTATTTATATTTTTAATTATTTTGCGAGTTAGCACAACGTATTTTCAAAAATCATTAAAATGCTAAAAAAAATCTCAATAAAACTAGAAATCAAAAAAGTTAAAACTCTCTTTAAATAAAAATAGTTCTGGTTACATAAAAATATAAAGGACAAAAATCTCATTTAAAAATTTTATTTGTTAGCCTTTTGACAAAAAATACCTATTAAATTTAATATCATATTTTCAAAATCAAATATGATATGAATTCGGTCTTTTTATATGTGTTGGTTTATATAAATGTCATGAATTTTATACTGACATATATTTTTAAACAACACAATATAATAAAATAGAAAATGAAAAAAAAAAACAATAAAAATTGGGGCAGTTACAGTAAAACATTATAAATGTGTTTGGTTCACCAAACAAAATAATACAATCATACATAAATACAGACATATAAATACCTACAGATACAAATACATACTTAGCTACAAACAAATATTTATTACATATGTGTGCCAGCAATATACACACATACACACAACAATTCTTTTGTGAACTATGACCCCATATACAAATATAAATTGAAAAAAAAAAAACAAATTTACAAATTTGTATATGGGGAGCTCCAAAATTCTCGACACTTTGAGGTAAAATCCCCAGCAAGAAAAATACGAACGCCAAAGCGTTGGGCCAGTGCTTTCAACCGTGGCATGACCGTTGTCAGAGAGTTGGATTTCTACAGATTTAAGTGCTTTGCCCATCTTGCTTGGTCGTTTATTATCTAAAACTATAACAAAACACTGGCAATGAGTGCTTCGCCAGTACAAAAAGTAATTATGATAAAGATTTCCCTGAGTATATGATATGAATAGCGTTTTGTGTGTTTGTTAGCAGATGTTTAAGAATACTAAATCCATTTGCGTTAATCATTTATCTTTAACGGTGCAAACATTATGGCGGTTTTAAGTTTCAAGCTAATTAAAACCGTTCAAATTACAATTTAATTAAAGCAACATCAATTTATAGATCTCTAAAACACGCACTTTTTGCCTTTTTTTTTGATATTTAATATGGTTTAGGGTTATCTATTTAGGGTTACTTAGTTGTCACAAAGCGAAATGTGTGTTGGAAACAGACATCAGCTACATTTCAGAATCATTCACTTGTGAAAATTTTTATATTTATAATAATTGCAGACCTACCCTCGAACTCGTGGGCTTAAACGCTTCGTTGGAAAATTTTTAATTTTTTCAGTACCATACATGGGACATAACACCAATATTTGTGTATTAAATTACAGGCCAATTACTTTTTTACATCTAATTACATGTAGTTGGGTGTAATTGAGTAATTGCCCTGTAATTAAATAACCAGATGTTGTTACTAATCCCCATGTTTGGTATTTAAAATTTTACAAATTTTCCAAAGAAGCGTTTTAAGACCACATGTGTGAGCGAAGGTCTGGAATTATTAATGATATTAATGTAATTGACGTCGCCCATGTCTGGTTGGAAAAAACTGGCATTGTAGCCGCTATGAATGGAAAACCTTTTACATTTTTGCACTTTATCAATTTAGGACATCGTAAGGATTCACTCAGATGCCTAACTATGTTTTCAAGCCAGGCTTTTTTCTTTTAAAATAAATGCTAAACAAAATAATTAAGTTTCGCTAAATTTTTAAAAAGATCATAATATAAAAAATAAAATAAAACGCCTTTTTGGCTAGGTATGTTTACAAGGTATCTCATGTCAGTTCATGCAATACGCTAGCCAATTTCAAATATAATTTAAATGTCATACGCAAAAAACCTAAATTTAAAAAAAATTTACACCAATTCATTGTAAGTTTGTGATGTTCGTATCTTGTTATTGGTGCGCTGACATCAACTTGGTACACCTCAAGCTATGCAACATTACACCATTTCTCAAATACTGTTCTCAAAGTTCAATTTCATTAAACGGCGCAAAAAGCATATAAAAAAAACTGCGAAAGGTAAAAAATCTGAATATTTTGGTTTTACTTGTAAACCACCATATAATTTGTCACCAAGCAATGCCCAAGTCTAGTGAGTCCATTTTGAATTTGTTTGTATGCGAAAGTTAAGAACTATGAGCAAAAAAATTTAATGGTTCAAAAAATTCTTGTAATTTTCAAGCCATTTTTTTTTTTAATTTTTCGAGTTTTAAATGGCCATCAATTCTGTTGGTGAATGCATTTCAACGTGAGACTTTGCACGTCATAGCTTTTAAGTACGGTCAACCTAACCCTGGTTATCGTTCCTCTCAGTTCATAAAACATTGAGAAATGAGAGTCATCTAAAGTCAGTTTCAATAGGTGTCGAACATTTTTGAATTAGGACATATGCTATAGAAAACAAATTGAAAAAAGTTTTATTATATTCACCAAAATTAAATTAATTTTCCTCGAAATTATATTTTTTTCTATACAAATTTTAATATAATGTAAAAAATATTTTCAAGACATTGCACAAAATACCAAATCATAAAATGTTTTTTTTTTTTTTATTAATTTAAATGCTTATATGGGTTTTCTGTTTTATTCTATTTTTTATCAATATTTTAAACCTTTAATGAAAAAAGAAAAAAGAAATAAACAACCTTTAAGTACTCCTTACTGGTTTTTCTATACAACAAAATTAGATGTTTTCGCCACTAGAACTTGATATTAAGTTATGCCACCTTTAAAAGGGACGTGCAACATTTTAAAATTAGTGTAATGACCTAACTATGAATTTAGAAAAAAAATTTAACACAAAATGTGTAAATTTGCATTGGCAACTGTTATAAATTATGCTTTTTTTTTATTTTTTCCTTTCTTGTTTTTACTCAAAATCTATGTAAAGTAACTTTTTTTTACAAGTTTGATATAATTTTTATTAAAAGTAAAAATTATGTTTTTTCGTCCTTTAATTGTGCAATGAAAATGAAAATTATTCAAGTTCGAGGCCATACTCTATATTTCTTTATTAGGATATTGTCCTAACAAATAATCTATAGAGTTTTTTTTTCTCATTTAGTGGGAAAACTAGGCTATATGAATGTTTGATGTTTTGCATGGGATTGTCACTTCTTTTAAAATGTGTGCTGATGATGGGAACCTAGAAAATTCCCGAAATAGATCTATCAACACATTCCTGCAAGTGGTCAATTAACAAATTTGAAAACAGAAACTCTGTAGATTATTTGTTAGGACAATATCCTAATAAAGAAATATAGAGTATGGCCTCGAACTTGAATAATTTTCATTTTCGTTACTGTTTTCTTAATTTGCCCAGTGTAGATATGGAAATGACGTGTCATAATTTTTTGGACTCCCATACCTAGATAACAGACTCGGTAGTAGCAACAGTGTATGTTGACAATCGAATGCTTCGATTGTTGCGACCGAATTTTTCGGTTGTGATAACAATCAATCGATTAATAATCGATAGCTACAATCGAACCATTCGATTGGCTACATATACGGTTGCTAATACCGTTAACACACGGGTTAATTCTAATAACATACGGTTAATACAAATAACTATGACTAACTAATAAGTAGTTATTTTTCCCAATATTTCAATACAAACAATAATTTCGAAATCAATTTTTAGGCTCATTATTTTTTCAACTCTAGTAAGTATATATATAACGGCTTATTTTTCATTTTTGTAATCTGGAAAGTAATGACATTATGAGCAAGTAGGTCATTTATATATTTATCAGGTATGGCATATCGATATAGCTCAGATGGTAGAGCGGTTGAACTTATAACCTGGAGTACCAGGTTCGAATCGCCAGGTTCGCACATTTTATTAATAAACAAGTTTTTCAATAAGAAAAATATTTTATTTTTAAATTATTTTTGGATTCATTACTTTTGTCCATACTAGTAAGCATATAGGTAAACACATATTATTTGATGATATGTGATTATTTTGCGCGATATCCCCATATAAAAGTAATGAAATTTGTAATCACATTTATAAGTACTTGCCATTACCAAATATGTACTTATATAACCACTTACATAGTAGTGCTTTTCTACACTCTGTGAGTAATTTTCCTAAAATTAAAATATAGTTATTTTAAGTAACTAATATTGTTCTTACCTGTTCCTTAAAAACTCTCTATGGCAACCCATACTACAAACTAGTTTACCACTTTATTTAGTTAAAAAATGTTTGTTGTATCATATACTACTGAGTAGGAATGAATGGTATATAGTTTGCTATTTGTGCTACCGTAGTACCGCAAAGTGTAACAAAGTTTTACAAATACTTCCGCTTCAAGTGTCTTTGGCTTCATCTGCTGCTGTAGCTGCTGGTAGTGTATGCATTAGGATGTCGCTTAATATAACGATTTGTCGATTTTCGTTCATTACACTCCTCAGTTTAACTGAAAATGATTCCAAATGAAAGAAATCGATTTTGTTGTTGGAAAACGTTAACCCGTGCCGAAGTTTTGCCGTATACTCAATATACTCAAAGCTATTTAGATATGGAATATGACCTAGTCGCTTAGGTCGAAAGTGCGGCATTCCCTCTAGCGCTGATTCCAACAAGATTTTTTTCATCTTCCTTTACATTTATTATCAATTAGTGTTTTCTATTTGTAATAGTGACATTTTCATTAGGATCTGAAACCGGACATTTCAAAATGAAATGCAAAATAATCAACTTTCATAAAATGTCCTGGAAAGGAGTAGCTCCACACTCATATACTAATTACCATTTTTTTTTAATTTATTTATTTTTTTTTTTGTTTTTATTTACAACTATTGTAGTTATTATAAAAATAGCTATCGACATCTAAAAATTTGACGGTTTAAAATATATTTAAAATTAATTTTAAAAAAACGCGTTTTTGAATTTTTATCAAATTAGTGCGCCATTTTTGATTCCAGGTTAAAGTGTGTTAATGATATCCGATAAAGTAAGAATTCCATAATTGATTTATTTTAAGTACATTATAGGAATAAATGAAATAAAAAATTTAATTTTTCAATATTTCGAAATTTGGAAATTATTAATAAAAATACACATTTTTTTTTAAAAAATGGAAAATTTTCGTCCAAAATTCGGCACAGGTTAATGTTTTCCAAAAAAAAACGGTTTATTTCATTTAAAACTATTTGCAATCAAACTAGGATTTTTAAGACAAATCTATTTTTAAGGGACACCCTAATATGTATATTTTCAGCTTTACGGAATATACATGAAGCCGAATCTAGTTGCTAGATTGTAATAAGTATAAATGTACATATGTGTATATGTGAGATGTTTTTAGAAACGAACAAACCTTTACTTTACTTTATTTTTTTTTGTTTTCTTCCCCTTTCATAACGAAGTTTTCTTTTTTAATGCATTTGTAAAATTGTAAATGTATGAGCAGTAATTGTAAGTATCTTGTATCTATATGTGTGAGTATCTTGTATATAGTTGTGAGAAGATTGTATATAACTGCATAGCATGTTTATCAATTAGTTTGTTATTTTGTATTACTTTATGATGATATATCGTTGTATATCAATTTTTTTTTCTCTACGGATAAAATATATAATTTTAATGGAATTTAGATGGGAATATATAATGTAAAATATATATATTATAGAATTTATAAGAAATTATACATAATATTTTTAAATAAGTCATAATGTAATCAAGTAATGTGAGGAGATATGAAAAACATTAAAGCATACTTTAAGGATTTATAATAAATGAAAATTAAGAGTACACTTTTCAGGATATATTTTAATAGTTTAATATGCTAACAATAATTATTTTAAATGTGAGTCTTCATTAAAGGAAATTTATGTTAAATTTGAGTTTATCATATTACTTTTTAAAATATTTGAAAAATCCTAATAATAATTTCCTTTATTTCCTATTAAATTATACACCTTTTAAAAATATGGCCTTAAGTTCACTTAAATAAGCAAGAAGGTTTCTAAAAATAGCTTAAATAGTTTAATTTTCTTTTACATAAAAATAAGTAAAAGAAAATTATAAGAAATCCACTTTCTTTAACACGTTTTCTCTATTCTTCCTTAATAGAATAACACACAGAGAAAAAAGTTTCATCAGATTGATGACATGGTTTCATAAATCGTTTGCGATTAATTATTCATCATATTTATAAGGTTTTTATACAAATGTATGACAAATGTTTCATAAGACTTTGTGAAGAAAGTGTTAGCGTTTAATTGATTATAAGTATTATTGACATTTTTAGTTAATATTTGTTAAGATTTTTAGAAATGTCTAAAGTGGGCTTCTAAGGTCATTTGTTTTCAAAATAAATAAAAGAATATTTATTCAATTTTCATCTGACGTTTCGTTGGATATTCCCAACATCCTCAGGGATAATTTTATAAATCTGGCAACATTATGAGAAAAAACAAACAAGAAAAATTAGTTAATAACAAACATCAAAACACCTGATACATTTTTAAAGAGCTATTTTAGCTTTTTATTGAAATTTTTATTTGAAATTTAGAAAATTTCGTTTGCAATTAACGGCTGAAACATAATTGTCTTAAGTGACTTAATTTGGAAATTTGGAAATACAATTATTTAAATTTAAATAATTTAAATTTTCATTTCATACCAACATATCACTTAATATATATTTAAGCCTTTAGACGTTTTAAAGCTCAACGACTAGCAGAAAGTATTTGAAATTCTAAAAGACCAATTAAATATTATTTTATGTGTTTTTAATTTTATATATAATTTTTTGATTATATTATGAAACGTTTATGAAAAGTTTCATAATATTTATGAAACATTACCAAAGGTAGAAAAACAAGTTTTCAATTTATTTTTTGATCAATGTTGATAATCTTTAACTTCGAGCTCATATATTAGTTCTCATGTAGTGAGTAAACTAGTTTATATGAATGTTTGATGTTTGGCACGGGATTTGTTACTAGTTTATATGAATGTTTGATGTTTGGCATGGGATTGAACCTAGAAAATTTCCGAAATAGATCTATCAACACATTCCTGAAAGGGTCAAATAATAAATTGGAAAACAAAAACTCTTTAGATTATATGTTAGGACAATATCCTAATAAAGAATTATAGAGTATGGCCTCGAACTTGAATAATTTTCATTTCCATTATTTATAAAACCTACATAAAAATTTATGAGACTGCTTCATCCTATTTATGAAATAGTTAATAACATTTATGAATCATTTCATAAATAGTTATGGAACTCATATTTATGTAACATCAGAAATATAAAGAAGCCTGTCATCAATTTGCTTCATCATATTTATGAAATGTTACATTGGACGAAAATCAATGAAGTTTATCATCATATGTGTTGAGTTTTTTCTTAACTATAATGAAGCTTTTTCCTGAGTGTACTTAAGTATTAAGTTACTAACTTACCGCGCCTCATTAAAATTAATTATTTGTTCCCCATACCACATCTGCTTATATCAACTCAATTTAACTTTGACCAACAACCATTCAGCCAAATAGCCAAGCCACCAACAACCACATGCCATTTAACTTGGTGGACCAATTAATGCTTGCTTACTACCAACCATCCATGGCCAAGGAACCAAAGAAACTCTATATAATGAAGAAGTAAGAAAAAATTTTATATAGAGAGAAGTAAAACTTTTCTACTTTGGGTGTATTACATACAATACATAAAAGTAAGAAATTAAAAAAAAAAAAAAAAAAAAATTATATCGAAAAGAAATTACTGACAATGAGTACTTTTTGTTCGAGAAAGTTTCTTTTTTTTATGAACTTCTAATAAAGTAAGTAATAAGAGTAACAATTTGTGTTTCATTAGTACAGATTTTTTAATAGTAATTTTAACCTTAACACACTTAAACGTTTCAGAGTTAAAGCTCTATTGGAAATTATATTAAATTTTATTTTGCTTTTGTCCATGGTAAAGGGTGAGTTTTTAGCAGCTTTCTTTTTGGCAACACTGTTTCTGGCAGCTCAGCTGTTTTTGTGTAACATGTTACTGTTAAACATGTTCAGTTTGGTCTATAATTTAACCATGAATCGATTTACAAACGAACAGCGCTTGCAGATTATTGAATTTTATTATCAAAATTCATGCTCGGCTAAGAAAGTGTATCGTGCACTTCTTCCAAATTATGGTCAGTTTGGGGACCTTCTGAGGCGGCTATTCGGAATCTTGTGACTTAATTTCGCACAGAATTTACATTATTGGACATTAAACCCCAACACGCAAACGTAGAGTGCGGACAGAGGAAAATATCGCAGTTGTATCTTTCATTGTTGTGGATGAAAGTGATTTATCGATTCGGCGCCTTTCGCAGCAATTAGGCCTCTGTTACACCACTACTTGGAAAATTTTGGGGAAGGATTTGGGTGTAAAACGTTTTAAAATACAGCTGGTGCATGAAATGAAGCCACACGACCTACCACAATGGCTAACTTTTGGTAAATGGGCGCTGGCAAAGTTGGATGAAGATCCACTTTTTTTATCGGAAAATTCTGTTCAGCGACGAAGCTCATTTCTGGTTTAATGGATTCGCGAACAAGCAAAATTTCCGTATTTGGTGTCTATGGCGTATGAGTAATATTATTTGAATAATGAACGATGCAGCCTTTAGAAACTGGTTACTTTTTACTTATATTTTTAAAATTAAGAACTTTTTTTACAGAAGTTTGATTATTCTAATTGAATCCATAACTTAGTACATTTTCTGAACACAAATTGGAAAACATGAACTTATTGTTTCTTAGAGCATATGAAAGAAGGGCTTTTCACCTGCTTGAAAGCGACATACCAAGTGGGACATTGCATACCAAGTGGGACATTTTTTTCCTCCGTAGAACGCGGTAGGCGGCTACGCGAAATAAAGTTTTTTCTGAGTGCGACACAAAAAAATAAAATTGAAGCAATTTTTTTAAGTTTCCTTAAAACTCTTTTGTTTGACTTCATGAATCAGCCTTGACATTTAAGGTCTTATAACATTAAAAAAAAAATAAATTATGATTTTGGGCAATAATAATAATATTTTGGCCAAACAAAAAAACCGTCATAGCGCCCAACAAAAAAAATTAATAATGTTAAAAAAATAATGAATATTTGAAAATTAATAACTCCTACTAAAAATGAAATAACTCCCACAGCAAATGCAATAACACCGAACAAGAAAATAAAATGAAATAAGTCCCACGCTAAGTTCTGTTGGGACTTATTTCATTTTGGAATTATTGCATTATGAAATAACACCTAATAACAAAAATGAAATAACTTCTAAAAAAATGAAATAACTGCAAAAGAACTGGGTATTATTTCATTTGAAATTATTCCCAAATTTGTATGAAACATTTTTGGGACTTATTTCATTTTTTTAGTGGGACTTTTTGCACCTGGGACTTATTGCATAGAGCCTTTATTAACTTATGTGTTGTCGAAGAAACAAAAATAAATCTATTTTGTGATTTTTAAAAATTAAATTTATAAAAAAACTTTTTATTACATCAAATTCAATGAAGTTTCATTACATGACAAACAATAAAAATTTGTTAATTATTAAAAATAAATTTATATCTACATGGCAACAAACCTTGAATTTTTTTTAATAATGCTTGTGAAATAAAACTTTTAACAAAGTTATCTAAATTACTAACTATGGTTGGTTACTCTTGGCCAATTAATATTTTATAATAAAACCACAAAATGTGTTGACCATATGTCCTTAACCTGCACGACATAACCAAAAGTATTTTAACTGTTCTATATACGATGTGAATATAAAGCTGCGGTACTGCTCACAAGGGAGGTATACCGAGTCGGACCGGCAGATCCTAATGAACCTGAGATATGTTGTAAAGAACAAAAATTTGAGGAACCCGAATTTCTTTTTAGCTGCCCAGTCTCAGGTCTTGGCGTTACTAAGTGTGGTCAAAAATTACCGCATTTAACGTTTTTTTCGGTCTATTTCGTTCTATTTAAAGCAACAATAGAGAAATTTGGTACCAAAAGAAAGGGTTTTCAAGGACACATTCACTGGTGCACAAATTATGTCAAAAGACTTTTAAGTAATTTTGTTATTAAAAAAAATTTGATTTGAGTAATATTAAATCTGGTCTTTTATTAAGGTATTGTAGTTATATTAAGCTGAAAGTAATGCATAGTAATGCCTGTTTAAGTTAATCGAGGGGATGCCTTAACTTTTTCCGATATTCGAACCCGTTCGTTTTTACGTGAATTTTACTTCAGATCATTTTCCCCAATATTTTAAATAATTCAATAATGTGGTAGCTCTGGATCTGCAATATCCCAGCAAAACCACACATTACCAAATCATGGGTAAAGTAATGTATCGCCATAGGGCTTCATGCATTACTTTACACGTTACTTCAATGATGAATTTTACAGGCGATGAGCCTCAAAGTAACTCATTACCTTGTAAGGGGTAAAGTAACTGGTTACTTATATGGTTACATGGTGGGAAAAAGTAATGTGTCTATAAATAGATTTTCATATAAAAACTGCATAAAATTTTTTTTTTTACAGATATTTTTTTTTTAAATAAATAACTTTTTTTTTATTAAATAAATAACTTGGTCATGCTGGGATTCGAATCTGGGGTCTTTGGTATTTAACAATTAGTTAGGCGAGAACTCTACCAACTGAGCTATCGATACATACAATATTTTATTGCTTAACATGTAGATGAGTTGTTGTGCTTCGTGTTTTCGTTCGTTCAAAAATATACACCTTACCATTATGCTTACAAAAAATCACAAAGTAATGTGTCTATAAATAGATTTTCAAAAATATATATTAATAATTACTTTACGTTTATAATTCGTGCATTATGTAATTGATGATCGGTAAGTCATTATTTTATGTTTTGAAGTAATGTAAAATGTAATGAGGTCTCATTACAAGGTAATCCATTATTGTTCAATTATCGGTAACTCATTACTTCTTGTTGGAAAATAATGATACAGGTAAGGAGAACACATTACAAGGTAATACATTACTTTTTCGCACCCATTACCAAAGTTTTGCTGGGATGAGTATCAAAATTTTTGTTTTCTTAAGTAATTTAACCTTGTTTGCAAATAAATCTAGTTTTCGTAAATTGAAAACAAATTTTCCTACAAAAACAAATTAATTGTAACCTCACTTTTTTACCCTTAAACGTGAGATTGGGAAGATAAAAAAACGTGTCTCTTTTTTTTTTTTTGCTCCTTTACAACATATCAAAAATTTATTAAAATCTGCGAGTTCGTGTCGGGATACCTCCCTTGTCATCAAGTAAACAAAGTAATGGTTGCTTTAGAACAGATACAACATAGATAGGCAAAAATATATGACGAAATTCAAAAATTTTCGACAGTTTGAGTGATTTTTTTTTTGTATGCCATGAATAAACTTTGGTTTATGTGTATATCGCGATCTATTGTATCTCAAATTTCGTAAATTTTAGCAAAATTAAGGAAAAATATCACAAGTTTAAACTGATTTAACTCTTTAAATTTTCATCCGAATTTTCCAAATCTTATTTCATATGTAAGATTGGATCTTCTAATTTGAGATTTTTATTAGAAATTTACACAGTGCATTTTCAGAAATTTTGCAACAATGCAATATACCGAATTTTGTAACAAAAATCAAAGAAATGGCTTTTAAAAAATATAAATTTTGTATTTTTGCAAACTTTCTCTAAAGAAACTCTATTATTTTCTAAAACAATATCTAAAAGTAGAAGAACTTTTATATGAGATAAGATTTGTAAAAGTCGGATAAAAACATTAAAAGTTATAGCAGTTTAAACATGAGTTATTTCTCTAAGTTTTGATAAAAACATCGAACTTTGAGTAGCTATTCAACGCGAACTATACCGAATTTTCAAAGACTTAATACAACACATATACCATAGGAACATTGAATATCGATATGTTTATTTTTAACGATATCCATAGTCACATATCAGAAAAACGTATCGAAAATTTATGTAATAGCTTATAAGTCAAAAGTTATATGTTAAAAAAATGTATGTATGAAAAGATATCTAAAATGCATAAGCCAAAATATTTCTGTAGGAATGTATAATAGAGAGGAATTTAATTGTGTGATAGGGGTTTTTAGGCAACAGAACTGGTACTTTATATAAAATTTTCCAAATTTTGTTGATTTAAAATAAAGGCCTACATATTGTCCTTTTGTATATGAATAAATAAGTTTAAGTGTTTGTAACTACAAATTAAATGACATGGAAATTGTTTGAATATTTCATAACATTCACATGTTAAAGAAAAAACTTTTTTTTTAACTTTTTTTAATACAAATATTGTACTAAAATTTGATAAATAAACTAAAAAAAGTGGTTTTAATTTTCATATATCTACATATTTAAATAAGTTTTATAGTTTCTATTTGAAGCTTCATGGTAATTTTTTTAAATTCTATAGAGAAACTTGAAAAAATGTTTAACTGCCAACAATATAAAAAACGTTTTGAATATTTTTTAATTTGTTTTAATTTTTTTTTTTAGTAATTTTTAGTAATTTTTATAAATTTTGTAGTTTATTTGTATATTTTATGATTTTGTTTTTTTCTGTTTGTAGTTTAATATTTGCAATTGAAATGAAGTTATCATGACAAATTGACAGTTTAAATGAAATGTGACATTCACAAAAACGTACAACAAAAAAAAAAATTAAATTGCATTGACAAAAAATAAACAACAACAAATTGATTAAATCTGTGAAATGATTTAGCTAAAATAGTCAAAGAGATTAAAAATTTAATAAAACACTATAACCAACTAGCCTTGAACTAAATATTTTAGAAAATAAAACCTGTCTAATAAACATTAGAAAATGGAAAAAACATGTTCATATATATTAACTTTTAGTCAGAATTTTAGTTGAATTTTATTTTAAATTTAATTGAAACAAAAAAAAAAAAAAACGATTTTAAAATTAAGTGACAAATGAGTGATATTACAGGTTTATATAGTGCATAAAGCTTTTTATAAATGTGTGTGATATAAATTCAATTAAATAATACTTAAACGACATGTTGGACAAATTAGAAATTAGAATTTTTAGAAAATGAAGTTTTATATTTAATACTAAGGCAATCAAATAAAAATTTATTTATTTAGGCATATCGAATTTTAATTTCCTGTTTTTGTGGTCTAATTATTTATTAATTCAAATTAAAAAAATCATGGCCTACTTTTAGGCATGTAAAGTATTTCATCAATATTGCATACTTTATGGAGTCTTTGCAAAATTATCGAAATTTATAAAGCGCTATAGAGCAATTCCATATGAAAACGATCAAAATTGGCAAATTTTTGGACGACCCCTCTCCGATTTTAAAATAAATAGTCTCAATCGATTGCCCAGCAAAAAATAATGTACCTACATATTTTTTTTTTTTTTTTATAGTGACTGGTTTAGTGGTGGTGTGCACCACTGTCATGTGACAAAATTGAAGAATTCTTCATAAGGGACCTCATTTTTCTCAGAAATTTACCTTTTTTCCCATGAAAATTAAATTTTCCCATGAAAATTAAATAAAATATAAAATTAATTTTATTTTTTTTTGGATTCCTCATAATTTTTGCTTTAAGAATCAGCAATAAAAAAATGGGCCCCGACTCCTTGTTTGGACAGGAGAAGAGCATTTAAGAGACCACCTTGTTCTCATTGTTTTTATATTTTTTATAATTTAATTATTTTTAGTTATTTAACAAGAAAAATTAGGAAAATTTTATTTTTCAATTAAAGCCTGATTCAATACCTTTCCAACGAGCTATCACTCGTTGCGATCGCTTTAGTAGTTTTTTTTTTTTCAATGAGGTCCCTTATGAAGAATTCTTCAATTTTGTCACATGACAGTGGTGCACACCACCACTAAACCAGTCACTATAAAAAAAAAAAAAATATGTAGGTACATTATTTTTTGCTGGGCAATCTATTGAGACTATTTATTTTAAAATCCGAGAGGGGTCGTCCAAAAGGTGATCGCTTTCATATGGAATTGCTCTATAATAATATCGATTTTAAAGTGTGCGTTTAAAATATTTCAACAATATTGACTATTTTATGGAGTCCTTGCAAAGTTATCAAAATTTATAAAGCGCTATAATAATAACCATTTTAAAGTGTGCATAATTTTCCATTAAATTATTGCCTACTTAAAGGTATGGATTCCGCACCCACTATTTTCGATTTTTTGGAAATTCAAATTTTTAACATTAAAGCTAAAAATAAAGTCTAATCTCAGGTGTTTTAAATTTACGAAAAACATTGCCTACTTCAAGGAGTTCTTTGCTAAATTAACTAAATTTATTAAACGTTATTATAATGCCCAAATGAAAGAGTTCATAATTTACTAACAAATATTTATTATTATTAGTCAAGTGGGACTAATTACAAATATGAATTTTTATGAAATAAATTTTTAAAACTAAAATTAAGGCCATCAGCAGCAATGAACTTGTTTATGCATTTAGGTTTTCAAATTAGTTTAAAGTAGTAAAAATTAATAAAATCAAATTTGAAAAAACATTGCATACATTGCGGTGTTATATTTTACACAAAATATGGCCTTTTTTAGGAGATGTTTACTACATTAGCAACATTTTGAAAACACTATAATTAACATTTATATGTTTATAATTTACCAAAAAGTAGTGCTTACTTTAAGGCATGTATAACAAATTACAAATAATGCTTTTTTAGAAATTTAAGTTTTAAAATCATAAAGATTTGAAGTCATAAATGAATCATAATTATCATAAAATTTATAAGCCTAATTACACGTTCTTGTAATTTTTTTTATCAATCATATCTGACGCAAAAATTCATCATAAATGTCTTAAAAAATTCTGAAATTTCCAATAATGTGCATATTCAAGGATCTTTAATGAGTCATACAACTGTTAAGTGGTTTCGAATTAAAAAAAAAAATTGATTTTCAAAGGTGTTTAAAAATTACAAAAAAACATTGCCTACTTAAAGGATTTTTTTGGTTTACTAATGGTTGTTAAACAATTTGCAAAAAAAATGATTGCCTATTTTAAGTCATGTAGGGCAAAATACTAACTTGAATTTTTAGAAAATTAGAATTTGAACATAAACCCAAGGCAATCAAATAATAAATACTTGTTTAAGCATATAATGCCTAGATATTCAAATTAAAAAAAGCATTGCCTGCTTTAAAGAGTTCTTTATTGAATTTACTTTACTTGAATTTACTACTTTAAGTAGTTCTTTAATATATTAATAAAATTAAAAAAATATATATATATACTGCCTACTTCGAAGTGCTCTCAGTTTCCAAAAAAATAAAAAATGTTGCCTACTTTAAGGAGTTAACTAATATGCAACATTAATTTTTCTTCGGAACTAAAAACTGACCCTTATTAACAAAATAACCTAACATTTGGATTAAATTTAGGAATATGTAATGAAATAAGATATTGATGGCTTTATCTTTGTTTTCTTTCTCTTTTCTTTTCATTTCATTTTTATTTTGTTTATTTACAAGGACCTTGTATCAATATCCTTTTTTTTTTTCCTAACAATCAAAGGTTTGTATTTAAACATCAATTTCTGGTAGATACCAACAAAAAAAGGAAAAAACATTTACGTTTTTTATGCTTCTATCTTTTATTAATGCAACATAATAAAAATTGTTTACAAAGCGATTTATCTCAAATCAAACAGTAAAAAACAAGACATACAAAAATTGATAACATAAAAAAATACGGAAAATTTATGACTACAACAAGTCAACAAAAATACAATAATAACAAGCACATCACAAAAATAACAGTAAAAAAATGTATATAAAAATCAAAAATAAAATTTTTAGCGATATAAGTCTACCCTATATGTACACTACAATAGAAAAGAGCGGATAAGTTTATAAATTATGAAATATCGACCTTTGATGATTTCATACTTAGATAAAGTCAGCAAATAAAAATATATTTTAATAATCAGGTAATGTCTTACCAGCGTAGAAAATGGGGCATTTGGTGTAGAATCACCCAGAAAACAGAATCGGTAGTAGCACCCGTATTTGCTGACAATCGAATGGTTCGATTACAGCTATCGAATTTTTTGGTAGTTATTGTGAATTTGAATTTTTATTCAATTTGTGTTGAGGCAATCGAAATTTTATTGTCGTGCCCGAATTTCTGTTGTTTCAATGAAACGACTGTTATTACAACCGAAAAATTTGGTCGCAACAACAGAAGCATTCGATTGGCAACAAATACGGTTGCTACTACCGAATCTGTTTTTTGGGTGTAGATGCATTTAGTGATAAAAACAAACCAAACAAAGCATTTTTGGTTATTCGAATAATTTAGTGGTAAAAAAGGGATGAGAAGTTTAAAAAATTCGATTTTCGAAACCAATTTTTTTAAGGGTAGAAGGGAAAGGAGTCATAAATGCAAAATTTTTTCCTTTTAATTTGAGGACCCTTTACAAGAATCTGAAGTCAAAATAGAAATATTTCCCAAACAAAAAGTCGATAGAGAAAGGGTTAAAAGATTTGATGTAGGGGGACATGAAACATTGAAAAACAAACTAACAAACACAAACAAAAGAATTATTAAGTTACAAAAAAAAAAAGAAGGAAAACCGACTAAGAAAAAAAAAAAAAAATCAGAAAAACTTAAGAAAATTTTAAAGCTTCCGTACAAGAGGAACAAATAAAAAAGTACAATAAGACAAATACAGACTCACACAAAATAAATGAAAGTATACACACACACATATATTATATTTATACAAAAATACTCAAGCAAATATATTACAAGTTTTTATTGGTGTGAGAAACAAGTTACTTCTTCAATAATTTTGGTAAACTAGATAAACTTGTAAAACATCATTCTAAACTTTCATCCAACCCATTCGGTTTGCTGTAACCCCGTAACTTCGGTTGCAACAACCAAATTAAGTTGTGGCAACCGAATCAAATCAGTTGGATGAAATTCTGTAGAGACAACCGAATTTTTAATGTGAGTGTATGCCGTACTTATAGCAATCCTGAAACCCCTAATAAGAACAATTGATATAAGTAGTCTAAAAGCTTGTTGGGTGATATCTTTAAATAAATTAAAAGCAAAAAATCGTCTCTATCATAGGACATCCTACTTACAAGTACATCTTTTAAATTCGACTGTATCGCGTATGTGCCCTATGATCATCAGCTCTCATATGTACATTTTTTTACATTCATTACAATTTAATAAATCTTTTAAATACAGTGAAAAACGGGGTTGTCATATGTGCCCCAGATTCGACCGGCCCTACTGCCCTATATCCTCTTTTCAGCAGTCTAGCAGGCAGTTCTTTCAATATAATTGACATCTCTCTATCCACAATGACATATTCTACTAGATCTGCTTTGCGCCATGTTTTAACCAGTCATGGCAATTAATTCTTCATTTCTCGCAGGTTAGTTATATAGTAATTAACTCATTTATGACACACCATAGTCCCGGTGGACATTTTTTTAAACAAACTTTAGAGATACATAGTACAATACAATAATGATTCATCAAAAAAAAAAGAGTAAAGCCCTGAGATACCAATAATATAGTTTATACTGTGATATAATTGTTGTGTAGTAAATATTTTTTTATTAATTATTAACTTTTTTAATGATATTTTTTTTTTATTTAATGATATTAATTTTAATTTAATGATATTTTCTGACAATGTAAAATAAAATCAATTTCAAAATAAAAAAACTCCTTAAGAAATGGGAAATAAGCCAAAGAAACGTAGAGTGAAAAATGAAATAAATTGTTTTTTATTTTAATTTAATTATCAGACAATCGACTAGGGTAATAACTTTTTGCATTTTTTGCAAATATCAAATCTCCCCAGACAAAATCGTGTAGGGCATGGACAAATATTAAGAGCTGCGTTTTTAATTTTTCGCTATCGTTAAAAAAGGTTACGCACCAAACGCGTTAAAGAAACTGACGATAGTTACACGCCAACAGGAAGACATAGGCCAACTAAGATGTCAATAAAACCAGCTATAAACTTAGTTACTGATGTAAAAGTTAGTACACATACAGTATCGAAAATTTGTCAAAATTTGGCTAAGTGTGGAATAATAAGGCTGCAATAAAATCATCTGAGCAAAAAGAACAGTTGTATATAAAAAACATTAAAAGATCAAGACTGGTGCCTTCATTTTGACGGCAAGAAAATTGGAGGAAAAGAAATTCAAGTAGTGATAATTAAAAATTAACAGACAGAGATAAAGTTAGCAGTTTTAGTGCTTCATAATGGAAAATCACTTACAATGTTTAACGGGGACATTTTAAATAAATTTGATTTATGGGCGTCTATCAGAATGATAATATGTGACACTACGAGTGTAAATACTGGCGTTAAAAATGAAGTTGTAACTTTGCTTCAAAAACATTTCATACATATGGCATTGACTCCACCACAATCGGATGCCAGCACCATGTCCTTGATGGATGGAAAAACTCCATCTCCAAACATTGCGTACCCGTTCATTACAGATTTATTAAATAATTACGAAAATCTTAAGGCGTCTTATAAACAAAGTGAAGTTGCACTTGAATTCAAAAAAATTAAGTGGAGAGATGACATGCAGTTTTTGTATGAACTTTGCCTTTCATATAAATATTTTATAAACAACGGAATATTCCCATTTATAAATTTTAAAACGTTACCATCGGTTAGTAATGCAAGGTGGAATTCGAGAGGAATATTTGCCATTTTAGCATTTATTCTTGTTCGCAGTTACCAAAAACTTTTTCAACCTATATGTGATTTCATTTGTGATGCATGGTTTCAAATCTGGTTTTCGGACCACTGTTTCCACGAAAATGATTTTGAAAGGCTAAACAAGTCATTAATAAATTTTACGAAAGCCCACGAGTGTTTCCTCAGACATTGGGTACCTACACCATCTACAATTGCAAATCAACAACGCAGTAATATTTGTGCGGAACTTTACTATCAGTAAAACATCGCGTACTTTGAATCTAAAGTTTATATCTTACAATACCTACTTTTAATCATTTATTGTTATTATTTGTTTACATACTTACATATGTATAAACCATATTTTAAAAAAAATTGTTATTAAAAAAATTTAAAAAAAATATATTAAAGGCATTTTAGAAATCGCTGTCGGTGCGGTGCGTAAGGTTTTTGTTACTAAATTGAACTGAAATAGTTTTTTTTATCATTAATACAATATTTGCCATTAGAAAACCCCTGGGGAGAATGTTGTCCAAAAAAAGTTATCACCCTATTGACCAACTTAGCCCAAAGGAAATACCTTACAAACAAAAAAATATGTGTATTTATAGTAATTAAATGTGCTAAAGTCCCAAAACTTATTTAACAATTTGTGAAAAACAATCTGATGTAGGCGTGTCCCTATCCGGATTTCATTCCTGCCCAAGGAAATCTTCAGGGGACTTTGGTATTAGAATTTCTAGAGATATTTGTTATGTTAAATCACAAACTCAATGAGAATTTCTTGTCCTCGTCTAGGAGCGAGATTCAAAATTTAAAATATCAAAGAAAAAACAAAAACAACAACAAAAAATTGTCACAATTGGCTTTGTCATCTTCCAAATACTACTCTGTTTTTTTGACAGACCTAGCAATGTAGTGACGTTTATTCAAGTAAATCAACAATAGAAAATCATATGTTTTCTATTAGTGTCAGTTACATTTAAACTTGCACAAGCACCTACATATTTGTTATTTAAATTTATTGTGTGTATTTTTTTCTTCTAGGGATAATCAGCAACCCAATTTAAAAAAAACAAGAATCCCCAGAAAGTTGAAATTATATAAAAAATTTATGGAAATATATGAAATTAAATTTTTTAAGTCAACATATTTTTAGCAGTTTTTGGAAAAATATTGTGGTTTTTACCATAAGTGTAGTTGTATTTTAATAAAAACAAGCAATTATTTATGCATTGAGTGAAAACGAAATACATTTTTGCATATTTTCCATTATGTGTATTTTAAAAATTCAACCTCGGATCGATCAGAGTTTTTTTAAATTTATGCAGAACCGATGAGGGAGTTTTTGGAGGAGAAATATTTTTGTTGTGTATATTCCCATTAACATTATAATAAAAATAAAAAAATTGGTTATTTTAATATTTTTACATAATTTTTAAAATAAAAATCGAAAAATTTTCCAATAATTGTTTGGCTACTCTGGATAACATTTTTCTTCAAAATTTTTGTCAACTATTGTAATTTATTTTATGGTTTTTATAACTACCCCCTTTATCTATATTCTATATTTATTAAAAAAAATATAGCAGTTTAAATGAACTAGGTTGTAAACGAACCAGTTGGTTCGTAATGAGTTAAGAAAGTTAAAGTCAATTTTATTTCTACATAATTCGGAAATTAAAACATTTCATACAAAATTAAGACAGTACATATTTAAAAAATATATTAATTGTTGTCCGATTCCAATAATATATGTAGATTTTATTGCATTTTTAACTTTTACCATATACTCATGTACCAAACTACATTTACGTACGAAAACTTCCGCTATTTGTTGGCCACTCATTATATGAATTGAAGACACTATGCGATGTGATTGCGGTGATATTATGGTATTGGTACGCTGATAATAATTCATGCGCAAAATTACAAAAAATGTCAAAATAACCAAATTTTTAATAACGAAAATTTGTACATTTTACGGAATTTTTTGTAGTTTTGACAATAACTTCATATTTTAATGCATGGATTATTATGAGTGTAGGATGTTGAAATTTTACCAATATATTATGATTCTTCTATCGTACAAACTATTATCAAAATTATGTTAAATATAATAAATTGTTCCAAGAAATATTTCTGAAACTTTAAACATATTTTTTTAAGAATATACACATTTTACCATTTTGATAAATTTTCTTTGAAATTTTATTCTCATTTTTGAGAATACAACTTTGATGTTCACACTGGATCTATTTTTGGATTTTTATTATTTTGTTAAAATTAAAAACTATTTTTTATTGAAAGTTTAGCAAAAAAGTTATTTATGGATAAATGTTAGGTTTATTTTAATTTATTTTCTGCACTTAATAAAGATAAAGACCACTGCAAATGTAGCTAAAAACAAATGAAATTTCACTTGAAAAAAGAATGACTTACATTTTAGTAAATTGAACAGTAAATTGTTTTTTACTGTTCAAAAAATTAACTACAATTGTATTATTAATTAGTGGTTCAGTCAGTGCAGTAAAATATAAACAAACATTAATTTGTTGTATACTGTATAAAATGAATGTAAAATCATAATACAGTAATTTGATAAGGTTTGTTTTTTAAATGAACTACATATGTAGTCAAAAATTAAATTTCTTCTACAAGTGACTGTTTTTTCACCTAAAAATAAAGATACAGTATTACAACTGAAAAAACGACAAATATTTACAGCAGAAGTTCCCTGAGTATGTGCTTACTTTTTTCATGGTTGGCAAACACAACCTATTCATTACAATGGCAGTTGCCTGCCAAGGCCACTACAATGCCGTTATGAACGTTTTAAAGCTACGATTCCAATAGTGGCATGTGTCTTTACAGGGTTTATTTCAAAATTCTACCCATTATATTTTGTTACATCAACAAAATAACGTTATAAATCGTCGTTTCGGTATTTTAGCGTTATTTTGACTTTAACTAGTTCAAGATTTTTCAAAATCAAGCAGGTTAAATAAAAAACTAAAACTGTTTACATAAGAAGAAACATGTCTTTAATGCAAAAATTTAAATTAAATTTCCATTCCGCTATTAATGTTACTGTGATATCCAATCGTTTCTATGAACAGTTATTGAATGCCAACACTGCTTTTTTTTAATATTTATATTTTTATAAAATTTAATTAGTGTGTGATTGAGATAAAAATTAAATATTTTTTAAATTAAAAAAAACATCCAAGTTTTTGCGAAACAAACATCGAGTTCGAATATTCTGATTTATAAGTTCAAAAATAAATCAAGTACTTAAAAAACAGGCCTAATAATATTATAAATAAAGTGTTCCAAAGTGAAACTTTAGATATTCAGATAATGCAATTTGAAACTTTAATTCACAGAATTATGTAGAAGGAATTAACAGTTAAAGTGGTCAAGTGCTATCGTTATAAAATATCATGATTTTCGTAGTTTAAATTACAGAAAAGTTTAAAGAATCGTATTATATTACACCGATAGTACATGAGCACTTGAAATGTGAATTACATTATTATTCTTTTTTTTTATTAAAACTTTATCCCACTTGTAACAAATATTTTTTGTCTTGACGATTTTTTGACGATTTTTGAAAATATAATGACGATTTTGACGATTTTTATTGGAAAATTTGACGATTTTATGCTCAACATACCTGGCAACACTGTAGCTAATTGATGCTTCGACAAATTATATTTACTCTTATATTATCGTATGAGCGATATATAAGAAATAATATCACTCATACGCAACCAATTACCTACTACGTATATAATATATAGTATAGCTTATAGTCATAGCTTAAACAATTAATATAATTTATTTTGCACTCAAATGTAAATTAATACTACACAGAGAGAAAAATTTAGCAATTTGCCAACTGAAATTCGGTTACTACGACTCAAATCCGGTTATTACTAGTTTCAGTCGGTTAGTAAAACTGAAAGTTAGTTATCACAATAAAGCTCGGTTAATTCAACTGAATTTAAGTTGTTAGACCCATAATGTTTAGAAATCTAATATAAATATCGTAGTACTAACTGAATTTATAAGTTGTTATCAATAATATACACTTTTCAATTCGGTTGGCACTTTATTTCTCTGCGCTTACATATAATTTACCATATTACTAAAATACATTTTGATAAATTTTAGGAAATTTCTCTTTTCCTAACACATTAAAAAACAAAAACATCTTTATAATGCGTTACGTTACAAAACCTCCAGCCACCGGAAGAAAGAAACAAACAAACAACATAACTTAACAAATCTTGATAATAAGTTAAGTTTTCTTATGAAGCTGGTTAAAAAAAGGTACACCCACACATACTTAGACGTATATTTTCCTTATAAAACTGACATAATAAAAAAAAAAAAACTAAAAAAATGAAACCAATTCAAAAACAACCAAATGTGTCTGTGTGTGTGCGTGTTGGACCAAAAAGAGTAACATTGCTGGTAGTAACAATTGAAGCAATAGAAATAATATAAAAAACAGAATGAACAAAAACACCAATAAAACTTCTACTTGTTTGCCACTGATTGTGTTCCTTAGGGCAACCAACCAAAGATCCTTTATATTGTTGATATTGTTGTTGTTTTTATAGTTGTTTTCTTTTTGTTGCTGTTTAACGTGAGTTGAAAGTGAAACACTTGAAAATAATTTTTATGGGTGCTATTGGTCAATATGGTCAAAAAGTATTTGGTTTTTTGTAAAGTGAAAAAAGGTTTCCTGCTGAAAAATAATCTTTTAATTACACTTATTTTTTAGAAAATTTTTAATGATATAACAAAATTTTTAAAATGAACTCGTCGTAACTATTTATAATCAAAAAGTTAAAACAGTCGCAATGTTTTCCTTGATTACGTATTTGGGAAACTTTTTGCAAACTTCTGTTTTGAATTACCAAATATGTTAATTTTTAGAAATTTCTTTGAAAGCTATCCAAAGAATAAAATTGTGCAAGAAAAAAAATTACTATTGATATGTCGGAAGTCAAAATGTGTCCTGCAATGTTGTAGCTGCCCTAGAAAATAAATCCAGCTTTTTTAAACCTACACTCACAATATTATTTCCGTAAAGACTACTGAATATACACATTAAATTAATAAGTTAAAAAAGGACTACTTACTTTTCGTTTAAAACAATTGCATTTTTGTTTTTGTCGATAAAGAACAATAAATTGTTATCGTTTATTTCAATATTTCAATGTGTTAATATAACAACTTTTTGTTTTAAATAGAAAATTTTAACGGAATATTTTAACAATTAATGAAAGTCCGTTTTTTGTTTGATTATTTTGTTTATTAAATAACAGACAGAAAGTTAAAAGATATATTTCTTTGGTAATTTAACTGTATATTCCATTGAAGCAAATTTACCGATTAAATATTTAAATAACTGTCGAAATTTTATGGAAAAGTTCTTGTGAGTGTATAATAATATTTTTTTTATCTGATCTCTTGATTTATTTAATTAACTAAAAAAAAAAAACTATTAAGAGCTCAAAAAATATGCCAATTTTTGTTTCGTTTTTACTCAATATATAAAAAATGACATATCGCATACCTAGTACAAAAGTGACTCAACTCAAAATTTTTCATTTTTCAGAAATCGAAAAAACATTTGCAACTTTATACCAATTGAAATATAAAGAAAGACATAACTGTTTTTTAGCAACAGTTAACAACAACAAAATACACTGATATTTTTTTATAGATAAACAAATATATTCTGCATAGTTTAAGCATACAAAACCGAAAAATTAAAATTTTGAGTTGAGTCACTTTGGAACTGGGTGTGCAATATAATGTATAAGTTTAAGAACAAATTTGACCCAAAAACAAAATTGATTATCTACCAAGCGCTAATACATAGTTATTTAAATTATTTGCCAATAATTTATGGTTACAAAAAGAGTAATGAACTTAAAGCATTACAAAGCATTACAAAGGGTTCAGAATAAAGCTTTGAAAACAGTTTATAATTTGTCATTACTATATTCAACATTGTGCCTATACAAAGATATTACTGTTACGGTTCTGCCAATTTATGGGTTATATAAAAAGCTACTTTTGCTACATGTTTTTAAATCATTGCATAATATTGGGCACCACACGAAATCAAACTGCACTTAACACTAGAAATAATATGAATCTACGAATAGCTTGGTGTAGGTTAGAAACTACTAAGCAGCGTGTGGAGCATATTGGTAGTTTAGAGTATAATAACCTTCCTCAACATTTAAGAAATATCGAAAGAATCTTAATCTTTAAGAATAAATTAGAAGAACATTTATTGCTAAATTTAGAAATGTTTCTTTTGTGAAAATCTTATTTACTGTACATGTATTGGTCTCATTTGAATTATTATATTCCATATAGTAGCTAGTTTTGTTATTTAATTTTAAATATACTCGTGCGCCCCCGTAGGCTAGTTGGTAGCATGCTCGCTTATCAGTGCGGGGGTCATGGGTTCGATTCCCACCAGAGGTACTGGTCTGTTTTCGCTACAACACGCCGAAGACCGTAGTAGCTAGTGCTCGGTTGGGGTAATAGTATATAATTTGTAATTATATAATTATTAATTAATAAAATAAAAATAAAAAAAAAAATTATTTCATTGCACAATTAAAGGTCGAAAAAAACATAATTTTTATTTTTAATAAAAATTATAACAAACTTGTAAAAAAGGCAAAGTACCGCCTAGTTTACTTCCCCTGTTTTGTTTACAAACTAAACAAAATATAAAAAGGAGAGAAAAACAAAAAACATGTATTGAATATCCACCAGAGGTGGATCTTGCACATCAAACAAGTTTTCAATTTATTTTGGATCAATGGTTATAATCTTTAACTTCAAACTCATATGTATAATAGTTCTCATGTAGTGAGTAAACTAGTTCATATGAATGTTTGATGTTTGGCATGGGATTCTTACCGCTTTCAAAACGAGTTCTGATGATGGGAACCTAGAAAATTCCCGAAATAGAGATATCAACACATTCCTGAAAGGGTCAAATAATAAATTTGAAAACAAAAAAACTCTATAGATTATTTGTTAGGACAATATCCTAATGAAGAAATATAGAGTATGACCTCGAACTTGAATAATTTTCACTTTCATTTTCACTTTCATTATTTGGAATATTTAATTTTATTAGTTGTTTTGTTTTCTTAACTAACTTTTTTTGTGCTTTTAAAATTTATATTTTCACTGTTGCCATTTGACAATTTTAAAAAATTGTCAGAAGCCAAGATATTTTTTCAAAACTTTTAAAAAATCAAATAACTTAAAAAAAAGTAATTCCAGATTTCTCCATAAAATTATATGATTTTTTTTTTTAAATATCTTTAACCGGATTATATTTTGTCAAAGTTTCAACTTTGGTTTATATTATTTCCACTATATGGAGCTTTAAGGAAAAAAAAACACAAAAATTTCTTAATGAAGCATTGTTCTAGATATCTTCAAAGTTTGGCTTAAAACTGTCTAGAGTATTTATGACGTTTCCTTAATGAATTAAAATTTAGTTTTATTTTTGAACATAGTATTATTGTGTGTGTGTCTTCAAAAGTAAGTATGTGTGTGCGCATTAAAAAAAGGTCAGTAATTTTTTGGTTTACTATGGACATTTTTATAGTATATTGATAGCTTATCAGTTTTGTACGCTTTTTCTTTTACTGCCTCCCTATTACAGACACAAAAACCAAAAAAGGTATGACTTACTATTTAAAGTTATCTTGACCAATGTACCTTTTCTTCTTATTGTAAGTGTATAAGTGTCTATTTTTTTTGCTGTTCTTATGATGAAGGGGGTTTTATAATATAAATCATGCTGACGGCATCAGGTGATTTAACACTTAAGATAACTACATTCCTTATGGGTTTCAAACTAAGTTTTTTTTTATTTGCTGCTGTTGCTGCTGCTCCCTCTATTGTTATAGGCCCTGTTGTGAGGCAACATCATTTGGAAATAATAATAAAATACAAAAACAAAAAAGTTTTCTTTAAGTTGTTGAATTTTATTGTTTATTATCAGTTTGAGAATATTTTGTGATGACAAATATAATATCTTTGCAAATAAAAAAAACAAAAAAAGTTTGAGTTACCTAAAATTTGTTATTTATTTTACTAGATACCGGAGAGTGAGAGAAATTATAAAAATTATAAAAATCATGCCATGAATTTGTTAAAATTTATAATAAAATGATAACACGTATTTTATTAGATTTGGGGGTATATTTATGGTAAACAATAGCAAATTGCTTAGAAAGGTAAAAAAGCTATAAAATAACTATAAAATTCTATAAGCATGCAACAATATATATCTAGATATATCTTATTCAAGAGTTATTGACTAGAATAGAAACTTCATGGATTTATTATTTAATTAATGAATGCCTAGAAATATGAAGCAACATAATTTAAATAACTGCTATTGATTTGGTAGTAAATACAAAAAAAATATGTTGTTGCGTATCTTAAGGCGTGAAATTTAATTAGAAAACAAATGAGGTTCCAGTCCCTGCTTAATAATTTATTAATTTAATAGCCTACTTTAGGGCTGTTATAAATAAAATTATATACTGCCTACCTTTGAAAAGTTTCTAACTGTATATTTGCTTTCTATTGTTTATATTATGAAAAATAACACAATTTTCCTAACTTCTAATTTTCTTTATAATATTTTAATAAACACTAACATTATTCCATTGTTTATACACATTTCACTTCTTTTGACTTTTTCCAGTTTAAGTTTTGACGTTGCTCATAAAAAAAAAAAACTTAAATTGACATTCTATACTCTTTCATAGCCAACTACAACAAACATTCATTGCTCATTGTCTTCTATCCTTCTACTATGGCTAATGAAGTTGCTGCTTTGCTCGTTAAATCTTGATATTTAACTTTTTAAATAATGACACTTTGACACACCATGTTCCAAATAGCAACCATGGCATCTGGATTGGCTGCAATTTATCTCTTTTGTAAAAGCTAAAGAAATAGAATACAAGCTTTTACTTCGTCAAAAAAATTTTTTTTTGTGTATTTATTTTTAAAACGCAGCATAAAATTTCAACAATGAATTCATATTAAAAATTGCAGTTTGAGTTAAATAAACAGCAGCAGCAAGATGAGTAGCTACAACACCAGTTAAAGGAAAATAACAAATGGCAGGCAAACGTTAATGACTGCAATTTGGCAAACTTTGTTGCATAGTTAGTAGTAGTAGACGTATACAACTGATTTGTGAAATGGTTGTCTGTACTAAATAAGCAAAAACAATTCACTTTGGGCATTTACTAAGCAAATACTGATATTGAAATTCTACTGATGATTGCTTGTGAGAGCGTGAAATCTTGATATGAGAAATTACAAGGGGTATAGCTTTTAATAAAAACCATTTTTAAGCTAAAACTAAAATTTAATAACGATAATCAGAGAACTAATATTAAAAAAAAACTAATTCTGACACATTCGGAAAAAAATTAACTCATTATGAACCAATTGCTCCATTTTAGATTTGGGATATATAAATTAATTTAAAATCGTACAAGCTTAGAAGAAGTTACACTAAAAAAACTAACTCAAAATTTATAACAAATAATATATATCTGCCCAAATTTCAGCTCATTCAAAATATTTTCACTTATGAATTTTTTTTTTTTTTGCATAAATTAAGTAAAATTCTTTTAATTCAAATGTTGAAAAATTTGCCAGAATTGGCACAGACGTTATTTTTATTGTTTTAACAGTATATCTGTGTTTGTAGCAAATTTCGGCCCCCCCCCCCCTTTTTTCTGTTATAGTTAAACTAAAATTGTTTAAACTTAAACTGAGCATAAATATAACAATCATTTTCAGTTATTGTCACTAGTAGTAGTTGTGATGTGTTGAATGTTGTATGTCGTAATGTTTTAAGTTTCTGAGTTTTATTGTTTTTTGTTGCTTTTACTACAATTTAAAAATGTTAATGTTTTTGTTTATAGTTTTGTCTTAATTTCAGAGAAAAAAAAAGTTGTCTTTTAGTCAACTATTTACTGCTAGATATTCAAAATAGTTTGTATATTTATTGTGAATTTTTTTTTTATGTCAACTATAATTAAGTCGATAAACAAAGATATTAAATGAAATTATTAAACATTTTATTCATTTCACTATTTTTATATTTATATTTTATATGGGGATGTCGCGCAATATTATGAGTTATCATTACTAAACACTATACGAATAATAAAGAAATATGTAGTTTATCTTTATGCTTACCAATATTGATAAAAATAATGATTTTAATACTAGATTTGCAAAAAAAAAAAACAAATTTTTAGAACATATGAAATTTAAACATAATTAATATCAATCATACGCCAGGCTGTGCCATAATATGAACTATGACACACCTTAGCGCATGAGTAATATTAATTACACTGCGAATCTCGAAAAATAAAGAAAGAGTACCGATCAGTGATCCTAAATATTTCGGTACAGATTATAGAGTTGTATAAAATTTAAATCTATAAAATTTTGTATTTTAAACTATCGCTTAACTTAGTCTCTATAAATGTAACTTTTTCTGTGTTAATATTTATTTGGGCAAACAATTTAGGTTGGTATTAGACACCAACAAAATTTAATCATTATTCAATAATTGTAATTGTTAGTACTTAAAATTTATCATCAAGGTAATTTAACTATGTTTGTAAACAGAAAATATATAAAATTAACCAAAACACAGTCACATCATTCAAATATTTGTTTTCCTAATCAATATTGAAAGAATATTATCTTCTACATTACATTTAATGCCAACAACCAACCACTTTTCGGAGATTTTATCCCTTGAATAAAATATTTGCAGTTAAAATCGAATATTAGTTTCGCCTGCAAAAAAAAAAAAAATCACTCTATCTAAAATATAAGTTTTCGGTACCAATTTTAAAATAATATAATGTGTTTTAATAGTTTTGGTAACTCTAATAAAATATTAAGACTAGCAACCCAATTTCTGTTGTACATACAAATCTATTTTAGACATTCATATTTAAACTTGAAAGAAAAAAATATTCAAGGTAGAAATTTGAAAATATAGATTCAAATTGTGTTTTGGCTAGAGGTAAAGTAATTGCCCGGCAAGTAGAAGGTTGCCGGTTCGAGCCCAGTTCGCAGAGAAAAATTTTTTTATTAATAAACTAATTTTAAAATAATAAAATTTTTTTTTATAGTTTTGGCAACTCTAATAAAATATAGAGATAAGCAACTGAATTTCTATTGTACATACAAATCTATTTTTAAACTAGAAAATATTCAAGGTTAAAATTTAAAAAACATATTAATTTAGGTATAGGCTAGAGGTAAAGTACTTGCCTGACAAACGGCAGATCGCCGGTTCGAGCCCAGTTCGAGGCATATAATTTTTATTTTATTAATAAAATAAATTTTTTTGAACACATGTGAATCTATTAATAGAATATTATAGTTCATAAACATAAAATAATCAATTATTACAATAAAAATTCGAAATTTGTAAATAAATGTCGGTTTTACAATAGTATTTATATTTAATAATAGTGATAGTACGTGGAGACACAAAAATTCGGTTGGCAAAAAATTCGGTTGAAACTACAAAACTGTTTTCTGTGTGTACGGAACATGTTATCTAGTAATAAGTTAAACTCATTACCCTTGCATTACTTTGCAACTGTTTATATTACTGACTGCCCATTAGTAACACCAAATTGATATGTTTAAATGTTTTTTTTTTTTTTTTTTTTTTTTTTTGTTGAAAATAACATTTAATTTAAATAAAAAGTGTTTTACCTGACAGTCAGGAGTCCAAATGTACCTCGTAGACATGCCTTTTTTAAAATAATATTGTCTGCGTATAAAAGTGGTAAATTACCTCCTTATTACACAGAGATTATTTTTCGTCTAAAACTTATAAATAATTTTATTTATAAAATGTTTGACTTTATTAAATAATTGAGCTCTAGGTCACGTTTGTATATTTATAAAATATCCTTTATTATTTTATATATCTCCAATATTTCGTCATTCTTGGAATGACATCTTCAGGGAGTATGAACAACAACAAACAATATCAAAAACAAAATTTCCTGCCGCTGACCTCCACTCTGGTCAACACAACATTTAATAAAAGAGATTTAAATGTAGTGTTGACCAGAGTGGAGGGCAGCGGCGGGAAATTTTGTTTTTAATATTGTTTGTTGTTGTTCATACTCCCTGAAAATGTCATTCAAAGTATGGCGAAATATTGGATATATAAAATAATAAAGGATATTTTATAAAAACAAACGTGACCTAGAGCTCAATTATTTAATAAAGTCATTCATTTCAAAGGTTGAAAAACTATTCATAATTTATAAAATTTTTAGTTAACACATTTTAAATTGTAATTTAACACACAATATAAAAAAAAAAAAAATTTCAAAAAAACTTATTATTTTTATACTTTAGGTAATAAAAGTTTCGC
This sequence comes from Delia radicum, assembly GCA_021234595.1. Lineage (NCBI taxonomy): Eukaryota > Metazoa > Arthropoda > Insecta > Diptera > Anthomyiidae > Delia > Delia radicum. The sequence goes on from CM037854.1 coordinate 227,643,840, forward strand.
TGTAAGGTGTTACCAAACTTATTACTGGGTAATAAAAAGTTTTGCTGGTACCTGAAATGATTAGTCCAGGCCACTTATTACCATTTTAAACTTCATATATACCACGTTTTTTTAATAAAAAATTTAAAATGGAATAACTTCAGTGATTTTAAGTCCGCGTGTGTTTGTCAAGTGGGAGACTTTCTCCTGTTTGCCAGTCTCTGTAAAATAAAAAAAAAATCCTGTTAATAGGATTGCTACACGCCAAATTTAAAGCTTCTAATTTCAGTTGTTTGTTCTGGGTGATTAATGAGAGCTATTTTTCCCTTTTTAACCATAACTATTTTTTTTTAAATTTAAAAGTTCTTTTTAATAAGGATTTATTGGAAATTGTAAAAAGTATTTCTTCCATAATTTAGTTCGAACTCCAGGGAACATATAATTTTTTTAAGTTAGCTTATTGCCAAAGAAATTTGGGCAAACCTTAAGGGAAGCAGGTTTATCCTTTAGAAAACTTAATCAGTAAATTAACCCATATTGCAGGAGCATATATTTAAAATTTTTGTGTTTTTAAAAAAAGGAGTTTGTCGGGCCTTTCTTCCTTTTTTATCCACATTTTTACCACGTTGCTGACAAACATTTTAGAAACTACTATATCATTGAATTATTAAATACTCCGGGGAACACCTATTTTAAATTTCATGTTTCTAGCCAAAGTGTTTCAGGCTAGAAACCTTTTAAGCCAACTTTTACCACGTTCCTTGCAAAAATTTGAAAAAGTTGAAACTTAAAATTATTATTTATATGATACATTTCATTTAAAGAGCTATATTTCGACCGAATTCGATCTAAAGTTTGATAAGTAACAGCTTTGAATAATTTCTAAACTTTTTGATCCACTGTTGCGTATGATTAATATTAATTTTATAAAATTTTACTAATTTATTTATATCTTTTTTAACTTGAATCGCAATGCAATAAAAAAAATTGCATATGGATTTTAAGATTTCTTAGAATTTACAACATAAAAATTTTATTTGTAAATATTAGATCATTATACTTTGAGTAATTTATTTTAACATTTCGGATTTGAAATAAGTTTTAATAATGGTCTAAGTTTGGTTTGCAAAACACATGGTTTGAAACTCAAACTCAAGCTCAGAAAATAAAGTCGGTTTTAAAAATTTGTGTTATTGTTGTTGTCTTCGTGTATTTTATTAATTTTTTTATGGCATTTTCGAAAAATCCATTCATATTTAAAATATTCTTATCTTGTCTATATTTGACTTATAAAATTCCACGTCGCTTATCTTTAGGACTCTGTTAATTATATTTGTCACTGTATTAATAATAATTCCCGAGGGTGTTTAGAGAAAACATTTACCAGTCTATCTGACGCCATATATTTCTGGTACCAATTAAACTTTAGTTGCTTTGCTTGTGAACAACTGAGTCCAAATATGAAAATTTATTATCTTAGTCAATCTCAAACGAAATTGAATTTGTCTGTTATATTCATTTAGAGCTTTCGAAGTACAGTCAATGTCATCTTTCTTAATAATACCAAATATATCATCAAAGTATTAAGTCAATATTTTTGGCTTTGTACTCATATTTCTAATCGCCACCTCAAATAATTCCTACATAGACGAGAGTCAAAAAGATGAAAACAAATGAAAAAAATTAGCCGAGGATATATAAGTCAATTGCTTACATCCCTGGCTGTTCAGAAAGATTTAAGCAATCAGACATTTATAACAAAATAAAATAAATACGAATTGCTCTAAAGACTCAAAATACATTAGATAAGTTATTCAGTTCCTCGAAATCTAAAGTATCTAAATAGGAAATCTCAAATTTTGTATGAAAAATTTGTTATAATGGTGACTAGTGCAACTTATATCAGAAGACATATGTTGGCACTACGAAATCAAAATTGAAAACCTAGTATTACTCAAATCAGACTTAAAATCAATTGAAAAACAAAAACATCTCTTGCAGTCCACTGCGCAATAACGAAACACAAACCAAGCTTTGACAATGTAAAGTTTATATAAGAAATGAAATACTCCACATAATTTGCGAGCCTGCTGATCGTAGACTTAACTATTAGAGCCACCCAGATAAATGTGCTCAAATATAAAGACACACAATCAACAAGTACAAACTGAAATCAAAATAAAAATAAATAATAATAAACAATAACCAGTCAAACAGTGCAGTTCACGTTCTTATTTATATTAATGTAAATACCCTATGGGGAATGACGAGTCAACTGGCCTAAAAGTGACTGGTTAAATAAGGACTTATCACAGGACTGGTATAATTTAATACTGAAGTGGGTTAAGCAGTGTTAATTATTTTAATATTACCAATCCTGTGACTGGTAAAGGGAGGACATACCACTTAACCAGAATGCTTATTAACACGAAAAAGCCATTTGGCCAGAATTTTACCCATTGGCAGCTGTTTTCGTTTTCGTTTATTTTGTGCGACATGTCCGTTTTGCGACAGTCTTGTGGTGCGCCCATCTTTGGTTAGTCCTGTGGGATGCCACTATGTGGTTTAAAGCAGGACAAATTATCCCCTCCTATGACAAGCCAATGTTAAAGTTGTCAGTTGTTTACATAGGGTAGGGTTTAGTAGAGGACCGGTCTCTGGCACGAAGGGACCGACTCTGTGGCACACGCAGAACCGGTCCCATTCCCCATAGGGGATGCCGAAGGATTTAAAATATTATCTAAATAACACTCTGCCGAAAAAAATCAAATTTGTGTAGAAATTATACCTCTCACCAGGGTATAATTAAAAAATAAGAAGTGAAATTGTGGTGGTATTGCTTTCAAATCGATTTTTTTTTTGAGTTTGCTAGTTATAGGTTAAGGTTATATCGAGTAAGCGATATAACCTTAACAGGTTATATCGTTTAAGCGTGTCTCTTCATATGAGTCCTTGTAGAACTATTGGTCTCATTATTTTTCCCATTCTCAACATCTTCATGTAAGATTTAAAAGTTTTGTAATTTTTCTAATATTTGTTTTACGAAATTTTTTAACATTGATACTTTCTAGCTTTAAAAAGATAAAAGGTTTGTGAACTAACACTATATGTTGTGTATCGATATAAATAAACTTCTTTGATTAACAATTTCTAATTTTTGAAATAGATCTAAACAGTTTAAAGTAACTTAAGACGACCTTGCTAATAAGTGGGTTAAGAAACTTAAAATATCCATTTGTATTGTTGAGTATTTATTGTCATAATCAATGATAGTATTCAGAATTTAGGAGGTGAGTCCTCTTTAAAAATCAATAAAAACAACAATATTTAACGAATAATTATGTTTTTTTAACCTAATGTAGACGGATTTTTAAATTTTTTATTTGCATAAAAATGGTCCGAGGAAAACACACAAAAATTATTAGTTTAAACAAAATGCCTCTCTTAAAAAAAGGGCACTTACCACTTGAAAATGATTACGATTTAAGACAATATAGTTATATCAGAGCAAATACTTGGCGAAGCTATTGATGACATAGAACTGGGCATCAAAGTAAATGGCCAATATACAAACAATATTAGATATGCTGATGACACGACTTGAATTGCTGATAATTTACAAGATCTACAACATCTTCTCGATCAAGTATGTCATTACAGTAAACAATATGGTCTCGATATAAACATTTCAAAGACTACATTTATGATCGTTAGTAGAGGAAATAATACGCCCTACGCAAGTTCATCTATGAATATAGATAACAAGCAAATATAAAGGGCATACAGTTTTAAATACCTTGGATGTTGGCTCAATGACAGCTGGGACTGTGATAAGGAAGTGAAATGTCGCATAGAAATGGCCGAAGTGCTTTCTGCAGGTTCAGAAAGATTTTAAGTAGCCGCGATATCAACATCAACCTAAGATAAAGGTTTACAAAATGTTACGTTTGGCCAGTCTTGCTGTATGGTGTAGAAACATGGACACTTAAAGCTGGTACCATGAACAGACTCGAAGCATTTAAAATGTGGTGCTATCGAAGAATCTTAAGTATAAAACGGACCGATAGAGTAAGAAACGAGGAAGTATTACAGGCTTTGAACAAAGACCGTGAGCTCTTAAAAAACATCAAGCGTCAAAAAACAAACAGAGGACCAAAATATGAATTGCTACAGCTCATTATCCAAGAACAGATTGAAGGAAGACGTGGAATCGGTCGCAAGCAGTTATCACGGCTCAGAAATAAAAGAAATTGGACTGGGTTACGAACAATGAATGATCTTATAAACACTGCTAGAAATAGAGATGATTTTTTAACTATAATTAATAATATTAATTAAATGTACATTATAAAAATGTATTTAGAATACTTATGTAAAATTTTAGAATATTTAAGTAGTGCTCGTAAAAATATGTAACATGTAAAAAAAAAAAAAACTAAATGTATGTAATCGCTAAAATCCAGAAGTTGATATGAAAATAAAGAAGAAGTTATACCAGAACGTATGAAATTTAAAGATAATTAATATCTATTATACGCCAGGGTGTATCATCATCATGTATCATCATATGGCACACCCTAGTGTATGAGTAATATTAATTATTTTAAATTTCATATAAAGGGTCCGCCATCTAACGTTTTTTTTTTCAACTAGTGCTTATTTCGTGAATGGTAACACTTAGCTCATGTCTGATTTGACAGATAATTAGTTTTATCCTTCCGCTGAACGAATATGGTTGTGTATACGCTTGAACAACGCTGGGAAATATTGCGAATCATGGTAATGTTGCAGAATGTGTGCGAAAATTGCGTACGGATTTTAAGAAGAGAAGCACCGTCAGCTCCGTATGGTCGTTATCTTGTGAAAAAAGTGAAAGAAACTGGCATCCTCATCGATAAACCAAAGCGTGAAAAGCCAAAAACAGTGCGTACACCCGAGAATATTGCTGCTGTGGCAGAAAGTGTGCGTGAAGCGCCATCAACATCAATTCACCGTCGTTCTCAACAATTGAACATTTCGGAGACATCATTGGGAGCTGATGTCGTTTGGCCACCTCGGAGCTGCGATTTGACACCGTTGGACTATTATTTGTGGGGTGCCGTCAAAGATAAGTGTTACGCCAACAAGCCAGAGACAATTGACGCTTTAAAGGACAATATTCGTGAAGCCATTTGTGAAATACAGCTGCACACAATCGATCGTGTAGGCTACTGCATGGCCAGCCGAGGCAGCCATTTGAATGAAATTATTTTCCATTATTACCCGGAAGGATTGTACTTTCAAATAAAAAAAGAAATTTGAGAAAATATTCAGTAGTTTTTTTTATAGCATTTTCAAAAAAAAAAAGTTATTTGGCGGACCCTTTATTAAATCATAACTTTTGAGTCTTACATTGCATAAAAATCAAATAATTTCCATAAAATTTTTTTAAATCCTTAGCTTTTATATAATTTAATACCACAATTCCTTATTATATATATGATATCATTAGGTCTCTATGGATTTCATATATTTATCAATATTTTCCTTGCAATTTTTATCTTAACAAATAATTGTGATAACATTAAGCAAGGGTCAATAGAGATGTTTTTTTTTTTGTCTTTCTCTCTTACATTATATGCCAAAAGACATTGATGTGTAGAGAAAAAGCATATATTTACTTTAACAAGTAAAGACCAAATTGCAACAAGCATTCAAGCGCGTTATTTGTTAGATCTTTAGAGAATAGAAGAAGGAAAAACAAAATTTGGTAAAAAGAAAACTAAAAATTTGTTGAACCATATTTATGTTGTGTATTTATTTATGTTTTCAACAAAACATTACCTTCGAAAGTTATAAGAAAATAGAAGAAGAAATAGAAAATTATAATAAAAAGAAATGAAAACAGTTTTTTTAAATGTTGAAACGAATAAAAAATACACTTTTTAGGATCATATAAGAAAAAGCCATACAAAATAGTAACTAGCAATCAAAAATTTAAAAAAATATTGAATTTTTGAATGAAAGACATGGTTAAAATAACTTTCTTAAATAGTTGTAGGAATCAATTGATCAAAGATTTTAAATTGTCCCAAATTAAATTTTAATATGTTTCAAACATCATGTTCAACTAAATATAACATCTAATTTCCAACTTCAAGAAGACAAACATTGATGAATAAACATTAGAATGTCTCTTAAAAAAAGATTTTTCGATTTTCATTCATTATGGTGGAAATCGAATTGTTTTGGAAAACGTGCCGAATTTCGATCGAAATAAGCCCTTTTAAAATCGTAAAATAACTCAACATCTTGACTATAATCGAAAAAATCCCTTTTTAATGTTTTTTATGATGGGACATTTTTAAAAAATTATTTTAAAATATAAAACAGTCTAATAATTCATGTTTCTGATTTTATTATTGTTGAAAAAGTTGTATTATGGTTGAAAAGTTGTTGAGAAGTTGTTTTCTTCTCTGCTACAAATTAGTTCATCGCTTGTATATAATTTTTGAAAATCTGACCGATGGCACGGTGAATTTTTCGAATATACATAGTCAAATATATTCCAAAATTTACTCTGTTTTCACTCAAACTATAATTAATGAATGGTTTTTTTTTTAAATACTGCTAAGTATATACAAATTATAACGCCGGTATCACTGGACACGTCATGTGACCGGTTCATTGTGAACGTTCACTGGACCGGTGTTTTATATGAAAGGGACCGGTCAGTTTAATATGGGCTAGTTCTAGGAGGAGGTCAATTGCCCTCTGTATGTAAAAGAACATTTCACACAACTAAACTCAAACAACATGTTAAAGGACTGACGCAATGGAAAATATCCTGAAACTGACGCAAAATTACATATCACAGAACCACAGAATTTGAATGCACTATTTTTTAACCAATACTGATTTTTTCAGATTGAAACGATTTTTCAGATTGATTCAGATTGATTTTGAAACGGTTTTATTTTCAACTACCACAGCCCTGGTACTTGCAGGCTCATCACATAATAGAGACTTTTAGACCGATCGCGTTGTAGGAACTTTGGCAACCGGTACTGTTTTCAACTACCACGGGACTAGTACATTCAGACTCACCACGTAATATATGCTTTTATTCCGATGACGTTTTATGTACTTTAGGAACCGGTCCTGTTTTCACATACCACAAGACTGGTACTTTCAAACACATCATAAGATATAAACTTTTAAACCGGTCACGTGGTAGATTCTTTAAAAACCAGTCCTTTTTTAACCTATCACATGATACTTTAAAAAATGATCTGCCCAGTTCCCAAAATTAAATTTTTCATTTCAATTATTCCCTTAATATACTCAAAGTTATCCAAGTAGAGAGTTCTGACTTCTAAGGTCAGGGACTATTTGGAACCCACTTTCCTGGGGCCATTTTGGACACCACCTTATTAACCCTTAAAAGTAGAATTGCGAGGATTAAGAATTTAATTTCTTCTTTAGTTTAGTAACCTTTACAATATATCCAAATTTATTCAAAATTTGGAAGAAGTCATTCTGTAAATTTCCAAGTGGTTATTTTTTTGGTCAAAAGTGAAAACATTAACCCTATACGGATCAATTTACATAAAATAATAAGTGGAATTTTATTTTGACACATTTAAAGTCTTTATAATCTTGTAGTTATAATTAAACTTATGTTGAATGGGTTGCTTTTGTGCCCCACCTGCGAAGGGTTAAACATTTTTTGAATAAAATAAAAGTTAATTATAGTCTTATAATATTAAAATGATATTTTTTTCGAAAATTGTGAAAGTGTTATTCTGCAACTTTCCTAGTTGGTACTTTTTGGCCCCAGGTCACTTAAGGTTAACGATTTTTAAATGAAGGTAAATATAATTAGAGTCTAATCAAATTTAAGTGATATTTTTTCGAATATTGCGCAAACTTTGATGAAAACCTTAAAATTTTAATATCAATATACATCTTCAAAAAAACCTAAAAAAAACTTTTTGCTTTGTTTCTAGCCTAAAGTGGTTTCTAGCCTAAAGTGGCTTCGATGAATTCAGAATTCCATATCTGAATACTATTGAGTATATCACAGTGCAACACGAAAAAAATAACCATATACGGACACCACTACGTGATAAAAGACTAAAAAAAAAGACCCGTGTCTCCCAATTTTTCCCAAAGTCATCTCCTTTTTTGTTTATGGGCCGCCAAATATTTGGGGCCTCGGTATCATTTTCGCAAAAAAGTGATCATTTTCTCAGGCTCATATCTTGCAAACCGTTCAGAATTTCGATTTACTCTCTATGGCAAAGCTGTAGCTCTTGTCATAAAGAACAAAAATTGCGAACATATAAAATCAAAAAAACTTCACCTTCCAGATCAAAATCGCAAAAAACTTAAAAAAATTCGATTTTTTTTTACCTTTTTTCCCGTGTTCAGGTCCATAGGTAGCAAACTGTTCAAAATTCAAGGAAACAATCAACTACAAAAATTTACCTAAGATCTCAGTAAACAAATTTCTAGAACATATAAACTTCCTAGAGATGATTCTTAACACTGTTTAGGTAGCGCGCAAAAGTGAAAAATTTTTTAATTTCATTTTTTTTCCTTTTTTCTCCTGTTCAGGTGCATAGGTAGCAAACCCAATTCCCAGGAAGTTTATATGTTCTAGAAATTTGTTTATTGAGATCTTAGGTAAATTTTTGTAGTTGATTGTTTCCTTGAATTTTGAACGGTTTGCTATCTATGGATCTGAACACGGGAAAAAAGGTAAAAAAAATCGAGTTTTATTAAGCTTTTTGCGATTTTGATCTGGAAGGTGAAGTTTTTTGATCTTATATGTTTGCAATTTTTGTTCTTTATGACAAGAGCTACAACTTTGCCATAGAGAGTAAATCGAAATTCTGAACGGTTTGCAAGATATGAGCCTGATAAAATGATCACTTTTTTGCGAAAATGATACCGAGGCCCCAAATCTTTGGCGGCCCATAAACAAAAAAGGAGATGACTTTGGGAAAAATTGGGAGACACGGGTCTTTTTTTTAGTCTTTTATCACGTAGTGGTGTCCGTATATGGTTATTTTGCCATGACTTAAAAAATTACACACAGTGTATTAAAGAAATAAATTAAATGAAAAATTAAACTTTTCAAAATTTTGAATTTTGGGAATTTTAAATAAAAATACGGAATATTTCACAAATGGGCCACTTTTGGCAGAAAATCGTCATGGATCAACATTATTAAAAAAAAAAATATATATATAGATATTTCTTCCATTAGTAACCATTTACAATAAAACTGAGAAGGGCGGCTTAGTGACTAATCCTTTTTTAATGGACAACCTAATAAATATATGTTAAACTTAGAAAAACTTAAAGTTTTTTTTACTATTCTATATTTTTGTAAGAAGCTAACAAGTCGATTTTTTTTTCTTCAGTTCTTATTTTTCAAAAAAAAACCTTGTTAGAAGAAGCTGCATTAAAATTTTTACTCAAGCGTAAAACTGTTATTTTTCTAGTTTTTTTTTCTGCCATGCCACTAAAGAAACTGCAGGAAAATCTATGTTGTTTGTTTTGTAAGAAAGCATACGTTCTTCGTGGAAAGAAAAATTATATTTTGTTTATTTATTGTGCTAGGAAAACGTTTACAGGATTCTCATAAAAGGATTATTATAAATAAATATAACATACACTCTGGGAAAAAAGTTTCATCATATTGATGGAACTGTTTCATAAATAGTTTGTCATAAATTATTTATTATATATATGAAGTTTGCATAGATTTGATGAAGAGTTTCATAAAAATTGATGTCAGGTGTTTCATAAATCTTTATCATTTTATAAAAGAGTCTCGTAAAGCGTGTGAACATAATTTTTTTGTTGTTTTCCTATGAATTGACATTCAGAATTTCCATTTGAAATTTAGAAATCATCAATAAAAGTTAAGAATTTTATTAAAATTGAGAAACTTATCATACACTGAGAGAATTACCTGCACGTTATCAATGAATTTTTGCATTAGATCTATGAGTTGTCACTGGAACTCGAAAATTTTCATTTAATTAATGCAGTTTTTCATAAATTTAATTAAAAATTTCATATTAGTTATTAAAAATTTCATACGAATATTGAAAAAGTTTCATTAAAACTTTGAAATTTAGAAATTTTTATTAACATTGTGAAGAAAACTTCATTAGTTTAGTGAAAAAATTTCATTAAAACTCGTCTAAGGAATTCTCTCTGTGTGACATCAATTGGAATTCCGAATTTTTAATCAGTTGATGTTTTTTAAAATTTGCATGGAATTTTGTGAATATAAATTTATTTTTTATAAATTTCAGTGGAAACGGAAATTCTCAACATCAATTAATTTTTTTTTCTTCGAAATGAAAATTCTTAACTTAGTTAATTTTTTCTGAATTTTAATACAAATGAATATCAATTGATATTTTTGAATTTAAATTTGAAATTCTGAGTTTTAGTTGATATATTTTGAATTACAGTTGCTAAAATATTGGGTTTTAAAAATAAATTTTCGTCATTGGCTGTAGCATTAATTGTGTTTGTACGCTACTAAAAAAATTTTTCATTTCATAAAAATTTATGAATTTGCTTCATTTATTAATATGCATAAATCATATAACATTTATGAAACATTTCATGAACAGCTATGAAACTTCTTTATATTTATGAAACATTTCATAGATCTTATGAACCTTGTCTTCAATTTAAACTTTTACGAAACAGCTTTATCATATTTAACAAGTATTACATTGAACAAAAATCAATGAAGTTTTTCTTCATATTTAGTAAGTTTTCCATACATATGATGATTCTTTTTCCCTGAGTGTACTTATAAAGGTAAATGGTAGTTTATAGATGGCATGGATATATTGTTTTTAGTAGAGTATACAATTTACCATAAATAATCACAAATGTTTAATAATGGGTTTATAGTTTCTTTTATTGGAAAAATAAAAATGAGTTGTGAGTTTAACATAATAATTGGAATAACGAAATGCTTATGAATTTATAGAAACATAAGTGAAGTGTAAAATATTTTAAAATCAAAAGCTGTTCATATAAAGTAAGTTTTGTTATTTCTAACTTTAATTCACAAAATATCTCTGGACCCCGACGCATAATGTAAATTTTCAAATTTTTAGACCAAAGGGATTATACAGAGCATTAAGTAAGAAACTTTCGACCCTTGCCGCAAAGACTTAAAATAATTTATTTTAAGCCCATGTAAACTCTTAAGGAGGAACCTACATGACAAATTTTTAGTTTTTAAGTATAGCCGTTTACACCAAATACATTGGTATTGACCTAAATGGGTAGATTTTCGCCATTAACAATTTCTAAAAGTCCAGTATTAAAGTGCCGGACAAGGAACTTATATTTCTTACTTCAAGTTAAAAGGTCCAGCAGTTTGAGCTGCAGGATTAATACCGCACCACCTTCTTACCACCTTCTTACAGAAAGTTCCAAATAGTTTTTATACTTCAAGGAATACACTATTTAAAATTCAGATTTAAGATCTGTACTTAAAAAAGTTTGAACAGGATGTTTAGGGGAACACATTTCTATTGTTTTTGCCCACCAACGTTAGAATTTCCTGAAAAAGACGCTACATGCCAACTTTTCAATTTCTAGCTCCATCAGTTTGTGCTACAGTTAGATTGCAAATGTAGTTAAAAACAAATGAAATTTCATATTACATTTCTGTAAATTCAACTAAAATTGTCATTTGATTTTTCACTGTTAAAAAAAAATAACCACAATTGTATAAGGTGGCGCAAAAATAACCTTCCGATGTGTTTTTTTTTTTATTACGTATTTATTATGTATAGCATTTTCTGATAGGAGGATTACTTTTGCGCCACCTTATAGTAAAAATTATCCACATATGCCGTAACAAATTAACAAACTTTTATTTGTTTTATTTTTTTACATAAAAAAAACTACTGTATACAAATAATGTAAAATCATAATACAGTAATTTGGTGTGGTTTGTTTTTTAGAATGAACTAAAAATGTAGTCAAAACTGAAATTTCTTTAACAAATGACTGTTTCTTCACTTAAAAATAAATTTACTTTATTACAACTCAAATAACTGCAAAAATTTACAGCAGAAGTTCCCTGAGTGTTGGTGTTTTATATTTCGTATTTTCAATACTATTTTAGCATGTTTTCATTCTAAATTCCAAAATATTTTGTTTTAGTAAATTACCCATGCATCAAGAAACATACGATTAATGTTAAGTTTCCAGGGCGGGTACTTTTGCCTTTTGTACAATTACAATTTAAACATAACTTAAATTTCACTACTGTTGCCGAATTGGTTTGATAAGGCCATCAATTGGGATACTTTTCCTTCTTAAAACAATTTATTTTTAGTTTTTATTTAAAAAAAATAAAACAAATAAATGTTCGTTTTTTTTACTACATATGTGGTTAATTTTTACTACAATTGTGGTTAATTTTTGAACATTACTAAACAAATGACAATGTTAGTTAAATTTACTGAAATGTAAGGCGTCCTTCAGTCAAGTGAAGTTTCATTTGTTTTTAACAATATTTGCAGTGGTCTTTACCTACATAGTATTCTATGTGTTATCCTTAGCAGTAATATTGATTATATTTCCCAATTCGTGAATAAAGACCACCCTGAACTTCCTCTATCAGACTACAAATAAATAAACAAAGTAGTCATAATCACATCCAAAGACTCCAGCGAAATCGCCATGGAAAATACGATCCCCTCATTGATTTTTATTGCTGAAATATGGTATCGTCCAAGCGATATCATGGTCTTCCATGGTCTTGCTCGCTTATCTGAATTGTGGTTGGTAATAGTACATATAACTAAACACTGCATAACAGCTCTGCAAACCAAAAATTTAATTTCCAACAGAAGTTCAATGGTATTCCGACAAAACTGAATAAAAAGAAATGTTGGCAACAAATAGGCCAAAATCCTAAAATCACAATAGCAAAATATTATACGTGGATGCTATGACATGTCACCAGTAGTAAATTAATGAGTCAACTCAATTGGTCTCAATTGTTATGAATCGTAATGGCAATTCTTTTATTTTTTAATTTTCTGTTTCAAATACATAAAACACATTTTACTGCCTACTTTTAGGGTAATTATTATACTTAGCTTTTTATAACTATGGAATTTCTGTTAATAGTTACTATTACTTACGAAAAATATTTACTAGTTTCTTTATCAATTCGTAATAGTGTTAATTTTCTTATCACGTGCTAAGACTCTATAAAATATGCTATAGTTTTTTTATTTAATTTTTTGCAAAAACGAAAATACTAAAACGTAACAGCTCAATTTATGCTGTAATCTAAAGGTAATCTAAATTTCTTTTTTGCTCTCAAGTATAAATATTCGAGAATTTTTTATGTGCCTTTTTTATAGTAATAACGCAAAACTGACAATGACCAATTTATACACACTCACGATGTAATAGAAAAAAATTGCTAACATATTTTTAGGAGCATATAAAAAAAGTGAAATATAGAAAGAAAATCACTATTAAAATGTACCCATAAATATTATAGCATTGTGTATATGAGGAATTTCAAAAATTTACGACACTTCTTGAAACTAACTTTAGGTGTGTCTTATTTCTCAAGGTTTTAAGAAGTGATAGGAAAGGTGGACAGGATTAGGTTGACTATATTTGAAAGATAAGACTTTCAAAGTTTCACATGGAAACGTGTTCACCAAAAGAATTCATGGTCAATTAAAAGTCGAAAAATTCAAAAAATTACTTGAAACTTGCAAGTGTTTTTTTTATTCACTTTATTTTTTCGCTCATAGTTTTTTACACTCAGTTCCAAACCAATACTAAATGGACTCACTAGACTTGGGAGATATGTTTACTGAAAAATTAATTTCCATATCGCTGCCTGGTGAAAAGTTGTATGGTGGTTTACAAGTGAAACCAAAATTTTTTGATTTTAAAATTTTCGCAGTTCTTTCTACGGGGCTTTTGCGCTCTATAATGGAATTAAGTTTTGGAAACAGAATTTGAAAAATGTTTAAATTTTTTACAGCTTGAGGTATATCAGTGCGATGTCAGCGCACCAATAATTGGCCAAATTGGCTGTGGAACAATCCATTTTTTTTGTTTATATAGCCCAATTACCTGATGTAGGTCCATGTAAGGGAATATTCCCTTATGATTTCCTGAAAATAAGTATCCCTAAACCCAACTTGTTATTATTAAACTGGCAAAAATTGCATGTTCTCCAAAATAAATCCACTTTTATATTGTAATACATGACAAAACAAATTTTGAGTGTATTTATATACTTTTTGGTGGTGTTATATATATTTTGAAATGTGATAATTACTATTGCGCAGCTTTAATTAAATCCAAGCTAAAACTGTGTAGTTTCAATATTTTTACTTATAAGGGAGGTATCCCGACTCAGACCGACAGGTCAAAAATTACCCCATTTTAGGGCTTTTTCGGTTTATCTCGTTCTTTTTCAAGTAACTATGGACAAATTTTTTATCAAATGAAGGGTGGTATAAAAATTATGTCTAAAGACTTTCAAGATTTTTTTATAAAAAATCATAAAATCCGGCGTTTTATTAAGAAATTGTAGTTGTATTACGTTAAAAATAATGTGCTTATTTAATTTAATCGATAGGTTGTCTAAGCCGATATTCGAAATCGTTAAGTTTTTATGCTACTTTTCCCGAATAGCCTTTTTTCGCTATATATCAAATAATTCAAAAATGTGGCAGCTTTGGAACCAATATACCTATATAGACAATATGGGTATCAACATTTTTGCTTTCTTGATTACTTTAAGTCTGTGTGGTTCTCGTAAACTAAAGACAGTTTTCATACAAAAACGAATGCATTGTCAACCCCAGTTCTTAACCCTTAAACGTGAGACTAGACAGCTAAAAAATACGTATATATATAATATATATAATACGTATATATTTTCTTATCCGCTACAACATATCCAAAGTTAATTCAAATCTGCGAGTTTTGACCGCCATAATTTAAATCTAAATGATTAGCGCGAATGAATTTAGCATTTAATATGCTCAAAAAGTTATTCATTTCATATAAAAAATAATTTTTGAAAATAGTTAACCTCAGTGTCGGAAGTTTTTAAAAGTGCTCATATGTATAATGTCCAGTTATGGTCACTATCGCGTTAAGCTCTTAGAAAAATATGTTGAACGTTTAGGTTTTTTTTTATATGCACATTTTATATTCTGTAAATGTGTATTGGAATAAAAAAAAAACGAATATTTAGATAGCTGAATGTATATGTGTTCGTGTGTGTAAACGGAAGTTAAGTACGTTTCGTATGTGTGTGGGAAAATTTTTAAGTATGAAAATGTTTAAGCATGTGTGAGGGCAAAAGCGTGTTGTTGTATGTGTGTAGTCGGTATAAATTCTCATAAATGTTTTTTTGTGTTGTTAACTAGTGATGTCAACTTTTTTGAAGCAAAACGCGCAGTCAAGTAATTTAAAAAGCGCTAGATGGTAAATTTTTATCAAAATGTCTACTTTTTCAATTAATTTTTGCTGCAAATCGGTTAAAAAGTCCAAAAAGCACTATTTTAGAAATAAAAGCTTAATTTTACATTCTTTTTTCTTAGAAATTTTAAAGATTTTAAAAAAAAACTATTTGTGTGCAAATAAAAAAAAAAACGCTTTTCATTAAAAACTTAAATTATTTTATGGTTAAATGAAAACAAAAATATGAAAAAGTTGTATTTTTGGCCTAAATTAGGTAAAATTGTGTTAAAATGAAACATTTTTGGGAAAAGGTGTTAAAGAAACTAGCGCCAACTTGCTGAAAGCGCTAAATTGGCATTGCTGTTGTTAGACATGTATTTGTCGTTGTCGTCGTTGTTGTTTGTAAAACGTCTGTATATGTTTACACGCATCTTTACAAAGTGTTTTGTTGTTGCTATTTAGTTAGTTGCTGTTACATATACCGCTATTGCTGATGCTTTTGCTGTCATTGTTGCCGTTAATATTGCTATTGTAAGTTTTTTATTGGGTGGTTTTGTAAATGTTTATGTTTAAAAGTGGTCTTTATGGTTGCTGCTAGTGGGTTGTTATAACTTAATGACATTGTTAGATGTTTGCTAAATTGTCGATATTAACAACAATGTTTGACATAATGTTGAATATACGTAATTCCTATTAAATAACATATATAAGTTGATATATGATGTGACATTTTGAAGGACTTTGTTAAACAGAAGATTTTATAATTTTGAGGAAAACAACTAAAAACATATTAGAAAGGAAAATAAACAACGTTTTTCTTTTCTTTTAATAAAAAACATTTTTGAAGGTCACGAATTCTTTAGAATTGAAAATTAGTTTCTTTTAGAAAATGTTAAAAACAAAGACTTTATTTTAAAATTTTAGCTATGCCAGCAAAAAAAAAAAAAATGCTACAATTTAGGTTAATATCTTAAATAGACATTTAACAAAATTTTCAACAAACTATTTTTTTTTGAGTGTATATATCCCGAATACCAGGTCACATTAGGGTACGATACCTTATAAATAGTATGAATGGTATAAATACAGGTTAATACTTCAATTGCGGAAAAGTGCCACCTTAATGATCTATCCTCCTTTCCTGTGGAACATGTTAAAAAATAATGTAAACAAATTGTAAGAGTAAAAAATCTGCCCCTTAACAAAACGCACGAATTCAAGAGCATCAATTACCATATAATGATTATTGCAAACAAAATAATCAAATTTAATGCAACATAATTTAAATAAACGTATACTTTTATATTTTGCAACTAATTTTGAGTGGTAAGTAATCGTAAAAAGAGAATACAAGGTTTATCAATTTGGGATAGACATGATGCAGATACAGACTTAGAAGTAGCAGAAAATTTTATTGAAAAAGAAATTAAAATGTTTATTACGGAGCCATTAAGTCCCAGAAATATAAATATATTTGAGTATTGGAATTCAAGCCCATTTACAAACTTAAAAGCTGTAGCAATAAAATATTTATCAGTCCCACCAACTAGAAGCAATTTGCATGGTATGAATGCGAAAAAATTGCTTTCTGTCATTTCAATATCAAACTTTTAATTTTAAATATTAAAGTTTAAGTTTTTCTTCTATATCAACTTAAAAATCGATCTACTGTTTTTCTTTGACTATAAAATATAGCACAAATATTTTATTCTTTTTTTTTTACTTAAAATATTACAACTATTTTCCAAATATGATTTTTTAAAAAAATATACCCATAAATTTCTATTTTTGTTTATGTGTAATATCTTTGTGGTTTAAATTTATTGATCTCAAAAAACAATTTATATTTTTTTTATCAAAACAAAAAGTTTGGCCACGGCTTCGGCCGAAAAAAAATGAGTTTGGTCGGACACTAACAATATTAATTTTATTGAAACAACAATGTATGGCTGTAGGAAACATAGTTTTGTGTGGTGTAATGGTTAACGCGTTGGACTGTTACACAGATGGTCCCGGGTTCGATTCCCGGAGACGACAACATCAACATAATATGCATGAATTTTCTATCACTTATATGTATCGCTGCACCCACCTTCGGTGTTCCCATAGCACTTAACCCCACCGAAGTAAAATAATGAATCAGGGCTATGAAACAAAAAGCTTCAATAAATTCACCAACTCTACATCAGGTGGCGAACAACAACTGTTCTAAGTCTTATCATCTCGCGCAATTACAGTGTTGCCATGTTTGAAGCCCTTCATCTTTAACCACCTTTCATCTCTCCACTATTCCCTTTCCAAAGAAAGCAAAACATTAATTAATAGGAATAATTTCTTCTCTTAAACAAAAAAAAAAAAAAAATCCTATTGCAACCATATTTTTGCTCTGCGAATCAAAGAATTTGAGTTAAAATGACATCGATTTGTTAGCGCATATTTTTGCATATTTTGCTTTAAATGCATATTTTTATTGCATATTTGTGCTTATTTTGCTTAAAATGTATATTTTTATTGCATTTTTCTTAGTTTTTCGTATAAATAACACTATCAATTTCTTTTTATAATTAACAAATAAACATTGAAAATTAGACATTTATAAAGTGATTTTAATCAAGCACCATCCGCAGTCTCTTTAAAAAACCTGAACTGGGATTTTGAAGGTTTACGGAGCAAAGCAAACAAAAACATGAAAATGTATGCAATTTTAAATAAATATTTTTCATGTTTTCAAGCAATTTTAATTGAATTCTAAAGTTAATTTGTTAAACATTATTTTTATTTTTAATAAAAATTATAACAAACTTGTAAAAAAGGCAAAGTGCAGCCTAGTTTACTTCCCCTGTTTTGTTTACAAACTAAACAAAATACAAAAAGGGGAGAAAAACAAAAAACGTGTATTGAGTATCCACCAGAGGTGGATCTTGCACATCAAACAAGTTTTCAATTTATATTTTGATCAATGGTTATAATCTTTAACTTCAAACTCATATGTATATTAGTTCTCATGTAGTGAGTAAACTAGTTCATATGAATGTTTGATGTTTGGCATGGGATTGTTACCGCTTTCAAAACGTGTTCTGATGATGGGAACCTAGAAAATTCCCGAAATAGATCTATCAACACATTCTTGAAAGGGTCAAATAATAAATTTGAAAACAAAAAACTCTATAGATTATTTGTTAAGGCAATATCCTAATGAAGAAATATAGAGTATGGCCTCGAACTTGAATAATTTTCATTTTCGTTAATTTGTATTGTTTAATATATTCTCTGCATATGTACAACAATTGACACCAACTTAACATTTAACAAATTTATATTAAAACAAATGTTTTGGTGCATATTTTTTTTTTAAATTTTAAGTGCATATTTTAAGATTTTTCATTCATACTATAGCCGCCTTAAATACATTTTTTTAAGTGCATAAAGTTCCTGTTCCTGGTTATAAATTAACAAATTTATTATTAAAAGACACACTTACCTCTCATGCTGTTCGATGTTGAAGTTCTATTGCTATACTGCGCCGGAGGTATGGTAGCTTTTTACTACATTTAGCCTAAAAATAATATAAAGAAAAAATATGTGTTGTTAATTAAACAGTTGTCTTAAATAGTTTTTAGTTCTATTGATAAATAACGACAGTTTCATTTTCCTTATTCAAATAAACAGAGAATAAAGTATTGAAAAATAAACGATGTGCAAAAAGAAATTGTATCTCTAACGAAACCAACGAGCAAGAAAAGTATACTAGCAGTAGACCACAATCCCTAAAGGCTTTTGATAACTTAGATCAAATTAAATTTGTGCAGCATTTTGAAATTTGGATATTTTATTTTTTTTTTCGTTATGTATGAAAATTAAAAATTCCCAGGTAAAAATAATTGATATGGCACCATTTAAGTTCTGACATAATTTGATCCGAAAAATGAGAACATCAAATTGTATCAAAAATAAATCAAATTGTAACGAAGTATATTTAATTGTATCGAATTACAAAAATTTTCATATAATTGGATTATATTATTCGAATTTTGTCCTCGTCTAATTGTATTAGCTCAGATCAAATAGTATATCATTAATTATAAATTTACTCCATTTTATACAATTAAATGTAACCACGTATGTTTTAATATGTGGCAATATAAAATAATGCAACATATAATTGTACTTCTGGTTTATATTGAGCCATACAAATTTATATATGTAAGCAATTATATAAAGGGTCCGCCAAATAACTTTTTTTTTGAAAATGCTATAAAAAAACTACTGAATATTTTCTCAAATTTCTTTTTTTATTTGAAAGTACAATCCTTCCGGTTAATAATGGAAAATAATTTCATTCAAATGGCTGCCTCGGCTGGCCATGCAGTAGCCTACACGATCGGTCCAATTTTTAAGCACATTATCGATTGTGTGCTGCTGTATTTCACCAATGGCTTCACGAATATTGTCCTTTAAAAGCGTCAATTGTCTCTGGCCTGTTGGCGTAACACTTATCTTTGACGGCACCCCACAAATAATAGTCCAACGGTGTCAAATAACAGCTCCGAGGTGGCTAAACGACATCAGCTCTGCGGCTGATAATGCGATCTTCAAAAACAGGGCGCAAAACATCGAGTGTAGCTTCGGCTGTGTGGCACGTAGCGCCGTCCTGCCAAATGTTGCCAATATCCTCCTCTTCAATTTTTGTGAACATAAATTTTCACAAGATAACGAACATACGGAGCTGACGGTGCTTCTCTTCTTCCAAAATCCGTACGCAATTTTCGCACACATTCTGCAACATTACCATGATTTTCAAAGTAATGCCGCAATTTGTCCCAGCGTTGTTCAAGCGCATACACAACCATATTCGTTCAGCGGAAGGATATAACTAATTATCTGTCAAATGAGCTAAGTGTTACCATTCACGAAATAAGCACTAGTTGAAAAAAAAACGTTGTTCATGTGTCATTATTTCATTTCAAAGGCATTCAACAAAAACAATAAATGGAATAAACAGCAACAACATAAGCTGTTGTTGTTGAAGTAAATGCAAAAGCAATGAATGTATGAATGGACAACAAAAACGAATGGCCTCATTCTGTTCTTTGGTGCGTAACATACAGCAAAGGCAAATTGTACTATTTCTGCAGAAAGGTGTTCTGTAACTAGCCACGTGATAGGTTCTTTGGGGGCAATTGACTGCTGATTTAAGGATGTTAGGACTTTTATTTTAACTTAGATTTATGAAGTGTCCATATATTTGTATTATATTATATCGACAGAATGTGATTGATAACAAATACAGATGCTTAGATCATCATTGCAAACTTCTTCAGAATAAGTAAACAGTTACTAAACCAGTGTTAGGATGTGAGTTATAAAACTTCTTGAAATTAAATCAAATTTGTATACATTCAAAAAAAAAAAAAAAATATTACCACTTTCCTACAAAACGGTTATTTTTATTGAAAAACCAAAATTTAACCTAAATTCCACGTACTTCCACAATCCTTGAAATGACATACTAACAATCACATTAACAATCCTATACAAATATCCATGTAATCTTTGTTTTAATTTGCCTCTTGAGTATATTATATTTAATCGAAATTTTCTGAATATCTTAGCTAATAACTATGACAATGACAATGTATAAAAAGAAAACAAATGTATTTGTATTTTTATATGGCCTACTTAAAGGCAGTTTGGCGTTAAATGCTTTCACTAGTGATCATTTAAGAGTGTTTATGTACAATAATGAGGAAACATTAAACAACATTAAGGCTAAAAAAAAAATTCTCAAAGCAAAATGGTTTGATGCGTGAGTTAACAAATTTTATAGTTATATGCAGAGCAAATGAATAAAACAAAAATGGAACATAATAAAAATTTAGTGTTCTTATTTTGTATATATTTTACTTTCAATATAACCATCATTTTTGATTGGCCAATGAAAATTTGACAAAGAAAATAAAAATCAAACATAAAATCCAAGACAATATTAAGGAAATTTGTAGTAAATATATTTTAAAGCCAGAGTTCAATATAATTATAGAATTATAAAGAAGTTTAAAGAAAACATAATCTAAAACATACTAACAAAACTTACTTAAAAAAATTTAAAATGAAACATTTTCAAAACTTTATATCTGCAAACAAATTTCTTTCAAATCACAATTTGATGGAAAACTGTGCACGGATGACAGAAATTGATTAAAGTTTTAGAGAGAAAACCCAATTTTAGTAATTTTATATTATATTTTTATATTTATTATATTTTTGAAAGCAATACCATCTACGAACCAATTTCTTTAAAATCACAATTTGATGGAAAACTTTTCACTGAAGGCATAATTTGACAAAAGTTTTATAGAGAAAAACTTATTTTAGTAATTTTTTTTAAATATTTGTCATTTCTCTATCAACCGTAAGATATATTTTTGAATGCAATACCCTCTATCAACCACATTAAGGCTATCGATATACTAAAAACTGCTATCAACCACATTAAGGCTATCAGTATATTAAAAATATGTTGAACAAAGTTGTTTTCGACAACTGTTGAAATGATTGAATATTGATATGTCACATAAAACACGTTTTATTTAAGAGTACTACACTGAAAGGAAAAGCTTTACAATATTAAAAAAACTTTCATAAATGGGATGAAAGCTTTATTGATTTTAGTACAATTTATGAAACTGTTTTAAAAAAATATTGTTAAAGTGATGCTTTTCGGAATTCCACCCGGATCTGGCTTAATTTTTATACTGAAGTGAGTTAGTACTCCACTAGACTAAGAAAAAATTGTCCATTTTGCCCTATCTCTTTTGGTTTTTGAGATGGGCCATGATCATACAAAAACTGGACAATTGTAAAAGTTATGAAGAATATCTTATAAATGCTAATGAAAAGTTCTTATTTAGGAAAACTTCATAAATATGTTTCACAGATTTTCATCTGAATGAAACTGTTTCATAAATATGATGAAACCTTTTTTCCTTAAGTGTACTATAATTTACTTTATTTTTTTGTGAAATTCACATTACATATCGACCATTCATCATCAAATGGGTAATGAGTTAATTTTGTAATATATGATGATTTTGGGTATTAGCTTTTCTATTATTTTATGATTCTTTATATAAATAAGACTATCATTACTTTAACGATAATTTGGTCCAGTCAAAGTAGTAGTACGCTATGTAGCAATGTCCAATTCGATTTTTTTTTTGTTTCTTTTTAATTCTTTTGTTATTTACTTTTTGTATATACAAAAATCCTCTATCTACCATAGCTCCGCGAATAACGTAACATATTACATTATTTTTATACATAGAATTCTGTAGTCCTGTTTAATTAATATTGTTGAAGAAAGATTGATTTATGCTTTAAGAATTTGGGCATACAACAGTTTTTTTTTGTTCTGAAATACTGTCTTTTGGCTCGTAGAGGATATGGAATAAAAACTCTCGATATAAAACATTTCCTCTAGAGAAAATTTCTGATTTTGTAAAGAAAATATCTAAGGAATTTCTCAATTTTGTGAAGAAAATATCTAAGGAAATTCTTAAATTCTAGAAAAAATATTCACTTATATTTCCAATATTTATTTATATTAAAAGTCCTTCTTAAGACTTCTTTATATAACCCCCACAATAACAAAAGCTCTTCCTTACAAAAAAAGCTAAAATTATTAATTATTTCCTATAAGTAGTTCCAAAATATCATGTCATTTCATTGTTTAGCAATTTTGTTCTTTGTTAAATACAATTTCATTTGAAAATACCATGACAGTTACAGTTCATTAACCATCTTTAAATGTCTCTCTTTATGTCATGTTTAGACACTAATCTTTTGATTTAATTTCATACAATATACAACGCGAATTACTTACCAACACTAAAGACAATTTAATCCTGTACAACACAATGAATGGTCAATACATGGATTGTATGTCGCATTCAATGGTGTGATTCAATGGTGATTATCAAACCATGTTGAACAAGCTGAAACTTTGAAGCCACTAAAAACAAAATGACAGTTATAATACTATGGGTAAGATTAACTAAATAGAACATTTTTGACAAGAGTCATAAGGGGAGAGACAAAGGGACAAAGAGATATGACGAATTTCAAAAATTTCGACAATTTGAGGTAAAATATTTTTAAAAAATTTGTTTTTTTGTATGAATTGACTAACCCTATTTATATGTTTATCTTTAACGACGCAAATATTATGGCGGTTTTAAGTTTGAAGCAAATTGAAAATGTTAAAAGTACAGTTTTTGCTTGGATTTAACTAAAGCTATATCAATTTATAGATCTCATTATATTTATCACATTTCAAAATATATATTTCACCATCAAAAAATATGAAAATACACTCAAAAAGCCATTTTTCTTATATATTAAAACTTAAAAAGAAACCCCCGATTATTTAGGAAAACACCCCTTTTTTGCCATTTGAATGATATTGAGTTGGGTATTTGCAGGAAATCATATTAATTACATTTAAAATCGCAAAATTAAACATTTTATACAAGAATGCTTTTTGAGGTTATGCAAAATTTGTTTGCTCTATAAAATTTAAGATCCCTAACATTTTTTGATGCCTTTTCAATTTAAGTATTAAGCTCATTCAACTCATTTTTTTTAATATACGCTTTCCCGGAATTGATACAGCGCTTTAGTTGTCACAAAGCGAAATGAGTTTGGAAAAACCTGCCGGTGTACACACTACACTCATAATAATTCATACACAAAAATACGAAATTATTGTCAAAACTGCAAAAAATTTCGTTAAATGTACAAATTTTCGTTTATTTTACAAAAAATTGGTTATTTGACATTTTTTTCGTAATTTTACGCATGGATTATTATCAGAGTAGGAATGAAAGAAAAATAATTTTTTTTTTTTGCACTTTCTCAATTTAGTGCGTCGAGAAGATTAACTCTACTCTAGTATACCTTGCTAACAGTTCTCAAGACACTTTTTTATAAAAAAGTTGAAAAAATATAATTCAATTTCGCAAAATTTTTAAAAAGTTCTTAAAAATTTTTTGTTTAAATATATTTTAAACTGACTTTTCGACTCAGCTTGCTTATTTACCGAGAAATTCAGTTCACGCAAAACGCTAACTAATTTCATATATAACTGTATATGATAGTCGCAAAAAACATATATTCAAAAAATGTACGCCAATTTCTGGTAAGCTTCTGATGTTCGTATTGCATTATTGGTGCGCTGACATAAACTTCGTATGCCTCAAACTATATAAAATTCCACCGTTTTTTAAATACTGTTCTTAAATTTCAATATATTCAATGGTGAAAAAATCCTTTAGAATAAACTGCGAAAGTTCAAAAATCTGGAATTTTTGTTTCACTCGTGAAGTATCATTCAACTTTTCAGCAAGCAGCAATATGGAAATTACTTTTTAAGTGAATGCAGCTTCTAAGTCTAGAGACTCTATTTTGTATTAGTTTGGATCTGAAAATGAAAAACTATGGGCAAAGAAATTAAAATTAATTAAATAACTCTTTCCAGTTAAGTAGTAGTAGTAGTTTTATTTATTTTTCGACATTTGCCCATCAATTCTTCACATTTCAACGTGAAACTTTGTATGCCCTAGTTTTTAAGTATAGTCTACCTAACTCGGTCCATAATTTTTTTAATTCAAAAAAAAAAAAAAAATTGACAAATAAAATGAATCTTAAGTCAGTTTCATCCGGTGTCGAAAATTTTTGAAATTCCTCATATACATGTTTTTGATTTGCAATTACTCTATTGTATACTTGATTAAATGACACAATCAAAGTCATGTAGAGTAACTATAATTTTCACTGGCCTTAGACTGTGTAGTACCAAAAAAAAAACATATTCAAGTTCATTTTGCGTGCTAGCAAATCTTTTGAAGTGGGGTGTATTGGTCTTAATACAAAAATTCTTTTCACTTTAAAGTAGTCTTTTATGCAATTACTTTAATTGTAATTATCTATTTTGGTCTATCGTTTTTAATTCATTTCATATGGACATGCAAAATCAATGTCTGTGTTTTTCAATTTGATTACAGAAAAAAAGAAATTCCACATAAGCTTTTTTTAAAATGCCTGTAATTTCCGGGTGATTTTCTACTTACTATTTGTGCCGTCACCAACCACTATTTGGTGAATTTGTTTTGGTCACGCAACAAAAATGTTGCAACATTTGTTGAGGTGCATAAGAGAAAAAAACAACACATACACATTCGCACACATAACATGACACAATACATACAGTATTTTGCTTTAGAATCATAAAATAAAGTGACAAATTTCAACAGGGAAAGTGTGCTTATATAAGTAAATGGTAATATTAAAAATTTCATTGCACACTTTAAGGGTTTTATATAATACTAGAAGAATTTTCCTTAAAGGACCGCGATTTTTAATTTTTAATAAAATTAATAGACTCTTAATATTTTAGCGGGTCGCGATGTATCAGAAATTTTAGACCACAAGTAGAAGATAATTTTATTATTTCATTCTTAAAAATTTTATGGTGAAATAAGACTTCCACCTTTATGATTTAAAAAATTTTTCAATCTGAAAATAATAATTTAAATATATGTAGGAAAACTCTGGAGAATTCTACGAAACGATAGCAATTTAAATTTACTTTCGTCAAAATTAAATGGGCAATAAAATCAAATTTTCGTTATTTTTACGAAAATTTCTTTTCGTTCATTATAGATAAACAGACAATTAGTCTACACACAAATGCGAAGAACGCCAGAAAGACTTTAATCGAATATATTCTGAAATCTCCTAGAACCCTATGTCTTTGAGTCCTTCCAGTTATAGAAAACCTAAATTCCTTGACCGTTAAATATTATAAATATTCCCAAAAGTTTTGTTTGTTAAAGATTTTAAAAATAAAAGTGAACAAATGTTTTAATTAATTTATTCCAAAAGCATTTAGACATATTGACCAAAATCAAAGCCATATTGCCCAAAAAAAAAAAATAAAAACTACAACAAAAACGTATTCACAGTGTTTTTTGGGGCGATATGACATTTTATATTTGGGCTTTATGGTTTTGAGCGCTATTACCTAAAGCCTTTCGGTATATTTCAACTTTTAGATTTATGATGAACACCTTGTTATTGGCTTGTTTTGCTTTAATACCGCGGCAAGGATACTTAAGGATGTTTTCAGCATTCAGTTTGGAACTTGATGCTAATTTTGTAGTTTAGTCCCACTGGCTTTTACAGCAGCAAATGGATTTTATTTTCTTAAAATTACACACATACCAGACACCTTATCAAAAATATTTTTCCCGGTTAAGAGCTCATTTACTGCAAGACTGACATAACTCAAAAAACACGATTTTCCAGAAAACGAGTTTAAAGTTTTCAATCCATATCTGCCTCGCTAGTCCCTTTCTCTTTCTTTATTTGGTTACGTTTTTTATAAATAGGGGGTTTTAATATATTTTTCTCTTAGTGAGAGTTGTGTGCGAATTCGCTAATTTTTGAGAGACAAGTGAGTAGCACCATTTCTCTATGAAGTATATACTCTTTGCACCCACTTAAAAAAAAAAATATATATCATCCTTTATCTCCAAAAGTATACATGATATTAATATGAAATTTTTACACAATATAAAGCATGATATAACTAATAAATCTCCATCATTAACTCAAAAAACGAATTTTTTGACTTATGGCAGTCTTGAAGTAAATGAGCGATATGTATATGCATTTTTTCATTAACACATATGAAGTAATTCGGGGTCAGGATTCATATATGATAATACGAGGATTCATATATGATAATACGAGTTCATATGCGATCATGCATGTATATATTACCTCAATTTTCTTTAATGTATATATGACCATGTATGGACATGTATAATTACATATGTAAGTATTACCCCAATTTTTGTTAATGTACACATATGACGATATATGATCACTCATATGAACATATATGAATCATTTATAAATACATATGAATCATGTATTTATGCATGTGGAAATGTATGAAGCATGTGTGCTCATGTGTGAATCCATATATGACGAATACCCCCTGTATTAATATTGCAAAATCAATCAATATATCTTGATATAATTGCAAAACTCATCAGAATTTAAAGTGTGGCAAAAAAGGAAAAAATCTTCCCTTAATGTCCTTTTGGCTTAAAATATAAAATTAAAAATATGTTGTAGGTAAAGGTCTAATTCACTAAAGAAAATGAGTTTAAAATTTTTAAAAATTAATGTGTTAAAAATCAACATATGAAAACAGCTGGAAAAAGAAAATTTAGCATATACGCTCGCATACCACCATCGATGTCTTCAAAGGCACGATTGTTCTAAAAATGTATCTGCCACTTTCATCAGGCTGTTAAGCTATTATCTTTTAAATTTTCGTAATTGTTAGAATTTTTATTTTTAATTTTTTTAATCAATATCTTTTCATGGATACTTCCCTTTTGTAGTCATTAACAATGACATAGGTACCATTTTTAGAATTACACTAAAATTCTATGGCAAAATAATTAAAATGCTATATCAAGCATGATTGAACAAAAAAAAAAATAGGGGTAAATAATTAATTTGTTTTTAAAACCAAAGTTTTGTTGTAGAATTCTTTTTTTTTAACTAGAATGTAGTGCTTTTACATTTTTTTTTAGAAAACTCATAACAATAATTGTTAAGTCCTTAGCTAAAACAATGTTTTAATTAAAAATAACCTCTTTGAACTTAAACCTACAAAAAAAGAAGTGTCTGAAAAAAAAATGGAAAGATAATAATGATAACAAACATTTTTTAAATATTGTAATTTTAATAAACCAACAACACTTTGCACTTTAGTTGAGTAAATTTACAATATATTTAAAAAATATAATATTTTTATTTAAAAAACGATGATTATCATACATCAGATAATAGAGTAGTACTATATATAATAATGGTAGAAGTGGTAATAGCGATTATGATGGTATGTATGTTGTTGTATTTGTTGTTGCTGCTGTTATTATTGCTGTAGAACAAGTTGCAAGTATGCATTTTAAAGTGCAATTAGTCAAGCATGCAAATTCATAACCACTTATGTTTGTATGAATGCCTGCTTTAACTGTGTATGTGAATGTGGATTGTATATACATATTTGTGTTATGAATGTATGTGTATATAAAGGTTCATTTATAAACATACATATATGTAGTTACACACACACAAACACATATTTTGTTCATACATGCGTGCAAATGACAACGTTGCGTTTTATGTATTTGTTTCACAAATTAAGTTTGCATATTTTACTGCTTTTGAATTTAAAATAAACAAACAAATATACTCATATATGCACACAAAATTTAAACACACGCACACTCATATTTATATACATATACACGTAATATACAAGTACATGTATGAAATATAACTAACACATAGACGAACACACACACATACAGTTGCTTGCAATATACTATAAACAACAACTACAACAATATACTTTTGTGTCAATATTAATTGCTTAAATAAGACAAGTGTGTGTATTTATTTTTAAATAAACTTTTAACACTTAAATTCATACGTAATTTAAATAAATAAAGTTAAAATTTATTTTTTTTCTGTTTGATAAATCAACTTCAAATAAATTGTTGTTCATACTGATTATAATTTTGAAATAATTATTTTTTTTTTTTAATATTTTAATGAGATTTTAATATTTTTTAATAACTAATAACACCATTCAACAAAATGAGAACAATTTGATGTATCGGCGTTGTGAACCTATCATTTCTGAATGACTTAACCCTCTAACTGGCAAACAATGTTTTGCAATGAAATTCATACCATGTGCTCCACTCGAAAAACAAATAATAAGTTTTTCAACAAAATTGTTTTTCATTGGGGATTTTTGAATTTTTTTTTTTTTATTCATCGTCTTCTTAGACAGTGTGCAATTAATACTATAATTAATATGCACATATTTTTCAATTGTTTGAGATAGGCGTGGTAGAGAAGATTAAGCATACTTTTCTAAAAATCATAACTACATTGTAAATTTTTTATTGAATTAGACTGCGCAGTTTCTGGTAACACAACCTTCATCAGTAATCCTTTTTGACAATACTGTAATTATTTGTTATGGCTTTTATTGTTTGATTGCATCTATATGAAATGTTTATTTATTAAATGCAATCCTGACCGTGGCTTGAACCTGCTTTCGTTGCCTAATTTAGGAGATATGAGCCAAAATATTTTAGCGTGCATTTTGGAAACTAAAGTATATAAAAGAGAAGTTTTGAACAAAAACTCTCTTACCAAGATATAACCACGATCGAAAAACTATTTTTTTTTGTGCTCCTATTTAAGACGATATCGCAATTTTCGGTTTTTGAAAAAAGCTAAATTAGGCGAAAAAGTATCTAAACTTCAATTTATGTTATTCAAACTTCAACGTTTTGCTATTAATACCCAATGTCTTCTTTCTGCAAAATTTCATACAAATCTGTCTATTTGTTTATAAGTTAAGACGATGTCCTTTAGAGGAATCCTAATAAAATCCTGTGAGTCTTTGGACTAAAGTAAGGGCTTATTATTAAAGATAAAGCTTCAATCCTACTTATATTTTATTATAAAGAGTTTTTAGTCAACTTAAATTGGTTTTTCAGATTTTTGAAAAATTAATTTTTTTAAAAATAATTACTTTTTGATATTTTATGAAATTTTGATTTTGAAGCTTTCTCGCTTCCAAACCGTGGACGGCACACGAAAAATTTATTTGCAAAATATTTAGAAAATTTAGTTTTCTATCGGAATATATATATAGTATAAAACGGTCATTTGACGCATTTGTGGAAAATTTTATGAAGACTGCCTTGAGGCCGATTTTGCCAAAAAAATCATCTTTTCAGATGAAGCTCATACTGCATGGCCAGCCGAGGCAGCCATTTGAATGAAATTATTTTCCATTATTAACCGGAAGGATTGTACTTTCAAATAAAAAAGATATTTTGAGAAAATATTCAGTAGTTTTTTTTTATAGCATTTTCAAAAAAAAAGTTATTCGGCGGACCCTATAGTTAAAGAAATATTTACAAAGAATTTTTTTTTAGAAAATTTAAATTTTTTGATAAACTTTTTGGAAAAGAAAACTTAATCAAAAATAATAATGATACTTTTTTGCAATGCCTTCTAATTTGATTTATTACACATTTCAGAAGTTGCGATAATATTCCCTATATATATATATATTAGGGCAGGTCGATTTGTAGGGAGGCAACAAAATCGCTCAACGTACAAGGAAAATCGTATTCTAGGGATCAAAATAAGAAACTTTGCCGAATGAACCATACCTCTAAAACGAATTGTGATGTCCGGCCTTTTGACCCCTAGGGTCAAATTTTGAAAAAGTCCACTTTGATATTTCAGAAAGTAGGAGGAATCTCTCCAAGATTATGGGAGCTACCTCTTCTCCGGGAGATGCGCTAGCAGATTAATGCATAAATCATCATTCTAGGTGACCATTAAGGGGTTAAAATTTAAGTTGAAAGAGGGCCTTTTTAGCCGTGTTTTTATAGCAGGTCAAAAGTCGGGACATCAGAATTCGTTTTAGAGGTATGGTTTCTTCGACAAAGTTTCTTATTTTGATCCCTTGAATACGATTTTCCTTGTATGTTGAGCGATTTTTAAATCGACCCGCCCTAGTATATACATATATTCACGATTTCGCAAATAAAAAATCTACAAGAATAAGAGGATCTACAATTTTAATATGTAACTTTAGTAAACATCACGAGTTACTTAATTTACTTCCTCTTTTTGTTTAAGGAAAAATTAGCTTAAACTAAACAAATTTTATATTTTTTTATGCCTTAAAAATATGGAGTCTGTGACAAATCCTAACAAAATTTAGATAAAAACATTATGCGTTTTTCTAAAAAATAACGATTTTAAATTATGTATATTAAAAATATACTTTTTACATTTTCTCCACAGTAAATTCATACAAAATTAATTTTAATAAAATTTAAAACTTTAAAACTTTAAAACAAAAGATAAAATAAAAATGTTAAAAAAAGTTATAAAAATTCCATTTCAGATTGAATTTTCTGAAAATTTTGTTACACAATTTTGTTATATATTAAGTGGAATATTATTATTATTATTATTTATTAATAGATATATTTAATTGTATTTACATATTCATTTTTGATTATTATAATAATTTAATATCTATATTTGGCATAACATATTTGTTGTGAGCCAGATTGGCAGATTGCTAGTATTTTCAATACAATTCATTTAGTTAATTTTTAGATTTATATACAAGTTTGTGAGATTTCAATTGAAAAAGTTAACATGTTAAAAAGATTTGAAAAAAAGAGATTACAAATTAAATTCGTTGATAATTAATTTTCTGTATTTTAGACAAATTTCTAAGTATTCATACAAGTTATAAAAGTTGGAACCATTTAATATATTTAATACTTCAATTAGCTCGAGTTGAGATTTTCCAAAAAATTTAAGTCTAAATCCGTTAAATATTGGACAAACTCCTAAAAAGTGGTAGGTATTTTCGTCAATCCCATGGTTGCATATTGTGCATATAGAGGCAGAGTTATTTCTGAAGGACCTGGCGTTGATGTCGAGCAAACCTCCTCTCGCTCTTACGATTAAGGAAGTTATACGAGACGAGTAGTTTTTAGCAAGAAGAGGTGTTACGTTGTGGCTTAGTCGACAATAAAGGTCGTGATGCTGCGAGCTTGTTGCCCTAAGAATATTATCTTCGCGTTCTTTTGCAATGAGTTGGCTTAATATTGCTTTC
Source organism: Delia radicum (assembly GCA_021234595.1). Classification (NCBI taxonomy): domain Eukaryota; kingdom Metazoa; phylum Arthropoda; class Insecta; order Diptera; family Anthomyiidae; genus Delia; species Delia radicum. Next base: position 227,676,121 of record CM037854.1, read on the forward strand.
CAATTTGTGCAAAGGGGAAGGTTCGTAGGAGTAAATTGAAGAATTTGTTGAAGATTTGACCACTCCTTTGCCCAGAATTCGTTTTTGGCTATAACTGCTCCAGCCAAAATACGTGGTAGTCGATTTTGACCCATGTTTAAAACTTTGTTTATATAAGAAAGATGTAGTTTTAGAGTGGAAACATACAAGGAATCTAGGCCCGTTTCGAGGTATAACATGTAGTTGGGTGTTGCAGCTGGTAGATATAACATCTTTTTAATGAAAAATCTGAATAGTTTTTCTACTACATCATATCTTCGATAACCCCATACTTGAGCAGCATATAACATGATCGATCTAGAAGCGGCGTGAAATATTTTTAGTTTATTATCTTTAGAAATTTTTGGATGATTTATATATTTAGACCAAGTGGAGTTTATTGCAAGTTTTGAGGCAGCCAATTTACTGTTAAGATGTTTATTAAAAGACAGGTTATAAGATATTTCAACACCCAAATATTTGTAGCTATTTACGATCTCGATGTTGTCATCTCCAAATTGCCAGCAAAGATTTGAAGATATTCTGGTACCAGAGCGGAATATAACAATTTTTGATTTATTCAGATTAGCTTTTAAGCACCACTTCGCGCAGTAAGTAAACAGAGCATCAATCATTTGTTGTAATTTAGTTTGAGAATCAGAAAGAATGACAATATCGTCGGCATAAAGAAGTATTTTTACGTTTGTATTTGCAATATTTACACCATGTGGTAATTCATCTGCTAGGTCATTAACGTACAGCGAAAAAAGTAAAGGGCTTAAAATGCAGCCTTGTTTTACCCCAAGCTCTACAGAGAAAGGTTCAGAAAAAGCACTTCCATCCCAAATACGACTTTCGTTGTTTTCGTATGCACTCTGTATAATTCTTATCATTTTAGATGATAGCCCCAAACAGGAAAGTTTGTAGAACAGAGAGTTTCTAGGTATCATGTCAAAAGCACAAGTAAAGTCTACGAAAAAAGCAAACGTGTTTTTCCCATTTAATTTGTTTAAATTAACAATGTTAACAAGATTGAAGATATTGTCTACAGTTGAGTAATGCTTTCTAAATCCGGCTTGGTATTCATTGAGTACATTGTTGTTTTCGGTCCATTCCGTTATCCTATTCAACAAAATAGTATTGAAGACTTTGCATAAAGTGTCAATCAATGACAGACCGCGGTAATTTGATGGTTGGTTTGCATCCCCCTTCTTAAATAGAGGTATTAGAATAGATTGACGGAAACTTGAAGGTATTTTTTCTTGTAAGAATATTTTGTTGAACACAGTTAATATTTCATTTACAAAACAATTAGGTGCATATTTATAAAATTCATAGATAATGCCATCTTGTCCAGGGGCTTTATTAAGTTTTAAAGATTTAACCACTGCCGAGATTTCGCAAAATTCAATAGGTGAATCTAAAAAGGCATCGGTAATATACGGCATTGTCCAGCTCATTATAGGTGTATTTTCGCAGTTGCTCAACAAAGTGGAAAAATGTGACATAAAATCGTCTGCTGTCAAATTACCTTTAATTGTATGCACACGTGACTTCATAGAGTTTGACAACTTCCACCACTCACTACTATTTTTTATACTGTTAAGTTTATTTAAGTTTTTGTTATATAATTCCAGTTTTTATTAATACACAATTGCCGGTATTTGCTAAGTGGAATATAAATTAACATTACTTGCTAAAATTTTGCAAATTCGATGAAGATATTTTATAATTTTCACAAAAAATATAAAAAAAATAAGTGAAGGTATCATTTTAGTTGCAATGATGTCCTACATCCTACATCCTACACCATTCACACAATCGCAATTAATTGCAATGGATTTTAAATACTCAAAGTCCATACCTTAAAACCATATTAAAAGTTAATCGTTAATAAGAAATTTTATAGAAAAGACTTGATTTTTGTTAAAAGTTAAATTCACGAATATTTAAAAAACCGTAGGTAATATAAAAATTTGCAGTTCATATTCGTAATCTACGTCCCAAAGTCGATCAGCATTGGTGCCCCTTGTGTTTGTAGTGTTAAACTGTGTAATAAGATGTTGATAAAAATGTCTATAGAATATTTTGAAATTGTCTTTTATTGACACGTAAATATAATTTTAAATAAATTTATTATTAACATATGTTTAATAGAGCTTAAAACTAGTTATACAAAGATAAAGAGTGAATGACTTCAAAATAAGATTTATTTTTTAAATTTATTTATATCATATACAAAAATGAAATGGCTTTATAATATTAAAAGAGCTTAAAAGCCCAATTCATCGTTATCGGAATATATTAAAAAGAAAACTAAATTATTTTTTTTAAAGTAATTTCCTCTTTTAATAAATTTTCATATGATTTTAAAGTGGAAGTTTTTGTAATTAAAAGCTTAAAATTTCTCACTTAAATGAATTTCATAGGCCATTTAATGTGGAACTTCTATCTTTTAAGCCCAATTTATACCAAGATTTAAAAAAAAAAAAGGAAAAGATCAGTTTTGTATGTATTAACTATGGAGAAAATAAAAAGATAAAGTTTTAAACATGCATCATTTAACATGCAACATTTTTTAAGAAAACGCTCTTCTATTAACTGGAAATTGGTTGGTATTGATTAGAAAATATGTGTTAAACATATTTTAATGTTTTTATCTAAATTTTATTAATTAAGACTTATCACAGACTCCCTATTTTTAAGGCATAAGAATCAGGGACCGTAATCATTATGAGTTTAATAATAAAATGTACACAATAATGATTATATTATGAGTTTTAAGGATTTTCTTCAATGGTAATGATTATTTTTAAGTAATATTAATAAAAATCAGCCATAATCATTATTTTTGAGCAAAAAAAAAATACAACTCAAAAATAATCATTATTTATGATTTTTATTTTTTTCGCTCAAAATAAAACTCACTTTCAATTTATGACTTATTTGTGAGGTTTTTTACCAACATAGTTGCATATCCTCATAAAACAAATAAATTGAAAGTGAGTTTTATTTTGAGTGAAAAAAATAAAAATCATAAATAAATGATTATTTTTGAGTTTTATTTTTTTGCTCAAAAATAATGATTATGGCTGATTTTTTTATTATTACTCAAAAATAATCATTACCATTGAAGAACACTTTAAAAATCAAAAAAATAAAAATCATGACGGATATGCAAAGATTGTCAAAAAATAATAATAATGGTGCAATACATTTTTTTTTATGTCTGTTCTAAGTGATTGATTTTTTGATTTAAAAAACGAATAATAATCATTATTTACGGCCCCTGATAAGAATGTATCAAATTTTGCTAGTTTAAGCAATTTTTTTCTTAAACTTTTTTCGTAAATTAAGTAATCTGCGATGTTCACCAAAGGCATGAATTAATAGTTGGATCTTATTTTCGTTTTAGATATTTTATTAACGAAATCGTGAAAATTGAGAAATTTCAAATTTAGATAAATGTATATAGAATATTACCACACTTTTCAAAACTTCTACAATATTCATAAAGTTGAAAACTTTTAGTAAGTTATTCAAATTATAGCTTGTTTTGAAAGCTAATGTTTAAGGAATTTTTCTAAAATTATTTATTGAAATTTGATATGATTTTTATTAAAAATAAAAATTATGTTTTTTTTTACCTTTAATTGTGCAATAAAAATGAAAATTATTCAAGTTCGAGGCCATACTCTATATTTCTTTATAAGGATATTGTCCTAACAAATAATCTATAGAGTTTTTGTTTTCAAATTTATTCTTTGACCCTTTCAGGAATGTGTTGATAGATCTATTTCGGGAATTTTCTAGGTTCCCATCATCAGAATACGTTTTGAAAGAGCTAACAATCCCATGCCAAACATCAAACATTCATATAAACTAGTTAACTTACTACATGAGAACTAATATATATTATATGAGCTCGAAGTAAAAACAGATTATCACCATTGATCAAAAAATAAATTGAAAACATGTTATTTATTGAACCGACGTAAATGTTAAATTTTTGATAGATTTAATAAACTAGTGCATACAATAATATAACAGTCTATTATCTCTTAGTTTTCATTAAAAGTCTCAATTTTTTCATTAAGTCCTCTAACATAATGTGTAATAGTCGCCCCCTTAAATATGCTATAATTACCTTAATTTAATACATGAGCCTATAAAACTCAATCAAAAGTTTTTTTTTTTTTTTTTTTTTAATTTAATCGTTATTATTTATAGCCACATATAAAAATCAGAAATCATCATTAATTTAGTTATAAAACTTTGAAAAATACCAGCACCATCATCGCTTATACTTCAACCCTCCAACGGCATATTGTGGTAACCACATTAGTGGGTATTAACGCCTTTTTCCACCTTTGGTTATAAAAACTTCTACTCCTCTTTTATTGTATTAAACGTATGTTTGATAAAATATCGCATATACATATAGGGTAGAAGGGGGAGCCGGAGTAAAAATAATATTATATAATCTTGCATAATGTGATCCAGTGTTTATAGTAATTAAATGTGCTAAAGTCCCAAAACTTATTTAACAAATTGTGAAAAGCAATCTGATGTAGGCGTGTCCATATCCGGATTTCATTCCTGCCTAAGGAAATCTTCAGGGGACTTTGTTATTATAATTTCTAGAGATATTTGTTATGTTAAATCACAAACTCAATGAGAATTTCTTGTCCTCGTCTATGAGCGAGATTCAAAATTTAAAATATCAAAGAAAAAACAAAAACAACAACAAAAAATTGTCACAATTGGCTTTGTCATCTTCCAAATACTACTCTGTTTTTTTGACAGACCTAGCAATGTAGTGACGTTTATTCAAGTAAATCAACAATAGAAAATCATATGTTTTCTATTAGTGTCAGTTACATTTAAATTTGCACAAGCACCTGCATATTTGTTATTTAAATTTATTTTCATCGGGATAAACATTAATTGCATTTATAGTAATTAAATGTGCTAAAGTCCTAAATATTAAAGTTGTTATGAATGACATCATGTAAAGCAAGATAAAATTTTACTTGCCATTGTAATTATTCGTAAAACGGCATATTTAATTGTGTCGTGCAATATGTTATACCATACGTTATTAGACGGACAGTATATAATTGCATTGGTAGATTTAAATTAATATATGGCATTAAACAAAACAATGTATTGCCCCGTTTAAAAAAAAAATAATATAAACTTTTTTAAGTAGTGGAAAAGTGACATTCTTGTTTTGAAATCCATAGTATCCTACTCAAAATTTTAATATCAATTCAAAAATTTTCTTTGAAAATATCTATTAAAATTATCTTAAATGAACATCACAATTTAAAATTCCAAAAAATTTAGATTGACATACAAATTTTGATTGTTAAGTAATAATCTCTAGAGATGGGATTCTACCCGGTATTTACCCGATGCATGGGTAAATACCGGGTAAATAAAAGATAAATACCTTTTTTGGGAATTTATTTGGGTATTTATAAAAATTATTTGAAATGCAACATCTAGGAAGCTCTAGTTGTCAATCAGCTGAAACTTCATTTGTAATGAGTAATTTGATTTAATGTTTTCAATAGCACGTGTGTTGTTAAATATCAAAAGCGGATAAAACCGAATTATATCTATAATAAAGTTTTAATTGACTTAAAATTGTGGAGAATGTAAGTATTTATTAGTGAAGCTAATATCGATGAAATGCAACAATAAACTTTAATCATTTTTATGTTCAGTCATTGGAAGACCTAAAAATTAAAAAATATGGAAGCATTTTGCAACAAGTGGAAGCAACACAAACACAGTTCTTTGCAGATATTGTGACACGGTTTATAAACAATGAAATGTTAATAAAATTACAAAACATTTAATGAAATGTCTAAAATGTCGCGTTTTGGAGAAACGAGATATTTATCAAACGAATCCAGGTGAACTGACAACAATTTCAATGGAAAATTCGACTCAGTCCAGTGATGTTTTAAGCTCTTTTAATTCTCTCCAATCATCAAACTCATGCCAAATAATGTCTGATGAGTATAAAAAGGACCTTCATGAGAAATTGTCCAAGGCTATTAATGTATTTGGTGCTCCATTTTCAATGGTGGAACATCCGCTGTGGGTACAGTTTTTTGAAGAATTGCAACCTTCATATAAATTGCCAAGCAGAAAGGCAATTTCCACTAAGTATTTAAGCAAACTATATAATGAAACAGCAAACGATATTACTATGCAACTGAAGTCCGCAAGGTACTTGCATCTCCAGTGTGACGAGTGGAGCAACATTCGTAGTGAAGGTGTAATAAATTTTCTAGTTTCTAAGCCAGATATTGTTTTTGTTCGCAGTTTGGCAACGGAAAGCAACACCATAGTTTATATCCACCTTTTTGGTAAATACGCGTGTATTTACCAATTTTTACCCAATTTACCTATTTTACCGGGTATTTACCATTTGAGTATTTACCCTTTGCCCATCTCTAATAATCTCTTAATAATCGGACTTTAGTTTTTGTTTTTTTTTTATTGTTTAACAAACAAATTTTGATTGTTAAGCATATAATGGGCTCTTAATAATCGGACCGTACACTGAAAAAACTGTAGGCACCAAGAAAAAAATTTTTTAAATGCTTGTAAATTGTAATTTTTTATATAAAATTTATTTAAAAATAAAAATTCAAAATTACCAAAAAAATCAACAAAAGGGTGTTTGTTTTTACATATCCCCATTGTTTGTGCAAATTTTAAAAAGCCTTTTTTGTTTGTATTTACAAAATGCTATAGGACCTGTTTAATATTAGAAACAGAATTTTATAATTTATTTATGTGCAATATCTAGCCCCCTGTATTCAATTGAACAAATTTATTTTCAGTGTATTGAATCGCATCAAATTATTACAAACTCAATGCAATATAATCATTTATATCCAATACGATCCACCATTTTTCGGATCAGATTGTAGTTTAATTTTCTTTGTTGCATCATATTATTTTTACTAAATTTGAGGTTTAGCCAATGGGGCACATATGTCACCCCCGATTTTTGCTGTTTTTATAAAGAGTTACTAAAATGTTTCTTTCCATAATTTGTGCAGTTATTGATCATATATTATGTCACAAAATTTTACACTTCTACTTCACACGTGGGCGAGGACAGTCATGTATTTGAGTTTTGGGTTTGAAAAAAAGAAAGAGGATACTTTTTTTAATTCGTCCATTTAAACAAACTACTCTTTAAGCTGTCGAAGCGATGACATTAATGTATAATAAACATGTATTGTTAAAATTCATTTCTAAAAAGTGTCAAAAAAAAATAAATAAAATTAATTGAGCGGCTAATAATTCGTCAGATACTCCAGTCCACCAAGTGGGGTACTTTCGCCAGCAAAAATTGGTGTCACTTTATTGGTTGCACTGGTCAGATGTAATTTTATTTCAACAAGTTCAAATAAAATAAAATTCTTTGATTTTTTTGTGCTCAAATTACAGCTATTGATATTAATCTTTATGAATATAAAAAATAAGTTTTTCACCATAACCGTTATATTAATAGCTGACAAATGTGCAACTTATCTGATTTACCCCATAGGTGGGGCAGTTAAGCCGATTTGAATTACTTTGGAAATCTTAAAATAATAAATGTAGGGAATAAAAATAATTTATGTTTCAAACATATAAATTAAAGTTAAGACGTTTAAAATTTTAAATAAAAAAGACTTTTTCCAAAAAAAAATTGTTGTCTGAGTAACTACAGAGCTTTAAAAAAAAAAGTGGCATATGCACCTCATTCTACCCTACAATACGCTGTTGTGTTATTTTGTTGTATATAAAACCTTCCTATACTCATACATTGTTGATATTGGCTTAGTAAGTGTTAAAATTTATTTCTCATCATCAGCGTTAATGTTTTAACGTCAAATGTTATTAAATTAGCACCTAAAATTATGCTTTGTTTTTGCTACGCTATATAGACCTCCTATAAACACGCTGCACGTGCTGGTGGTATTTTCGCTGCTTAGCTATGCTAAACGAAATTCGTTTTAAAATTAAAAAAAAAACCTTATTTTTTCATAATTGTTATTGGTTTATGTGAAATATGGCAAGTGTGGGTGTTTATAAAAATCGAATGAATATTTTAAACATTAAAAAACGCCTTTTCGTTTTTTTTAACGTTTAAGTTTTTTTTGGGAAAGGTTTTGTCAATAATTTGGTATTTCCTATTTTTAATATTTATAACTTCGGCTGTTTTCTTAATGCCTTTAGAATGTTTAATAATTTAGTGAACAATTTCTTTAAATATTAATCACTTTTTTAGAAAAAGGTTTAATGGAAATGGAATATGGAGAACCATTTCTGGATATAATTGTCTTATTTTTAATTCGTAAGGGAATGCTGACAATTGTGGCCTGTCTTCTAAAGAAAACTTTTTCTTTTTTCGTGTTGTTGCAAAAATATGTCAAAAAATCAACTGTCATCGAGTTTAATTTCCGCCATCACTATTTTAAAAAGGTTTCGACTTGAATGCACACGTTTTTCTTGCACACAGAAAAAAAAGTGCTAACCGAAATGTATTTTAATGGTAACAACTATAAATTCAGTTAGAACAACGATATTTATATAAGATTTCTAAATATTTTGGGTGTTGCCACTAAAATTCAGTTGAATTAACCTAACTTTGTTAGGAAAGCTAATGTTACGTCGTGACTACCGACTGAAATTCGTATTAACAGAATTTGAGTCGTATTAACCGAATTTTATTTAGCAACTAGCTAAATTTTCCTTTACACAAACATTTTTTTTTTATAAAACAAAACATAAAAAAATAAAATATTTAAATATTTAAATAACAATTATTACATTTAAATTTTTTTATTTTAAAAAGTAATGTCATGTTTTTCCTCCGGCCTAATTCTGCAGCATTTTACCCAGTGTGCACAAAAACGGATGCGGATCCGTTAGGGACTCGTTCCGGATCCGTAATGAGTTAAAAAACGGAATCAGTGTAATCGCGATTTGACAGTGTAATCGCTAATTGAGTTTTTTTTAAGAAAAGGTCATTGTGTGGACCCAGCAAAATCAGTTTTTAATAATTGAGCTTTTTTTTATTAAAAGGTCCTTGTGTGGACCCAGCAAAATGAATTTGTAATAACTTTTTTTTTCTAAGTTATGTGGGTTAGGCCATTAATTTATTTTTTTGTAAACAAACTTTTTTTAATATTCTATGAATTGTTTTTTATGTTTTTAATGTATTTTACTTTTATATGTTAATTTTAAATGAACTCACTGAATTGTTTTTACTTTACTATCAAATGACTGTGAATTTAATAATAATAATAATAAAAAAAAATTAAAACAAAAAATTCATCACAATATTAAATCTTTTTTATTAAAACCACGCACTGGATTCCGTTTTATTAAAATACACGGGTCCGCAACGGATCCTAATATGATGTCCGTAACGAGTCCGTAACGGATCCAAAAAACGGACATAAAATCCGTTTTTGGATCCAAAAAACGGACATAAAATCCGTTTTTGGATCCGTTTTTTTAAAGAATTTCTCCCGCTTGCGGATCCAAAACTAATCAGTAACGGATTCCGCTACGGATCCGTTTTATGAAAACAAACGGGTCCGTAACGGATCCTAATATGATGTCCGTAACGAGTCCGTAACGGATCCAAAAAACGGACATTAAATCCGTTCTTGAATCCGTTTTTTCGAGAGGAATTTCTCCCGCTTGCGGATCCGTAACGGATCAGTAACGGATTCCGTTACGGATAGAAAATAAGAAGATGCGGATCCGTTACGGATCCGAAACGGATTCGTTTGGCACACTGGGTAGCTGCTGTTTAATACTAATGTTTATTTGGTCTTGAGTCGGTGTGTGTGTATATTGAAAGAGTATATACAAATGGAGAGACAACACTTCCTACGCCTCTCAGCAACTAAATGCCGAACTCGGGCAAGGAAACGAAAACAGTTTTTTTTACACTAAAAAGTAATTGCAACATGTTGATAAAATATATTTGTTTAAAACACTCACTTTTTTTTTGCCTATAAAGGGTCCGCCATCTAACGTTTTTTTTCAACTAGTGCTTATTTCGTGAATGGTAACACTTAGCTCTTGTCTGATTTGACAGATAATTAGTTTTATCCTTCCGAATATGGTCCGTATGTTCGTTATCTTGTGAAAAAAGTGAAAGAAACTGGCATCCTAATCGATAAACCAAAGCGTGAAAAGCCAAAAACAGTGCGTACATCCGAGAATATTGCTGCTGGGGCAGAAAGTGTGCTTGAAGCGCCATCAACATCAATTCACCGTCGTTCTCAACAATTAAATTTTTCGGAGACATCATTGAGACGAATTTTGCATAAATACCTTGGTATGACGCCATACAAAGTCCAATTGGTTCAGGAGTTCAAAAATAAAATTTTTTTGGCGGACCCTTTATTAGGTTATTTTCTATTAAAATTTAATATATTTTAAATTTATCATGCTCATTTTATCGTTAATGTTTTAGATAAACAAAATTTTTATTAATTGAAAAAAAACATGATGAAAATTAATTTTAACATTTAAATTTCTGCAATATGTTTTCATTTCCTCGGTGCTAGTTTACGAACAAATAAAAAGATGGCAGATTAAGAGAGACTGAGGTGGATCGATACTCACTGGTATACTTGGGCACATCTCTCAGTCTCTTCTGAGTAGGTTCATCTATGATGTGTAACAAGTCAAGCATATTTCTTCTATTGTATTAGTTGTTCTATTGTACAAATACTTCAACGTTTTCAAAGTCAGCTGTGTGTTTTGAGAGTTGAAATTAATTAACCTTTCCTACGCCATCGATTTTTGATACCAATCTAGTTTTAGTACATTCTTATCTCTCAAAACTACTGCATCCAAATATATTATCGCTTTGTACTTTTCTCTTTCCATTGTAAATTGTAGGTTTCTATTTAAAAGAGTTGAGTATTTTTTAAATTGCTTCGACCTCATTTATCTTCGCAATTCCAAATAAATCATCAACATATTTGGTTAAAATTCTTGGCTTTAGCTTTCATTTTGTTTGTCGATACGGTAAGTAATTCCTCCATTACAATATCCGCAATTATCGGAGATGCTGGATAACACATTGACATTCCCTTCGTCTGTTGATGATTTTTTTTTTAGCATTTTAGTTACACTTTTAATAATATTAATTGCTTCTAAAAAAAACATAATATATAAAAACTAAAATGTGAAAATTTAAATTTTCATCATGTTCCCTAAAGTGGACCCTTGATATATTTTCTTATATTTTTTATTTTTTCCAAATTTTAGATTTTTTAAATGGTTCAAGCATTATTTTTACTATTCTTGTTCTATTTTCTACAATTTTTCTATATGTTTCACAAAAAAATATATCTTCGCTTTACCGCAATTAAAAAAGTTAGCTGTGTAATGCTTACTTTGGTATCCATTTAAGAGCTTTAGCCGATATAAAAAACGTTTTGATAAACAAAATTAAAATAAATTTTAATTTAAATGAAAACCTTTTTTTCGATTCTACTTATTTTTCTAACAATTGTATATGCTTTTAGAGAGTTTTTTTAATTTAGGTCCTAAATGTACATGTTTCCTAATGTAGAACTTTTGAGTTGTTTTGAAAATTGTTATATAACCTTTTTAAAATGATCTATAAATGAAAAATACCTAAGGAGTTACCCTACAAGCTGATGTATTTAGCTTTGGAATACTAGTATTGGTTTTATTTATATGTCCCAAATACCAGATGTAGGGCCACATTGGGATACATTCCCTTATTTAATTGCCTTAGTTTCCTAACAAACAATTGTCTATAAAGAAATTATGAAGTTTTACCATAATTATCAAATAATTTTTTATAATTGTAATTAATAAAAAAGCACACTTTATTGTTGATAAATATTTTATACCAGCACATAGATGGGACTTATAAATTACGTGGAATAATTAATTGACCATGTCATTAGCATTGCATTAATAGTAATTAAAATGAAATTATGGCAGTAAAAGTTTTTGTTCCGTGCTTATTTTCCCAAATTTCCTTTATTAAATATTACTATTGTAAAAGTTTTTTTAAATAAATATGTCTAAAATATATGGAATGTGTTCAAGGCTTTAAAAATTTTGTTATATACTTTTCTAAATCAAAATTATGTTATCAATTTTTTTTTAGTAGATTATGCGGTAATATCATTTTATTTTTTAAAATGTTTTACATTTAAGAATTTTAATCAATAAATTTATATTTTTGACAATATTAAATCAACCACATAAAAACATTTTTTTATATTTATTTCAACAATTTTGCAAAATGCTCTAAATACATAGATGATGTATGTGAGTTTTTTTTTTCAATTTTAATATGCAAACTAATTTCAACAACCAATGTGGTTTAAATAGTATATTATATTGAAAATATATTCAATACGCAAAGTAAAATATTAGAAAAAAAAATATATATATATATAAAATACATACAACACCTCAATATGAATAAAACATGAAAGAACGCATTAGAATATCCGGCTAAAAACGAGTAATGATGTACAACCATACATTTTTGAAATTGCTAAAATGCTTAAATGTTAATATTTAACACATACATAGAAACATTTACATATATTAATAAATAACATTATATTTATGGATATGTATATTAGAATGTCCCTTCAAATAACGATTTGACGATTTTCGTTCACTACACAGAAAAAATTATCAACCAAAAATATCTAATTAAAGATTTGATTTGAATTTAATTTTTTTCTAAACAAATATTTAATTGAATCAATTAATATTTTGATTGAATTATAAATATTTAAATACATATTTTATTTAAGACGCAATTATCATATTATTTTTTCATACACTGTATTCATAAACAGAAAATTTTCAGTATAAAATACCAAACACACACAAATAGACTCAGCATTGCAAAAAACACACATACCAACGTATAGATCACACACTTTTTGTGAGTATCATATTTTTTTTTTTTGTAGAAGTTATTTATAACTTTTTTTCCTTGTTAATTTTAATAAAAGGTTTAATTGATAGTATCATTGCCGTGATAGGTTCAAAATGAATTAAAATATTAATTGATTCAATAATTTTTTTAATTGAAACCCGTTTTTAATTTTTCTGTGTACATCCCGTGTTATTACAAATGGTTTTGACTGGAAATTTTTTTTTTTTTAAACTTTAACCCGTGCCGAAAGTCTGCCAAAAACGGCCCATTTTGGAAAATGTGTGTTATAATTAAAAATTTCAAAACTCGAAGTTTCGAAAAAATTTATTTTTTATTTATGAAATTCTGACTTCCAGCTTAGTCTGGCATCCTGATTGACCCAAGAATTTGATAAAATTGGAAATACTTTTTTTTGTAAATAAGTTTTAAAAGATTTTTAAAATGCTTAATTTGGAGATGTATATTGATATTTTTATAATATAATAGTTGTTATTAAAGAACAGAAATTAATTGAAAAAATAATGATTCAAGTTTGTAAATTTTATGAAAATTGCTTATTTTGTCCAATATTTAAAAGATTTGAACTTTTTTTTTACTTTTTGCATAATTTTACTTTTTGCATAATTTTCGGAAAAATATCACTTAAATTTTATTTAACAATAATTATCTTTATCTAATTTTACCTAAAAAAAAATTAAAAAAATAGCAATCGATATATGCAAATCAAGCATTTTAAAAATTTTAAAATTTATGTAAAAACAACACGTTTTTACAGTATATCAAATTTGAGCGTCATTTTGATTGCAGCCTAAAGTGGGTTAATGATATCAGACGAAGTCAAAATTCCTTATCCGAATAACTTTCAGTATATTAAAAAAAACAAATTAAATAAAAAATCGAATTTTTCAAAATTTTAAGTTTTGGGAATTTTATTAAAGATACACTTTTTCCAGTCAAAATTCGGCACAAGTTAACATTTTCCAAAAAAAAAAAAAAAAACATGATGTTCGAAGAAGTCAAAATTCCTTATTTGAATAATTTTCAGTATAATAAATAAAGAACTGAAAGAAAAAATTCCACTTTTCAAAATTTAAAATTTAGGGAATTTTTTATTCACGAGTTAACATTTTACCACAAAAAACGATTTCTTCCATTTGAATAAATTTGTAATAAAATTGGAGGTGTGAAGACAAATCTATTTTCAAGGGACACCCTAATGTATAAATGTTTATACCAAGGTAGAAATTGCCAACCGTACCAAAAAAAATAAAAAAAACTAGTACTGGGAAACCACTGCTATTGTTGTAAAACCCATGGTGCTAAAAATTACCAATGGTACAACTAATATTGTACCAGAAAAGCACATATTATTTGCAAAGCGTGTGTTTTGCCAGTGCCACCCGCAAAATTCTTTGCCAATATTTACCAATATGACAAACAATAAGTAGCATTATTTTTTTATATTTTATAATACTTCATACATTTAAATAAATATAGAATGAATATAGAAGTCATATCTACTGACCTAAGCTGGGGAGAAGTGAAGAGAATATCATCCAACCGGTCCGAATGGAATAAATTCGTTGTGGCCCTTTGTTCCCAATAGGAACCACAGGACATAATATATATACATTTATATATGATGTAAATGACAAACATAAGACGGAACTATATTGCTGCTCTTTAAATGTGTTCTATTATACAAAATTTCTCAAAATTAATTAAATTTGAGGCAGTTTAGAAGTACCAAATTTTTTTAACTTCCATCGTTATGCCAACGGTGGAAAGTTTGCTCCAACCAACGGTTGGAAACTGTTATCAATCAACAGGACAATTCTGGTAACATAACAATTCTCTCAAGATTGTTAATCCTATGTTCTGCCAACGCATAATCGATAGTAGCCGACACTTTGCCAGCTCTGAGCCGATTGTATTTTTCAACTTGGGAATCTTAATTCGTTCTTCAAGTACGTTATTTAAAAGTTTTAAGGTTTAATTCCAAATATCTTCACTAAGGTGCGCTGTGAAGTGATTACAGTGGAGTACGGTTATGACTAACTAATAGAGACCGATCAATTTAGTTCGGTATAAGCGAAGTTCGCTATTAGTGTCCCAAGTTTGCGTTGTGGTGTAATGGTTAGCGCGTTGGACTGTTACACAGATGGTCCCGGGTTCGATTCCCAGTGACGACAACATCAATTTAGAAAAATAATATGTATGAGTTTTTTATCACTTATATGTACCGCTGCGCCCACCTTCTGTTTTCCAATAGCACTTAACCCCACCGAAGTAAAATAATGAATCAGGGATATGAAACAAAAAGCTTCAATAAATTCGCCAACTCTACATCAGGTGGCGACCAACAACTGTTCTAAGACTTATCTACTCGCGCAATTACAGTGTTGCCATGTTTGAAGCCCTTCATCTTTCACCACCTTTCATCTCTCCACTATCCCCAAAGAAAGCAACACATTAATTAATAGGAAGAATTTCCTAAGTGTTGGTTCTCTTTTTTATCAAAGTAGAAATTGCAATCCGTACCAAAAAAAAAAAAAATAGTACCGGCAAGCCACTACTATTTTTGTAAAAGCCACCGTGTCCAAAAATTAGATCTATTTCGGGAATTTTGATAGATCTATTTCGGTAATTTTCAATTTATTTTTTGATCAATGGTTATAATCTTTAACTTCAAACTCATATGTATATTAGTTCTCATGTAGTGAGTAAACTAGTTCATATGAATGTTTGATGTTTGGCATGGGATTGTTACCGCTTTCAAAACGTGTTCTGATAATGGGAACCTAATATAGATCTATCAACACATTCCCGAAAGGGTCAAATAATAAATTTGAAAACAAAAAACTATAAATTATTTGTTAGGACAATATCCTAATGAAGAAATATAGAGTATGGCCTCGAACTTGAATAATTTTCATTTTCATTGCACAATTAAAGGTCGAAAAAAAAACATAATTTTTATTTTTAATAAAAATTATAACAAACTTGAAAACAAATTTAATTTAAGTAACAGGACAATACTGTCAAGATTGTTAATCCCACGTACTGCCAATGAATAATCGACCTTCGCCAACGCTTTTGCCAACACTGTGTCGATTGTATTTTTTTTTTGCCTGGGTAGTTATTATAATGTATTGGTACACACAACTTTTTAAAATATGCAGGTGTGTTTATATAACACAGAGTTTTTTTTTTTTTTTTAACATTCAATGGAAATTGCAAATCAATCAATAAATAAATGAAATGAAAATCAATTTGTTGAGTTTGTTTGGTTGATAAATTTGTGTATGTAAGTATTAGGTATGAAAAAATTAAAAAAAGCTATATAAAGCTTAAATTAAATACAATTCTTAGTACCGCTTTTTGAAAATTTCAAACTGAACAGATCCAAAAATTAAGCTATCCCCCTAATATTACACTTATATATTGAAAAAAGTTATCTTTAACATATATTTGATTGTGCAAAAAGTAATAAATGTAAGCAAATGTCTCATTTTATTGAATACAGCAAATTATTTTCACTTATTATCCCATTTTTTTTCGGTCTTTGTAAATTGAAGGTGTAAACAATTTTTAAAATATTTTCAGTTTTTTTTTAAAGGAAACATTAAATAGCTTTTGCCAACATATGTTAATGGTCTGTATATAAATACATTTTTTTTTAAATTTTTATATTAAATACATTTTTTTTAATGTATTTATATCATTGTTATATTTTGAAAATGCTATACATAATAAATGTTTTGTTGAAACATTTGACACTTATAAATAAGTCTCAAGTTTTTGGTTTTCAACCACTTTATACATTAGTTGGATTTTAGTTGCAATTGGCGAAGTTGAAATTTTCACAGCTGTTACCACAAATTTGTGGAATTTATTGCATTTGATTTGTTGTTTTTGTTTTAAGCAGATTTTCTGTCTTTTTTTTTGAATTACAAAAGGTTTTTTTTTTGTAAACTTTAGTTATTTTGTGAAAAACTAAATTAAAATTAGTTTAAAATAGAGTTTAGTTTTGAAAAGTAGTTTTTAGTTTTCAGTTTTAATAAACATGCAAATGAGTCATATCACGACAACAGGAGTAGAATTATTAGAAAAAGTTGTCATTTTGAAATTCCTAAACTTTCAAAATTACAATAAAAAAAAAAAAACAGAAGTTTGAAAGCAAAATAAAAATGTAGGGTTTCAGTTCGTAAATGTATTTTAGGTAAATTTTCTAGGAAATTTTTCTAACTACAGTTAACTTAACAAGTAAATTATATTTTATATAAAGGGTCCGCCATCTAACGTTTTTTTTTCAACTAGTGCTTATTTCGTGAATGGTAACACTTAGCTCATGTCTGATTTGACAGATAATTAGTTTTATCCTTCCCCTGAACGAATATGGTCCGTATGTTCGTTATCTTGTGAAAAAATCATTTCAACGTCGTTCTCAACAATTGAACCTTTCGGAGACATCATTGAGACGAATTTTGCATAAAGACCTTGGCATGACGCCATACAAAGTCCAATTGGTTCAGGAGTTCAACAAAAAAAAAGTTATTTGGCAGACCCTTTATAATAATTCGCAACTAACAAACAATTCTTTGTAATAAAATATAAACAAAATAATAAACCATTGATTGCAAATAAATTATAAAATTATAGGACAGTCAAGTTTGATAAAAATTATGTTTTTTTTTTTTTCATTTTCATTTTTATTTTCATTATCGGACAGTAGTTTCCAAATTTTTTTAAAAAATACTGACTCCTCTTAAGAAAATAATATTTATTCACGTAATTTATTTAAAATGTGTATAAAAAAAGCTTTAAAAGTTAAAAGCAAATCCTGAATCATCGAACTTATGGAAAAGTTTGTTTTACAAAATGTAATTGTTTTTGTTAAGAAAAATTTATAACCGAAAAGGGTAATTATTTTAAAGCATTGTGTTTTAAACTAATACAATTTTTACAGTATGATCAAATCAAGAAAAAATAACTCAAAAATTGCTTCGTCTAATACAGGGGTGCCCACGGCCTATGCGCTTGGTACTCATTTGTTTTTGTAAAAACACTTAGCTATAGGCTGTGTGTTTTAATACACATATAGAGCGCTCAGCACTAGCAATACGAAATACACAAACAACTTTGTCTTATTAGTTTTTTTGTCGTTCTTCACTTTATACACGCAAGCGCAAAGCAACAACACTTTCGTATGCTTTGCTGGTAAACATTGAAATATTTTTTTCTTTTTTCTTTGTATGTATTGGTTTTTACAACAAAAATGTTGAATAAAAATTAGTTTTTCTTTAAATGTATTGGTGTTTGCTCTTCCATAAGGAACTTTTGGGCACTCCTGGTCTAATAAATAAAAATTCGCTCTAAATTTTATGTTTTACTTCATTAATTAACATTATATTATATTATTAATATATTAAGGGTATTGATGTCAGAAATTTTTGAAAAACACAACATTGTGAATTGGATGTGTTATCTTATTGTGAAATGGATGTGTTATCTTAAAACTTAATTTGGAAATGCAGAAAAATGGAGATCTAAAACAGCTGCTCACAATCATAATTGATAAAAAGAGGAGCTCACGTCAGCAATAGTGTAATTTCGCTGTTTAGCATTTTTGCAAGAGGACATATTGCTAACATGAAAAATCACCCAAAAGTTACCGTCCTATTAGTATGTTGAACTGCTTAGACAAAATTTTCGAAAAAGTAATTCTGAGCCGCCTTAATGAGTTCACGGAACAAAATGGGATTCTAAGTAAAGATCAGTTCGGTTTCAGAAAAGATCATTCTACTGTCCACCAGGTTAAAAGAATTGTAAATATGATAAGTACCAACAAAAATAATCGCAAAAGCACAGATATAGTTTTTCTTGATATAGAGAAAGCTTTTGATTCTATTTGGCACAATGGGGTTATTTTTAAACTTCAAAAATTTGGTTATCCAATATATCTACAAAAAATAATAAAAATTTTTCTGGCAGAAACTTTATAGTCAACATAAAAATAACGAAAATTCGACTCAGAGATGCATTCCAGCAGGTGTACCACAGGGGTCCATTTTGTCTCCCTTACTTTATTCTATATATACTTCTGATTTTAAAGCACAAAGAAATCACTCAGCAGCACTTTATGCTGATGATACAGCGATAATAATGAGTGGCAAAGTATCAAACGCAATTGTTAAAAATATGAAAAAAGCCCTAACACATGCTGAAAAATATTTTAACAAATGGAAAATTAAGATAAATCAAGGAAAAACTCAGGCAGCCATCTTTCCTTTTAACAAATCACCAAAAAGAATTCCTCGAATAAAGCTACATATTCAAGGGACTGAAATCCCTTTACTTGATTCCATTAAATACTTAGGAATAATTTTTAATAAAAAATTGACGTTTAAACAACATGTATTTCAAGCGTGTGATAAAGCACTTAATTGTGGAGGAGCCATTTACCCTCTACTTAATCGAAAATCTAAGCTAAATCGTAAAAATAAACTTTTGTTATATAAAATGTGCATAAGACCAATAATGACATATGACTGCCAAGTATGGTCAACGAGATGTGCTAAAACTTATTTAAAAAACATACAAGTCATTCAAAATAAAAATTTAAAGATTATTTTTAACCTCCCTAGACTATACTCTACTGCACTTCTGCATAGAAATTTCAAACAAGATATGTTAAAAACTGTGTTTAGTAATTTAACAACCAGATTCGAAGACAGGAACAGGTCTTCAAATTTTGATTTAATAAGAAATTTGCAAAATTAATTGGCTGCTTTCTACAACTTCTGAAGAGAAGATGTATGAAAGAACCAATGACAAAATTTCTTTAGAGAAAAGAACTGCCATTTAAAGTTTTAACTGAAAGTTAAACTGGCAACTATGATAATGACTAGAGTAAAAACAAACACACTATAAATAGAAATCGTTCGTGGTAAATTTCATTCTAACTCAACACACAGAGTAATGTGGGATTTAACGCTACCCAATTTCTTCAACGTGTGAGTTAAATAGATGATATTTACGATTAACACTAAATGGCACGAAGAATGTTGATGAAGACCGTAGTGGGTCAGAAAATGCATTCCATTCATGCTAGTGTCTAATAACTTTTTCTGTGTTTTTTTCTAATAGTCAAAGTAAATTATCATATAAAAATTATAATTTTTCTGTTAATTTAGAGAAAAATTTGTCATGATCTAAAACCGAACAAATAAAATCTCACATATGCTCGTCATATGTATTAATAAAATCTTTAATGTTTGTTGATATGCTTTGCTAATGTAGAAGGATAGTATATGATGACATTAGAGAAAAGAACTGCCATTTAAAGTTTTAACTGAAAGTTAAACTGGCAACTATGATAATGACTAGAGTAAAAACAAACACACTATAAATAGAAATCGTTCGTGGTAAATTTCATTCTAACTCAACACACAGAGTAATGTGGGATTTAACGTTACCCAATTTCTTCAACGTGTGAGTTAAATAGATGATATTTACGATTAACACTAAATGGCACGAAGAATGTTGATGAAGACCGTAGTGGGTCAGAAAATGCATTCCATTCATGCTAGTGTCTAATAACTTTTTCTGTGTTTTTTTTAATAGACAAAGTAAATTATCATATAAAAATTATAATTTTTCTGTTAATTTAGAGAAAAATTTGTCATGATCTAAAACCGAACAAATAAAATCACACAAAAAATAATTTTCTAATAATTCCACGTGATATTGTTACATCATGCAAATGACGAACATGCAGAATTTTTTCGAATAAATTAACATTGACATAAATAAAAGACAACTTTAAACTAACAAATCGAAATAACTGACATACATTAAGAATTATTAAAAAGCATTAATACCCAGCGTATAAAAGCATAAGTGGGTAATACACTAGGGTGGGTCGATTTAGCAATCGTTATTGTGCCATAGATTTTTCGATAGCTTTTGGCATGAGGAAAAAAAGTTCTACTACGAAATATCAAAAAAATCATTTTCGAGGTTCACAAATTTAAATTTTTTGACTTTTTCTCATGTTTTATATTTAGGTTTTTTTTTAGTAGGTAATAAAAAAAAATCGGCTGATTTAATTTTTATTTTAAATATTATCTTTCCGGTGGAAATTGTACGCTAAAAACGATGGCAATAGCAGCTTTTCCAAAAAAAAAAATGTTTTTCTTAAGGTTTTGGACGAGTGTTATTCGAAAAATCGATCTTTTTTACGCGTTCATTTTTTTTTTTTTTTTTTTTTTATTTATTTATTTATTTATTTAAGTCTATGGATACAATATCCTTACAGACTAGCATATAAAAATTAAGATATTTAAAATAAATTATTTAACAAAATTTTACATTGGGAGTGAGAAACACTTATGTCTAACTTATTACAATAACTATTAAATAATCTCAAAGATCTATTTAGTGGTTCATTTAATGCATATTCAGTTGAGTGTATATCAATATAAAAAAATTACTTATATTTCTAAAACTTCTTGGTGGAACATATATTGAAATTAACTCTAATAGCTCAGGAGAATCAATAACACCACAAATAACACCATGTAAAAAATCAAGTTAGCAATAATACGACGAGTTTTCAGAGTTTTTAAAGAAATAAACTCACATTTATCTGCGTAAGAAGGGCTAGAAAAAGACGGAATGTTTAAATGATTCGGATAGTTAAAACATGGTAGGGCAAACTTGACAATTTTTCTTTGAATTCTCTCAATACGACCAATATGAAGAGCAGCATTAGGACTCCAAATAAATGAAGAATATTCCAATCTAGATCTAACAAATGAAGTATAAACAACTTTCTTCGTTATGTGATCAAAACATTTATCCAAATTACGTCGAATAAATGCTAAAAGCGAATAAGGTTTTGGTACAATAAAATTTAAATGACTGGTGAATGATAATTTAATATCAAAGACTACACCAAGGTCCAAAATTTCATCAACAGATGACAATACATTACCAAACATTCTGTAATCAGAAATTATAATATTTCGACGTCTATGAAAAGACATACTAAAGGGTGGTTAAATTGTAAGGGCCGATGTTGAATGTGAACCACACCTAAACGCCAAGTTTTTTTCCGAATTTTATTTGACATTTCTCTATTTCAGACTTACTCAATTTGAACCATGGAGAGATACACAATCCAACAACGTGTTAAAGTTATCCAGACTTATTATGAAAATGGGCGTTCAAATCAAAATGCATATCGTGCACTTCGTGATTTTTTTGGTCAATTTGATCGTCCAAATGTACAATCGCAAAAATCGTGGAAAAATTCGAGCAAACCGGGTCTGTAGAAGATGTGAGAACACCAGTGCATGCTCGTACAGCTCGTACTGCAGAAAATATTGCTGCTGTTCGCGATAGTGTGGCTGAAGAGCCGTCCACCTCAACTCGTCGTCGTGCCCAACAATTGCACCTCTCACGCTCGTCATTGATGAACATTATGCATAAAGACTTGCATTTACACGCTTACAAGGTGCAATTGGCTCAAGAACTAAAGCCTCTTGACCATTCCAAACGTCGTGAATGGGCAGAATGGTGGCAAGAAATGGCAACAGTGGATGATCAATTTTCGAAGAAAATCATCTTCAGTGATGAGGCACATTTTCACCTCAGTGGATTCGTCAATAAACAGAATTGCCGCATTTGGGCGAATGAGAATCCAAGAGTGATTGTCGAAAAAACCAATGCACCCACAAAGAGTGACTGTTTGGTGCGGTTTATGGGCTGGCGGCATCATCGGGCCGTATTTTTTCCAAAATGAGGCCGGTCAGGCAGTTACTGTGAATGGTGTTCGCTATCGTGAGATGATAACGAACTTTTTATGGCCCGAATTGGAAGATATGGATGTGGACGATATGTGGTTTCAGCAGGACGGTGCCACTTGCCACACAGCTAACGAAACAATGGCTCTTTTGCGCAACAAATTCAATGGCCGTGTTATCTCACGTAATGGCGATGTCAATTGGCCGCCAAGATCATGTGATTTGACACCGTTGGACTTTTTTCTTTGGGGTTATTTGAAAGAAAAGGTGTACGTCGATAAGCCAGCAACAATTCAAGAGCTAAAGGATGAGATAATTCGGCAAATTAACGGCATAGAACCTCCATTATGCCTCAGCGTCATCGAAAATTTGGACCATCGGATGGAGGTGTGCCGCCGTGGTCGCGGCGCCCATTTGGCCGATATTTTGTTCCATACATAATTGAGTAATACCAATATATCATAATAAAATAAAATTACAATAATTTCCTAAATAGTTTGTGTTTTATTCAAAATCAACATCGGCCCTTGAAATTTAACCACCCTTTATAACATTTTTAAGGATTTTTTTAGTAGATATGTTAAAAAAAGTCGCCGATTTAAAAATTTTTAAATATATCCTATCCAAGGTAAAATTGTACGCTTAAAACGACGGCGATATAATTTTTTCGAAGAAAAGAGGTTTTTTTTTTGGTTTTTAGACGAGTTTTCGTCGAAAAAATTTTAAATTTGGCTGCCTCGAAAAAGATTTTCCATTAAACAAATTAAACAAATTAAACAAATTATCGAATCAATTATTAATTTTATTGATTTTGCACCTATCTAACTTTAATTAAAACTTTAATTGAAAATTAAAAAGGAAAAGAAGTTATAAATAGCTTCTACCAAAAAATATGATACTTACAAAGAAAGTGTGTGAACGATAGGTTGGTATGTGTGTTTTTGTTAATGCTGCGTCTGTTTGTATGTTTGTGTGCGTGCTTGTAAACTTCAAATGCATTTGGTATTTTATACTGAAATTTTTCTATTTAAGCTACAGTGTATGAAAAAATAATTTGAGAATTACGTCTAAAATAAAATATGTATTTATACATTTAAAATTCAATTAAAATATTGATCGATTCAATTAAATATTTGTTTAGAAACAAATTAATTTCAAATCAAATCTTTAATTAGTTATTCTAGGTTGATAATTTTTTCTGTGTGGTTTTAGGTTTTTATGTTTTTTTTATAATTCTTAAAAAAAAAGAATATATAAATTTTGAATCTTATAAAAAGTTTTTAAAGGGCACATTATCGGTAGAAAGTATCATATCCGAGCATGTTGAAGTTTTTGCGGTACTCGGAAAACACCTACATTTTAGGGGATTTTGTACTACGAGGAATAGTCGGTTCAAGTCCAAACTCTCATTTAGTTTTAGTGGACATGAAAAATTTTTTGTATATCTCAGTTTTAAGACATGATCCCATATTTTGTGAATATAGTGTATCTTTGCAGGGGGTAATTTTTGACTACTAACTAAATGTGAGATTGGGCAGCAAAAAAAAATGGGTTTCCTAATTTTTGATTCTTTATCACATATTCAAATTTTATTAGATAAGCGATGCTTCCATGTTAGTTTTTTTATATCCCAAAAACCAAATGTAGGGCCTTACATAATGGATATTTTAGTAGGCAGTTGAGGTTTTAGTAGACAGCAGAAGTTTAAAATTTTTAAATCTATATGGTAGATAATATTTTTGTAAATAAATCGTATATGTTTCTTATTGGTTAACCAATTATTTTTGGGAGCAGCTGAATATTATTGTGATATAAATTTTTTTAAACTCTGTGTGAGGGATACTTTTCGAATACATTTCATTTCATTAAAACTCAATGTTTTAAAAGTTTTTAAATATGTCAAAGTCTTTAAAATACAGTTAATAAAATTTTACAGCTTTATAGTATACATACAACAACCTTTAGTAACTCTTAAATATTTTTCATTACCCTTTTCTGATACGTTTAAAACATTTATGCTGACCGCAAAAACCACAACTTCCTTAACATCAGGCTTTTTACAATAATACAATACACAGAAAATCCCTTTTAACAAACAACAAACCACAAAAACAAACAAAAAAGTAGCCTTAACATGAAAAATGGCCACTTAGGCCGATGAATTCACTTTGAATAACATTTAACCTACACTTGTGATAAGTAAAAACACAGCATAAAAACAACGACATACACATGTAAATTTCATAATAAATTATAACAATTTTTTTTTTTTTTTTGTTGAAAAGTTTGGCTTTTATAAGAAATAATATCCACCACCCACAAGCAACCACAAATAGAAGGTGAAAAGGAGGAGAAACATCAGTTTTGTTTTCTAATATTAATTGAAATATTAAAATATAAGATGAATTGTTAAGGTCTGGCTTAAGTAAAAGGTCAAATTTTGTATTAGAGACTCATTTAAATAATAGTTTTTCTACAACTCCTTTTTGTATAAATTTATAAACAAATAATAAAATTTATATAAAATACTAGAAAAATAATCCTTAGTTCCTTAGAGTAATAAAATATTTTTGCATATTAGGTTTTAAAAATACATTTTTTTTTCTTAAATTGCTGGTAATTTATCAGAACCTTAACAATTTGGTACATCGTTAATTTTTATATTTTTAACAGGCAACAGAAAAAGAAACACCAAAGGGTTTTCTAAGAATTTTTTTTGCATAAATTTGTAGTATACTTTAAGGGGCCCATGAATTAAAAACAAATACTAGTTCAAGTTTATGAATGTGTTTATTAGCTTAAAATTGAAAATAATGTGGCGTGAATTATGTTTCTGAAATATGAGTTGGCCTTTTAAATATTCTAACATACAAAACGTTACATGGGTCTTAATATTAAAGGATTAACATTTAGATGAATTATTTATAGGATTTAGAAAAGTATATTGTATTATGGGAAAGTACATGTGTATGTGTTTGGTCAAAAGTATAACCAAAGTGATTAATGGTTTGGGGTTTTGGAATAATGTTGAAAGATCTTAAGACAATACAAATATGTTTGTAAATAATAATACAATATAAATTCAAAGAGGTTTATGATAATGAACATGTAATACTTAAAAACATAAAATATTTAAAATTAAGCTATTTCGAAAATACCGTCTATATTTTTAACCCTTTACTACAGACCGTAATGAAAGTTGTATGTTTTCATAGTAAATAGAAAATAAGTAAACACCTGATGCGTCGTTATATAATATTTTCAATTCTAACGATTCTATTAGCAAAAAAAAACCCAAAAAGAGTAAACATTTTAGATCACCCAATAACCAAAAATATAGTCAATATATAAAACCCAAATTTTGTTTGTCAGAAAGCTTATAATTTTTTCTTAATACTTTCTCTTATCTTCTTCTTCATTTCCACTTAACTCCCTGTGGAGCATAGGGCCACAACTTAATACCTAGTTTGGTAAATAACTTTTAAATTATTACTGTCTATAAATCGTAATTGTTTTAATATTATAAAAGTATTTTTTTTTTGGAATCAGCATTTTTTAAAATATTTGCAATTTTCTCGCCACAAAAAAGGCTCTATCTACAAATTTAAGGTTATTTTAGAAATATAATCTGAGTGATATTAAAATACAGATTGTATATCACAAAACGACATGTCTTGGTTACTTATATGATGCGCTTCATTCTGTAAAATTATTCGTTTCATAAAGGGTGTTTTTTTATAGCGGTATAGAACTTTGAAATGGAATAAAACAAAGCTGATGCTTGGCGACGTCAATTACATTTCAAAATCGTTCACTTATGAAATATTTCTTAATCATTAATAATATCAGACCTACACTCACACTTGAGAGCTTAATCGCTTCCTTGGAAAATTTGTAAAATCTTTAATGCCAAACATGGGGATTAGTAACAACATCTGGGTATTTAATTACAGGGCAATTACTCAATTACACCCAATTACATGTAATTGAACATAAAAAAGTAATTAGCCTGTAATTAAATACACAGATATTGGAACTATGTCCCATGTCTGGTATTGACAGAATTGAAAATTTCCCAAGGAAGCGTTTAAGCCCACAAGTGGAAGCGTAGGTCTGAAATTATTAATGATATAGAAAAATTTCACAGGAGAACGATTTTGAAATGTAATTGACGTCGCCCAAGTCTGCTATGCGGTTACCAAACTAAACATAAATCACCAAACAAAACTAAACTTGACATGTGACAAAATGGCCGCCAGTTAAAAAAGTGTTGCCAACTTAAAGTTCTATACCTGTATAAAAAACACCCTTTATATGTAATGCCATACAGTAAAGGGAATTTTTTTTAGAAAATTGTATTAATAAACGTTAATTGAAGTCAATATTATACATATGACTATAAATATACAAAAACTATAAAAACATATGAGGAATTTCAAAAGTTTTCGATACTTTGAAGTAAAATATTTTGATTTTTTTTTTTTTTGTATGACATAAATGACCTTTCGTGTATATATTAGCCAATACTTAAACATGATAAATTTATAAGTGTTAATCCTATAAATTTAATGGCGAGAAAAGTTTAAACCAAATTAAAAATTTTTTGTCATTTATTAGTGCTTCAAGAGAAACTCGCGAATCTTTTGGTAAATACGCATTTTTTTCCTATTTTATTTTATTATATTGTATTAATTTAAGTTAAACGTTACTTATTTGTAGGAAATCATATTAAATACTTTTGAAATCGCAAAATTTAGAATTTTATGTAAGGATGATTTTTTAATTTATGCAAATTTTGTTTGCTCCATAAAATTTAAAGTCGATTTTAATATTAAGCTCATTAAAATCTTTTAAATTAGGCACATTTTGGGAGAATTGATATAGCGCTTTAGTTGACTTTTTTAGTGAATATATCTCCCAAGTCTAGTGACTTCATTTGTATTAGTTTGGATATAAAACTTTAAAACTATGAGCAAAAAAATAAAATTAATGAAAACAACTCTAGTAAGTTTTAAGTACTTTTTTAATTGTTCGACTTTTAAATGGCCAGCAATTCTTTAGGTAAAAACTTCTCTAATTGATACTTTGCATATCATTGATTTGAAGTCTAGTCTACCAAACCCAATCCATCGTTTCTCTCAATTAAAAAAATCTCGGGAAATAAGAGGCGTCTAAAAGTAGTTTCAACCGGTGTCGAACATTTTGGAAGTTCTTCATATATACTCTACATTTAACTTAAATACTTAAAAAAATATTTATACATTTTAACACTTTTGTCGCTTTAAAAACATTTCCCTGTTTTCAAATATCGTGCTCATCTCAATTACCACAACTAATGTAAAATTTATATTTGCTTGATTTACTTTTGTCTTACGTGTCAAAAGTGATTTTCTCCTATTTAACATTGAAACTCTTGTTTTCCCCCCTGCCTACAACTCTTTTTGCTTTATATACCATAACATGGTAAACTGTTCATTTGCAAGTGTGTAATTTGTATATGTGTGCACCCTGCAAGTGTTTGTTTTATTTAAATTTATAAACAATATTCATACATTCCTACACATAAATATTATAACAACCCACTGCTATACACTCAGGGAAAAAAGTTTCATCATATTGATGATATTGTTTCATAAATCGTTTGTCATCAATTATTCTTTATATCTATGAAGTTTTCATAAATATGATGAAAATTTTCATAAAAACTTATGGCGAATGTTTCATAGACTTTCATCGTTTCGTTAAAAGTTTCATAAATTTTGTGAAGAACATTGAAATTTATGAAATTTAGAAAATATAATTTGCAATTTAGACTTTATGAAACACAAAGACTACCAGAAATTATTTGAAATTCTGAAACATCAATTAAATATTATTTGATGTGTTTATAATTTTAAATAGAATTTTTTGAATTTAATTTAAAACGTTTATGTAACGCTTCATAATATTAATGAAACATTTCATAAAAAGTAATTAAAAATTCATAAAAACTTATGAAACTGTTACATCCTAATAACATTTATTAAGCATTTCATAAAAAAATATGAAACCTTTTTTTTATCATATTTACAAAACATTTCATAAATATGAAAAAGCCTGTCATCAATTTGCCCTTCTATGAAACAGCTTCATTATATCTATGAAGTATTACATTGGACGAAAAATCTATGAAGTTTTGTGAAAAACTTCATATTTATGAAGTTTTTCATAAATATAATGAAGCTTTTTCCCTGAGTGTAGAAACAACATTGTCTTGTCTTTAGGGAATCATGACAGTAGCTAGTGAAAATGTTGATTAATATTGTAGAAAAAAAAAAAAAAATAAAACAAAAAGTAAGAAAACCATAAGGGAATGTTCCCAATTGTGGACTGTTTTTTATGTTTGTTGTGTTCTTGCTTGAATATGTCAAAACTGTCAACTACCATCGTGAATAATTTCCGCTATCTATATTTTAAAAAAGTTTTGACTTGAAAGCACACACTTTTTCTTGTTTTATCGTGTGGTTGCAAAACAAAGCAATATAAAGTAAATTTTTTCTTTAATATAAAAAGTGAATAACAACACAAACGGTAAGACATTTATTCAACATGTTTTATAAAAAAAAAAATAAGTGGACACCAATTTCGGCGTTTTGCGATATTTTCACTTTGGACGATTTTATTCGCAAAAGAACAAACAAACAAAAAAAATAAGTGGACACCAATTTCGGCGTTTTGCGATATTTTCACTTTGGACGATTTTATTCGCAAAAGAACAAACAAATATTTTCATTAATTTTCGTCCAATGTAACAATTTCATCAATATTTATGAAACATTTTATAAAAAATAAGAATTATAATTACCCTATCATGGTCTCCATGAAGTTTTTTACACAAAATAATGAAATCCGTACTTATCCAAAATATGCTTCATACACATAGTGAAAACATTTCATAAATATGATGAAATTGATTTTGTTTTTTATGAAATGTTTCATAAATACTATGAAAGGTTACATTGGACGAAAATTGTTGAAACATGTCATAAGTATGATGTAGCTTTCCTTTGATAGTAGTTATTTAAAAATTAAAAGAATTCCCTTTTTTTTTGGAATCAACGTTTTTTAAAATTTGTTTACTTTTGTCGCTACAGCAAAGGGTATATGGTCTACTTCAAAAGTTTCAGATACCTATTGAAACCGACTTTAGATGCCTCTTATTTCTGAATTCTTTATAAATTGAGAGCAACGATGGATAGGGTTACGTTGACTATACTTAAATGCTATGACGTGCAAAGTTTTACGTTGAAACGTGTTCAGTAAAAGAATTGATGGCCATTGTAAAATTGAAAAATTAAAAAAATTACTTGAAACTTACAAGAGTTTAATTTTTTTTTGCCCTTCAGACTTGGAAGATATATTCACTAAAAAAGGAATTTAAATCGCGTCTAGGTGAAATGTTTTACTGCGGTTTGCAAGTGAAACCAAATTTTCCTATAGTTAAACGTTTGCTGTCTTTTCTATACGGATTTTGTGCCGTTTAATGGAATTGAGTTTTGAGAACAGTATTTCAAAAATGGTGTATTTTATATAGTTTGCGAGCACCAATAATAATAATAGCATCACAAACTTATATGAATTTTGTGTAAATTTTTTGACAATATATGTTTTTGTGTTTGACATACAAAATTATATTTGTAATTGGCTTGCGTGAACTAAGATGAAAGGCACCTCCGAACCAGAAAGTCTTTTTACAAATTTTAAACTCAAAAATTTTATGAACTTTTAAAAAATTTTGTGAAATTTAATTATATTGTTTAGTGTTTTTTATTATTAAAACATGGCTTGAGAACATAGTCAGGTATCTTGAGTGAATCCTTACTGCGAACCAAATTTATAACGTGCAAAAAAAATATTTTTTGTCAGCAACTAAAGCGCTGTATTAATTCCGCGAAAACATCCATCAAATAAAATATATATTTTTTTTTTTTTTGTTTTATTAATTAATAATCATATAAATACAAATTATATACAATTACCCTAACCGAGCACTAGCTACTATGGCCTTCGGCGCGTTGAAGCGAAAACAGACCAGTGCCTCTGGTGGGAATCGAACCCACGACCACCGCACTGATAAGCCAGCACGCTACCAACTAGCCTACCGGGGCGCACCAAATAAAATATATTAAAATAAAAATGCATCTAAAATTTATAAGGATATAAAATTTTATGGAGCAAACAAAATTTACATGACCTCAAAATGCATCCTTATGTAACGTTTTCTATTTTGCGAATTTAATAGTATTTAATATGATTCCCTGAAAATGCCTGCCCCTAAACCCATTATTTAACCGGCATAAAATGCATGTTTTGAAAAATAAAAGTGTTTTTATTAAAGTTCTAATATATGACAAAAATAGGTTTTAATGCTAGAACAATATCCTAATAAAGAAATATGGAGAATGGCCTCGAATTTGAATAATTTTTATTTTCATTGCACAATTAAAGGTCGAAAATATATAATTTTTATTTTTAATAAAAATTATATAAAACTTGTTTTCAATGTATTTTATCTTTGTTGCTGGTGTAATATATATTTTGAAATATGATAAAAACAATGAGATCTATAAGTTGATGAAGCTTTATTAAATACAAGCAAAAACTGTAATTTTAATATTTTTGATTTGCTTTTAACTTTTAAACCAATTAAATTTTTGCGCCGTTACGAAAGGTTACTCATATCGTACAAGAACAATTTTTGAACATATTGTATCTCAAAAATTTAAGTTCCCAATATCTCCAGAATTTTGCCATTGCTTCGAACATATTTCAAGTTCATATCCTCAGAGATTAGGTCAAGTGGTTAAGGGAATCCTATACAGGAAAAAATATAATAAAACTTCAGCTTTATAACCGAAGAGGTTATAAAGCTTTATTTACAGAAAGTAGCTTATCATCGATTTGGCAAATATTAATCCAAGATGCACATATTTTTAATATCAATTTTTTAGACAAACTTTATGCCACTCCCTGCAGGAATTCCCAAAAATCCTGTCTAAGGATTTTTTTTTAAGGATTTTTTCCTAGTGAATGAAAGGGCAAATGAGAGCGAATCAGTGAATGAAAGATCGAATCTGTCATTTACGGTATTATTTTATAAATATAAAGGGTCCGCCAAATAACTTTTTTTTTTTTGAAATCCTGAACCAATTGGACTTTGTATGGTGTCATACCAAGGTCCTTATGCAAAATTCGTCTCAATGATGTCTCCGAAATGTTTAATTGTTGAGAACGACGGTGAATTGATGTTGATGGCGCTTCACGCACACTTTCTGCCACAGCAGCCATATTCTCGGGTGTACGCACTGTGTTTGGCTTTTCACGCTGTGGTTTATCGATGAGGATGCCAGTTTCTTTCACTTTTTTCACAAGATAACGAACATACGGACCATATTCGTTCATCTGAAGGATACAACTAATTATCTGTCAAATCAAGACATGAGCTAAGTGTTACCATTCACGAAATAAGCACTAGTTGAAAAAAAGCGTTAGATGGCGGACCCTTTATAAGGTATTGACTTCTTTATACTAAATTTCATTTAATTTAGAGGTATGAAGAAACCATCTTCAAAAAAATTAATTCTATTATAACATTTTTAGTTATATTAAAAATTCACCAAGTGACATAAAATAATACAATTCTATAATAAATTTGAAATAAAAATCTAATATTAAAATAAATTATACAATTATTTTTAAGTATAAACCGCTTAAAATTTATTTAGATCTCTGTTAGTAATTTCTATGTTAAATTAGATTTTTTTTTTACATTAACATTTTTTTTTTTGGTTGACATTTTTGGGGTTTTAATATTAGAAAATTATTTAAATATTTATAAGTACTTGTGTTGATTATACAATTTTTTTTTTATATATTTTATTTTCCATTAATGTATTTGTTAGCAGAAAACATTGAAAAGCATATTAAATGTAAATTAAATGGAATATTATGAATGTTGTATGCAGACAGTGAGTTGAGCACAAAAAAATGTCTAATATAAAAAACATAATATTTCTAATATTTCAAACAATAAATAAATATGCAGAAAAAATGAAGTGAATCCTAAATTCTGCCAACAAAAATAAGCTATAAATTAAAAAAAAATCTATTAATCAATATTAAAATTATGGTAATTTAATTGTTAAAGGCCGGACAAAATCATGGGTAAACTCATTGATATTAATCATACGCTTCGTATTACTTGCTATATATTTAATTTTTTTTCACATATTCATTTTGACAAGTATTTAACTTCTGAAACTCACTGTAAGTGCTGCGTTTAGAAATTAAATGATTATTTTACCTGTTAACATTGTTTTTATTTTATTTTTCATTTCATTTCTCTAAATTAAAATATAATGTCATTGTATAAAATTAATCAAATTTTAAATTGTAAACGTTATGCAAACAAACGAAAAACATTATAAATATAAATGCAAATATGTATATTAGGGTGGCACTAAAAATTCAACTTTCGATTTTCAATAGTTTTCGCACGGAATATCGATCCAGTTGATATAAAACGGCTATGGTCAAAATTTGAGCAAAATCGGACAACTTTAAGCCGTGCCCCAAAGAGGTCAAATGTCAAAATATGGTATATTGTGTATTTTTTTGGTATGTTTTATTTATTTTTATTGTTAATCTTATAAACAATTACAATATTTCTTTCTAATGTGATTAAGAATGTTTCACAATATTTTTTTTGTTGAAAAATTAACCCGTCTGTGCCCTGAGGGTCTATATGACCCTTTTAAAATTTTAAAATTACACAATTTTTTATTTGTTAAATGTCTTAGGACAAATTTAATATAGATTCACTTTTGATATTACCCCCTTTTTCTGGGGGGTGGGAGGATCTGGATTGCTTTAGGCCGTTCAAAACTACCCTAAATTTATTACTTAGAAATGTGAACATATCATCTGCCGTTTATGATACTTTGGAGGAAAATAATATTTTAGACAAAGTAGGTTCTGCTCGACACAACCGCGACTGCGCCGAAAGAGAAATTAAGTTAGTACAAGAATTCCACGAGAAAATTACAAAAGATGAGGATCAGAGGCAGCATTTATTTAAAGTAATGACAACTTGTGTTAATTAAAGATTTGTATGTTAAAATTTGTTGTTTTTATTTTTGTTTCAGGTTGTACAAAATTATAGACAGTAATTTTCAAAAGAAGAACTAAACTTAAGAGCTAATTATAATTAAAGTGTCCCATATTTTATTTTTTACGTATTTACGTATTTTTTACGTTTCAATTTTTTTGTTTTTATTAAAAAAGTTAATTTTATATGTAAAGTATTTATTCAATGTTTAATTTAATAAAACTTTTGACACCGGTGGGCAAAAAGGGTTAATGATTTAAAATTGTCATAGATAATTTGTTAGCATATCTCAGATAATTAAAAAAAAGTGCAGAATAATACGGTTTTACAGTACAAAATATATTAAACTTTAAAACCCACTGGGCACGGAAGGGTTAAATTTTTATTTTTTTTATAATTATTAATAATTGCATATTGTAAATGAAGTGGAATGATTTTTTATACAAATTTGGGCAAAAACGAACAACTTCTTCAAAAAAAAAAAAACGTTTTAAAAATATTGGGCTTAAAAAATCTGACCTTTGACGATCTTTCTCAAATTTTTACCATATAGTTTTTACACCAAGTGGCACAATATTCCGCGCGAAAAGCATTAAAATTCAAAAAAAAAAATTTCGTCCATATAACCTGCTGCCACCCTAATGTATATGTATATGTATGTGTATATACCAACGCATTTTGTTTTAATAACGTTATTTAAATTATGTATAAAATTAGAGATAAATACTTAACAATATTGTAAAACATTACACAGAACAAGTGCTTAAATGGTGTCACAAATTAAATTTTAATGATACACAGAAAGGTGCTTAACATTTACACATTATGTTTAAAATTACAAATAAAAATATAAATACAATCGCATTTGCTTAAATGTATGCAAAACAGGTTACCTGCATGTATGTATGCTTGTTTCAGTTTTTAGATCAACTACATGTAAAATAGTTAATAATTTATAAACATTACTTATAAATATTAGACCGGTTCTCAAAATAGGATCTTTCGATTTTTATTGATTCTACGTAACAAATTTGTTTTTTGTAATCTAGAAAGTTTAAGGTAAAGTATAAATTTTGCAATTTTATTAAACAAACATTTTTAAAAACATGAACTTTGCAATTAGTGGAATACTCAAAAATTTTACAATTTTTTTTGGTACCAAATTAGAAAGTGTTGTCGTTGTCATAAAAAAAC
Source organism: Delia radicum (assembly GCA_021234595.1). Taxonomy (NCBI): domain Eukaryota; kingdom Metazoa; phylum Arthropoda; class Insecta; order Diptera; family Anthomyiidae; genus Delia; species Delia radicum. Next base: position 227,711,270 of record CM037854.1, read on the forward strand.
TATATTTTCTATAGAAAATTGAAATACAAAAATATATTATTTTTTAAATTGAAGACAAATGAAAAAAAAAAAAAATATATACAGTACAATACAAAAAAGTCTACATACAACCTACGGATTTGAAGTTCTAGTGAATTAGTAGCGATAATTGAAAAACATTTTATATCAATGTTTAAGGTATCTAAAATATATATATGAAAAAAATAAAACATAGAAATTTTTAGGAAAAAACATAATTATTAGCGGGAAATAAGTCTACATACAGCGTGGCAACTCCTTACATCTTATATAGAAATTGTTAAGACAGATAAATTAAGTCGTGCTACTGTACAGACGATTATTAGAAATTATAATAATACCAATAGTACCGAAAGTAAGCCACGATCGGGCAGACCTTAGAAGCTTTCGAGACACGATGATAGCAGTATTATTAAAGTAAGTAAGAACAATAATAAATGTTTTAAAATGACATTGGATTTAATAGCAGAGTGGCACGCAAAAAAACTCTAATTTCAGCGAAGAATCGTAAACTTTGCCTTGAGTTTGCTAAAGCACATCTAGACAAGGATATGGATTTTTGGAAGCGTGTTATATTTACTGACGAAAGTAAGTATAACATTGTTGGAAGTGATGGTCGATCCGAAGTTTGGCGAAAACTAAGCACTGCACTTGATCCAAAGAATATAATACCTAATGTCGAACATGGTGGTGGTAACGTTATGGTTTGGGGGCGTCATTGCGTCATCTGGAGTTGGTCGTTTGGTTTTTGTCGAGGGTAATATGGACAGCTATCAATATAAGAACATATTGGAACATAATCTGCAGTCATCTGTTGATAGCTTAGGCCTGGGAAATAAATAGATTTTCCAACAAGATAACGACCCTAAGCATACTGCACACGTTGTTCGAGACTGGCTTCTATACTATGCCCCAAGACAGCTCAATTCACCACCCCAGTCTCCAGACTTAAACCCTCTAGAGCACACATGGAACGTTTTGGAAAAATCGGTACGAAAATATAACATTAGTAGTCGTGAAACATTGAAAACCGCCCTTATTCGTGCATAGGCCGAAATAACACCCGATATTACGGAAAATTTGATGAGATCAATGCCCCGTCGTCTTCCAGCAGTTATTAATGCTCCAAAAGTTAAATACTAAATACTAAAAGTTAAAATTTTTTTATATTTTTTATATAACATTTTGAAATAATGTTTAATTTTTGTAGCTGTACACACAGAAAAAAAAGTGCCAACCGAAATTAAAAGTGTATTTTAGTGGTAACAACTTATAAATTCAGTTAGTACAACGATATCTACATTAGATTTCTGAATATTTTGGATGTTGCAACTAAAATTTAGTTAATTTAACCGACCTTTGTTGTGAAAACTATTGATAGGTTGTCCCTACCGAGTGAAATTCGTAATAACCGAATGTGTGTCGAAGTAATCGAATTTCAGTTGGCAAATAGCTAAATTTTTCTCTGTGTGTATGTAGACGTTTTTCCAATGAGTTTTTAAATATTGACATAAATTATTTTGTAATTTTCTTCACAAACTCTATAAAACCCCTAAATCAAAGGGTGTATGTAGGCTTTTTTCCTTGACTGTATATTGTTCATTTTGAAAAAAACTTCGAAACTTTGATCAATTTGCGCGACTTTATCCAATACAACAAATTTGACTTGTAAGATAAGCAAAAATTGAAAAATCGCATTTTAAGTACCGGTCAAATACACTTATGCAATGTTTTATATAATTAAAAAATGATATTAAAATAGATAAAAACATGATTAAAAAGTACACCTTGGCAGTCCTTAGTTATCCTATTTATATCATATTCTATATAATTTTACTTTGCCTACCAACATCCCCACTACAGGAAAAAGTATGTCGCAGCAATGCCAAACTAACAGTAGTTATACTCTTATAAGAGACACAGAAACATTGTAACAACAGTGGTTAAATATTGACAAGTTTTTGCGATAATTTTTAGTATATTATTTAGTAACCCAGCAAAAACAATGCGAAGTAGTTCCAAATAAACAACATTTTCATTACACACAAAGTAGCTACTACTACTGATTTTATCTGATCTAATGCTGGTCTTTTAGATGAGTTCCTAAACTTAGCATATAATGTCATCATATACAAGGCTAACTAGTAGAAATGTCACAAATTTGGTATTTGACATACTCGAATGGAACCGGAGGTTTGTGTCTTTTAACAACTATTTTCTTTAATCTAGATGTCGCTTTGAATTTGTGTTTTCTGACATTTAAATTTGAAAAACAATGATTACAAAATATCAGACTTAACAATAGTTTTCTTTCTTTTCAGTTTAACGAAAAACTATTATTTCGCTTTGGTTTTAAAGCTAGAATGCTGTTTAAAGGTTTTTTTTTTTTTTAATTATATCATTTTAAGCACTCCTACGGATATATATTATCACTCAGTAAAAAAGATGTGAATTGACATCATACCTTAATCACTAATTAAAAATAACAAATTAAGTTCTATGAAAAAGAACACCCAAAAATACAATCTTTCATAACCTTACACATAGTACTTTTAATAAAGTGAAGTTTTAGGAATTTGCAGTACCTCCGTCCTATGACAACCCCATGTTAAAATCATGCGTGTTTCACCTCAATTTGAACTACATCTGAATCCGTGATAATTTTACTACATCTTTTTTCACTTTTTTTCGCTGGGATTATTTAACTCAATTTGGCAAAGTCTAGAAATTTTACCATATCAATATATTTTTGAACAGAGAATATTAAAAGAAATGTAATCTTTTAAAAAATTTAGAATTACACTGAGAAAATTGTCTGCATGATATCAATGAAGTTTTGCATTAGATCCATAATTGTTACTGGAACTCTTCCATTGAAACTTTTTATTAAAATAATGCACACACAGAGACAAAATTTTCTATTTGCCAACTGAAATTCGGTTACATCGACTCAAATTCGGTTATTGCGGAGTTCAGTCGGTTGGCACAACTTAACATTAGTTTTCACAACAAAGTTCGGAGACTGTTTTCTGGGTGTAGGTTTTAATATCCATAGTTTTTTTTAACATCTTCGACCCGGCTGGGATAATATATCCCACCTATTACGTATATCGTACAATAGTTTTCCGGGTCGAAGGGGTTTACATATTTCGGAACAATTTCATTTCAATCGTTAAGCTTGTAGCAGTTTTATATACACATAGGGAAAAATGTAGGTGTTTGCCAACTGAAATTTGGTTACTTCGACTCAAATTCGGTCATACGAATTTATGTCGGTTGGTACAACTCAACATTAGATTTCACAACAAAGTTCAGTTAATTCAACTTTTTTTTTTTTTTTATTAATTAATAATCATATAATTACAAATTATATACTATTACCCTAACCGAGCACTAGCAACTATGGCCTTCGGCGCGTTGTAGCGAAAACAGACCAGTGCCTCTGGTGGGAATCGAACCCACGACCCCCGCACTGATAAGCCAGCACGCTACCAACTAGCCTATCGGGGCGCACTAATTCAACTGAATTGTAGTTTTATCACCGAAAATATTCTGAAATCTAATGTAAATATCGTTGTGCTTACTAAATTTTTAAGTTGTTACCATTAAAATACACTTTTCAATTCGGTTGGCAATTTATTTTTCTGTGTGCAGTTTTTCATAAAATTTAATGAAAAAATTTCAATCTATTTATTAAAAATTTTGTAAGACTAATGAAAAAGATTCATTTAAAATTGTTTCATTAAAACTATGAAACATTTTCATAAAATTTAAGAAACTTTCATTCACATTGTAAAGAAAACTTCATTAGTTTAGTAAAAAAATTTCATTAAAACTTGTAAAAGAAATTCTGTTTGTATAGTTCCAATTTCTCTAAAAATCGAAAAAAAGGTTAGATATTTTTTATCGATCTGGAATGTTTAGTCGTGCAACTCGAATTAGTTTTGGAGAATATATTCGTTGAATAATGTCCATCATATAAACTTCAATATTTCTGTGTGTAATTTTATTGCATATATTATTTATTGCTCATACTCCTGCGTACACTTACATAGTCTTAACACAGAAATATTATAATATATATAAAGGACAATATTCAACGAATATTTTTTTTACAAAATAAATACGAGCTACACGTTGAAACGTTGCTTTAGAGTGTACCATAAACGTGAAACTTGGTAAATGGGTTACGTTTCCCGCTAAGAAATTATTTAAACAATACGAAGAGAAAAGTCACTCTCTTGCAGGCCAAACCACTAAAATAAGGAATTTGAGATTTCGACATCCGCTTAGACTGGATATTTCGAAATTTCTACGGGGTGGGGCAAAAATAGGAAAAGGGTCTATATAAATGTAATAAGTTTTGATTAATAGGTTGTTTGTTAAAGTTCTGTAAAGGACTTGTAAATCTAGGTAACTACTTTAAAAAAGTTAAAGAGCTATCAACAACTTTTTATTTAAATCTTTAATTCTTCGATCGGATACTTTTTTAAAATTGTCAAATGTGTAGTAAAAATTTAATTATATTAAATATTAGGTTGAAATAAACTAATTATACCATAAACACATTTAAACATGTCAATATTATGTTACTAATAAACAGTCCGTAATACCAATAGTTTGCAAAGTAATGCAAGGGTAACGCGTTTAACTTATTACCTACCAGGTAACATGTTTCGTAATACCAACCTATTTCCGAGGTGTTGCTGGGATATATTGTATGGCTACATGCTCTGTATGTTGGCATGTCCGTTGATAGGTTAAACTTTGTTTTTTATTTTACTTATCTCATTTATTTCAGTAATTTGGTCTGCATTAATAAAAAAACTTTACTTTGTGACATTAAACTGTCAAATAATTAGCCATATTTCTAAATCTCCGTACGATAACATTAATAAAATGATGAATAGCTGTGTAATAGAAAAAAAGAGCACTTAACAAGTTGAAGTATTTGTAAAGCTGTCAATTAAAACCCATATACAATATGCTTGTAATTATGGATTAAACAAATATATTTACAAAGAAGACTTAAAAAAAAAAAATATATATATATTATAAATTACAGAAACTATTGCTGTATGAATATGGATTGCATTTGAGAATGTGTGAGAATGTAAGTAAAATCAATTCACAGTGTTTTTTTTTTGTCTTTGTATTAGTAGTTGTTATTTACCTTTTAAAGTATGAGTTGTGTCCATCAATTGTCAATTGCGTGATAAGCCATCTTCATAAATTACATTACAAATTGCATATACTCTATGCCATTTAGCTGTTTTTTTTAAGCTTCGTTGTCCTTAATAGGTGGACATTTATACAGAGAGAATAGGGAGTAAGTATTAATGCAGATATGAATTAAATTTAAAACGTTAGCTAAAATGTAAAAGAAAAATGTTGTTGGACATGTTATCAAATTAGTAGATAAAACAGCTGACGTTGAGGTAACTAATCCTGCAACAATCCCTAGTCCATCGATGTATTTTTTCAAACTCCAGAATCAACTGCTTAAAATCTTCCCACAGGATAATTATTTGTTCTACTAAAAACAAATAAATCTTATATTTTTTATAGAAAAAACTTGTTTCCCCAGTTTTTACATTATTATTAGTACACATTACCCTCTTATTTTTTTTTTTTAGAAATTTTAAAACATTTTGGTCTAAAAACGCATATTAAGGATATAAGTCAAACTTTTATGCTGGTTAGTTTAAATGCGAAATTTAACTACTTTGTTGAGTGAAAATGTTCTTAGTTGCCCTCTATATTTATTATATAATAAAAAAGTTAACAGTTCTGCTATAAAAGAACAGTTTTTAATTAATCGGAATATTGGTGCAAAAGAGAGCCAATAACCTTTTCCTATACAATTTGAGATCGTAGAAGATGTAGGGGCCAAAATATTGGTCCTCTCATGTAACTTTATTATCATACCTTTATTCCTAAGTCGTTTTTACAAAAAGATTTGGTGAATAAATACATCTTGAGTTTTAGTTTGGCTCCCTTTTACTCCGCAGTGTACATATTTTTAAATAGACTGATATACACTGAATGCGAATGTGTAAAAAAGTGTGTTTTCTCACTTGCGGTTTTTCAAATATCGAGATTTTTATATTTAATATTTTGCTTTATTTACCGAAATTGCACTGGAAAATCGTAATATTTTTAAAACTACAAAAAGAATTGAAATATGTTTGCCCGATTAATATTCAGCGTACATACACTTAGAATATTATGGAGGTTAAAAACAAATAAAAAGTTCATTCAAAACAGAACCACTAACATATCATTATATTCAACTAACATTGTCATTTGTTTTTTACTGTTCAAAAAATTAACCAACAAATGCAGTAAAAATGAACCGCAAATGTAGTAAAATATAAACTAACATTTATTTTTATTTTTTTTTTAAATAAAAAAATACTATATAAAATGAATGTAAAATCATAATACGGTTATTTGATGTGGTTTGTTTTTTTAAATGAAATATAGTCGAAAATGATGTTTCGTCTACAAATAACTATAATTTCACTTAAACATAAAGATAATGTATTACTACTCAAACAACTACAATTATTTACAACAGAAATTACCTGAGTGTAGGGTTATTAAAAAAGATATGTTCCAAAGACAGATTTATGGACGTGAGTAGTTTTATGGGATGCTTACATTTTAAGAAGAAAAGATATTTGAATATAAATAAAATTTACGATTTGAAATTTGTTCAAATATACTGAACGATTTTGTCATGAGTCATAATTTTGTGTAGGCAATTAAATAGTAATCATAAAAAATATTTTGTTTTAATAATGTTGTTCATTAAGTCCTTTTGCAATGTAGCTGTAGATATGTACGTATATAACATATTAATACATACTTATTTCAATATTTAGTTTCTATTCATATATCTAAACAACTATGCATGTATGAATAAGTAACAGCAGGACATAAATATTATAAGAGGTGTTTATTTGCTCTCCAAATAAAGTAAAATATATATACACAGAGAAAAATTTATCAATTTTCCAACTGAAATTCGGTTACATCGACTCAAATTGCTGTCGGAATTAAATTTTTAAAACAAAGTTCGGTTAATTCAACTGAATTTTAGTTACAACACCCAATATATTTAGAAATCTAATGAAAATATCGTTGTACTAACTGAGTTAATAAGTGTTTTTTTAGTTTTGAGTTAATAAGTTACCACTAAAATACACGTTTCAATGCGGTTGGCACTTTATTTCTCTGTGTGTAGTGAATAGGGTATAAGGGAATAAGGTCATACACATAAGCAATGTTTATTGTTGTAAAATAGCCATAACTGCTTTACATATATAATAGGGGTATAAGTTTTTGCAATTTTTTAAAATATCAATTCTCCCTAGGTATATTCGGGTAACCTTCTATTTCTCGAAGTTTTAATTTTTATTGTAACATTTCTCTATAATTTTAAATACTAAATCATTTCCCACTATTTCGACATAACAGTTTGAAAAAATCGCGATAATATTGCAGTATTAAATGAAAAATAAAATTTTCTTAATTTAAGTAATAACATACAGTAAGCTTATAGTTTTTGTAATAATATTACAACAAAAAAAAATTAAGTTAGTAGAAAAGTTAGTCAAAAGTCTTGTAAGTTTAAGCAAAAATTAAGTTAGACTTATTTACTAATAAAACTTTTACTAATATTTTACTAATGTTCTACTAATTTATTTTGTTAATGAAATTGTGGTGATTATCATTTCAATAGTGTTTACGACTATCATATTGTAATATATACGCAGAATAAAGTAGATGTTGTGGCATGTCAAGATATAGTAGAGACGGGGAAAATGATAATTAAAAGTGATACCAATGGTTCATTGAACCATGGAGGATATTCGTATATATTTTCATATATAAAACAAGAGGACGCCAACATGTGTATATATATATATATAAAATGTGGTTTAAAACCCTTAAATTTAGTGTTATCATTTATCTATTAATTACATTTAAGACAAAATAAAATATTTTAAATTAATAAATACTAAATGTGTATTTGTAAACTAAATATTCATAGTGATTATTAACGCAGAATTGCAAATATACCTTCAGGTGACATACTAATGCGAAGGACAAGGACACACATCTTAGGTAATTTTTTATGTTTCTTTTTCCTTATTGCAAAAAAAGGTTGTATATGTCATTTTTTTTTTTGATATTTTTTGTATCTAGAATTACTGCATTTGTCTTATTTTTAAAGATGGCATCAGTTATACAATCATTGCTGTTAGTAGTTGAACGACACCAAATTAACTTAAAAAAAAACTGTTTTTTTATCAGAACAAAATTGTCTAAAAGTTTCTGCTTGGGAGTTTGCACCCAAAAAAAGTTTTACCCCTAATATACAAGTTGTGATTAATATTTGTTTAATTTTTATACCATAATAGTTATTTAGTTATTATTTTTATTTGGACATATGAGCATATGGAAGACATTTAGTCGATGTGGAATGTATCATTACACTGCATGACATTAAAAAAAATTATGAGATTTGGACGATCAATTCTATATACTTCGGACAAGCTAATTTTAATGTTCTACTTTATTTATGGATGTATTGCACAGTTTTTCCTCAAAATAACATACAAGTTAGGCACATTTTCATGCAGTTTTTTTTTTAAATCTATGGAAAGGACCAATAGTAGAAATCTATATAAAATACCAGTAGTAATATTTATGGCAAATATTTGATGTCGAAGCTCAATATTAAACCCGATGTTAAGTGCTGTATTCTCATTTTTATCGCGAATTCGGACGCTAAATAATCAATTAACCCAATTATATGTTCATGCCTTGGAAACAGTCATTTAAGAAGAGTTATATTAGTAAGAAAAAAGTTTTTCCCTTAAATTTTATGAAAAACTGCATTAATTTAATGAAAAGTTTCAATGGATGAGTTTTAGTGATCTAATGCAAAAAGAATTCTCTCGGTGTAGCAAAATTGTGAAAACAGTGAGTTTAACCTCGCGATTTTTAATAAAATACGTACTTTAAATAAGAATACAGGGGTTGACTTTAAATTTCAACCGCAAGGAATCAGATTGTTTACATTTAAAAACGTGTGTAAAAAACTGCAGTCAGTTTTTAAGTTAGTTTGTGAAAATCTGTAACATACATCAGGAAATAAAGTATGTCATTAAAATCAGCATTCCGGAAATATATACAATTGATGGTCATAAATTAATTATTATTAAAAGTAAAGCTTTTGTCTTCCTGTGTTATTATTGAATTCTGTTCATTTCAGGGTCAATCTAATTATATTTACTTTTAAAACACTCACAATATTATTACGTTAAAAACCACCTAAAATATCTATTAAAAACACAATTACAAAAAGGATTTCAGATTTCCATTATATTCAGACTATTTTAATATTTCTTTTCTAAACATTTGTAATAGATTTGAAATAGATTTGCCCTGAATTGATCTGAATTCAATAATAACATAAAAAAACAAAACCTTTAATTTTACAATAAACGATAAACGTAGTTAAAACAACAGAATGTCTCTTTAAACGAACTTCAATATTTTACGGACAAAACGCAAAAAAAAATTGTTTTTTAGTTTGTTTTTTATATTTAAAAGTTTTGTTTTTGTGATTGCAAAACAGAACACATACACTTCTATAGAAAACATTTTTTAATAGATTAGTATATTATTTTCTTGTAGTTTCGTTGAAACCTAAATTTAATTTTTACTAAAAGTAAAAAGTCGATTAGCACTTTAATATTATACACTCAAAAAAATAAGTTAGTAGAAAAGTTAGTAAAACATCTTGTAAATCAAGTAAACTATTTTTCAGCAAATTTTTTGATAAAATTATGTTTAAAACTAAAATTTTAGTTATACTTAGTCAGCACTTAACTGTTTGAACTAATGTTTTACTAATATTTTACTAATGTTTTACTAATTTATTTTGCTAAAAAAAAATTGTGCTCATTAGCACATCAATAGTGTGGACGACAACCAGATTAAAAGTTATACGCAGAATAAATTAGATGTCAAGATGTAGTAGTGACGAGGAAAATTATACAAAAAAGTACAACTCTAGTAAGACACATAAAAAAAATCAACCATGGAAGATTTTTGTATCTGTTTTTCATACATAAAACAAACTTGTGGATTGGAACAACTTAAATTTTGCGTTTTCAAAGGCTTGTGAAAGTAATTGTCTATTAATTAAATAAAAGACAAAATATAATATTTAAGTTTAAAAAAGATTAAATGTGTATTTGTAGTCAAATTGAGTGGTCAAGTTGATAACAAATATACATCAGGTAGACAGTCTAAAGCGAAAGACAAATTTTTATGTTTCCTTTTTCTTATTGCAAAAAAAACGGGTTGTAAATGTTACATTTGTTATTTTGTCGTTTCGTTTCTGTAATTCTCTGCGGCATTAGCGTTCCTTTAAAAGATAACATCATTGAGACAATCATTGATGTAAGTAGTGGAAAGATAATTTTGTTTATGTTATATATAATTATTTCTATATTTTTGCAGATATTACATTAATTCATGTCGCCAATGTGGGAGTATGAAAATTTTTATATTTTGTATTGTGAATTATTTTAAAAAGAATCACAAAAATATCAGCAAAATAAATTAACTAAAGTAAAAATTTTCTACAAATTTTTTGAGTTTTTTTCTAGTTTTTTTCTTCAGCAAAAATTTTATTAATTTTAGCAAGGGTTTTTTAATTTCTAATCCACTAAGTTTTAGCAAAACTTTTGCTAAATCTACTAATTTTGTTGCTAAATTTTTCTGTAGAATATTTCTATTGAAATTATTCGGGGTTTTTTTTTTTTGTAAAGAGAAAACAAACAAAATCAAAATTTAACTGCCAATATTTAACTACTACCGAAAGTATGTAAATGTCTATAGTTTGTTTTTTAAACTACACATAGAAAAAGTTTAAAATATATTTTTTTATGTATTTCAATTGATTTTTCATTATAAAACAAACTTATGTATAACTTACATATAAACTTGAATCGGTAACAGCAAATATATTGTGAGTGTAAGTTTAATCATTTTAACACTGATTTTTGAGCTAATGTGTTGTATTACTATTATATACATATAAAAGTAATTAGAATATTATTGATTAATAAGCCATTTCATTAATTCATACTTATTGTATTAAATTTGAAATACAAAAATATGCTATACCACATTTGTAATTGTTATTAATGAAGTTTTTGCTTTTAACATTTATGCGCACTTAAGATTAATGTGTAATTAAAATTTTGAATATAAAAACGGATTTTTTATCATTAGAACATTTCGAATACACATTAGTGCTCACAATCGAAATTAATGAAAATTGAATGACTTTGTTCATATAAAAAAAAAACTATTTACGTTTTATCAAATATTCTTTATCAATTTTATTTCGGTAAAAGTTAGTTAACCTGAGCCAATTCCGTCCGAAAATTTCCAAATTTTAAAAAAGGTTTATTAACTATTATTAAAAATTCTAAAAATTCGTA